>JAWHQI010000142.1:5995000-6528871 GCA_033032865.1 Dactylorhiza incarnata | reverse complement strand
GGTGGTCTCTCCTGGCGCACTCATTCCCAGCGCTTGGATCTGAACACTCGCCGCGAGGGTTTCGCCCAGGATTATCCCCTTCCCCTTGGCGGAAGGGGGGTTTTTTGGATTTCTTGGAGGTGGAAGGGTCGGCGCGCGGGCTTGCGCTTCTTCCCGCCGGGCTTGGAGGAAGAAGGTTCCACGACAGGCATCCGCGGCGGCCTGCGCGAGAGCCAGGGTAGATCCGGAAGGGCACGGCAGAGATGGAGAGGGAAATGGCGCACACCTGTACAATATAACGAACGGTTCTAGCGAATGATGTAAAAATTACAAAGCGAAAGCGAATGGAGTCTCGTACACTTACCCTAGCCCTGCGGAATAGGTGGAAGCGAGTTGACATTCCGCCGGAGATGGACGAGATCCATCCCGTGCTCCAGGATGTATTGGTGGAGTTTGGCCTCGTGCCCCCCTAGGGTGGGGGCGGAAGGTTGACTCCTCCTCCTGCACCGGCGTGAGGAGGGTGTTCCTAGGTTCCCGCTCACGAAAATAAAGCGGCGAACCCAGTCATGGTTCTGTTCGGGAGCCCGTAGTGCTTTAGAGGGCTCTGTCCCGAAAAGAACGAGATACCATGGGTGCAGCGGAAGGTATAGAGCTTGCGGAAACGGGGGTAGCGAGAACTCGATCCCCTCTTCTCGCAGGTAGCTCGCGTACCCGACCAGCATCGCAATGGAGTTGGGGTTGAGCTGGCCGGGGCACGACCCCATAGTATCTGAACGTCTGGCGGAGAGTTCCGGCCAGATCGGGAGGCGAACACCCCACCTCGAAGTGCTCTAGCGGGATCGCGAGAGCACAAGGCGAGATGGAATTCAGGCTCATCCGGCCTGGGCTTTCGCGCTCGAAACCCGGCGGGACGTTGTCGGCAATGGCAGACAGTAGGTCTCCTCAGAAAGGTCGCAGGAATCGAAGACGTGGTGGCGAATGCGCTGGCGCACTTGGCTCTGCCTTCCGCATCGCCACCATTCTTGCGAGTGAAGAAGAAAAGAGGAGCAACAGGTGAGGAAGAAGCGCGGTGCTAGGCTAGCGCAGGGAAGGAAAGGGATGGTTAGGTATTTAATACAGTGGTTGAGAGACCTATTTATAGAGGGACTAAACGGCGTTTGGACTTTCGAGACCTCGGGTGTGCGGATAGCCATCGCGCCCTCCCGACGCCTCGAAGCCCGAGCCGGTCCCTCTCGCTCATTAATGGCAAATGCCCTATGTCTATTCATTCCGAGCCATGCAACGAAGTAGGAAAAGCATCCGGCTAAAGGTTATCACTCGGCAAAACCAAGTAGAGTTATGAGATAGAAAGATAAATAAAGAAGCATTCGCAAAGCATATAAAAATTATTACAGATAAAAACATGTTCAACATTCGCAGCACAAGGTAAGAAAAAGAAAACAACAGGAGGGGATGGACGTTGGGAAGGTCAGGTCTCCTCCCAGACCCATCGACCTCGCTTTCGCGACCCAGCTTCCGTGGGCGCTCGCGGGCGGTAGAGCGCGAGCATACTGGTGAATTCCTGGGAAGCAAGGTGGAGTTGGTCCCGGGCTCGCGCGGCATGCCTTGCGGGAGACAAACTCCTCTCCTTCACCCCACCCCCGCTCCACCGCCGCGGAAGATGCGAGTGACTTCGTCGAAGGTCCTTCAGCTCTCGTGTGACTCCCAGCCGCACCTCATCCACCTGACCGGCGATGTTTCGCTGGATATGGATAAGCTTCCCCAGGACCTCCGAGATTCGATCCTTCAGGGTCGCGTGATCCGAGGAATCACCCAGGAAGTCAGCGAGATCCCCGGGGGAAGGGAGAGGCGAGAGCATTCCCTCTCCCCCCTCGAAGTAGGAGTCGAGGGGGGAGGCTTCTCGATACCCTGCGGAATCACAACTAGGATTAGCGGTGATAAAGTATGCGAATGCAATAGAGGCGGGCGAGTGAACTGACCTGGGATGGGATCCGGGTGACCCGAAGGACGAGACGAATGCGGGTGCGTCCCAAACAGCCAGGCGGGAGGTAAGACCTTTCCCTTTCCTGGACGGTAAGGCTGTGAAGAAGGGGCCGGAGCCTCCGCACGGTCATCAGCACAGAGATGATGCTGATCCAGCTCTCGCTCAGGGGAGACCCTCCGTTCATTCGCGGGGGGCAGAAAGGTTCACCTGAGCAGGACTAGGAGGAATGGAGTCCCGCAGCGGGACGCTAGTGTTGAGGGCTGCGAAAAGATAGTGGTTAATAGCCGACAACATAAAAAGGAGTAGCGAGAAGGTTCACAACTCACGAGATTGGGGTACAGTCTCTCCAGGAGGAGGCGGAGGAGCAAGATCCGAATCGGGAGGAGGTATCTCGTCCGCAGGAGGTGGCACCACCACACTGCTCAGAACGGCCCCATGGCCGTCCTCAGGTACCGAAGCCCCTGCGAATGGTCGGAATCAGTGCATGGTAAGGGACGAACCAAATGGAGACAAGAAGAATCCTCATACCAGCACCGCGGGGTCCGGAGGGGCATCCGCCAGCGTATCCGCCGGTGGAGTATCTGCCGGAGACTCTGAAGCAGTCTCGCCTCTCTGACGATTCAGCCGAATCGTCTTGGCTCGACGCGAGCGAGACATAGGGGGCGCTCGGATCCCGTTTAGACATTAGCCAGGGAGCAAATTTGGATGCTCTGGGGGCAGTCACAGCTTGGGCCGCAGCTAGGCGGTCGATCATCTCTCGCGAAAGGGGTTTCGCAGAAGGTTTGTGGAAAGACATTGCGAAGTGGAGGAACTCCGAGCCGAGATGAGAGAGTGGTCCAGGAAAACCTGACATGAGGATATATATATAAGGTGGCGGTGGGACCCACAGAATCTTATGGATCCGGTCAGCAGACACTCACCGAATACAGGGTTGGACTGTTCTTTACGATCGTAGGAACCGCTCGTAAATAGCGGGGATTGTGTACAACCCGTATTCGCCGAGTGGGCCCCCCCCCCAACCAACTAGCGAAACCTGGGTCGTCCGGATCATTCGCCAGGTCACTCGCCCAGGCTAAGTGAGGTAAAAATGCCCTCAAAATGGTGGAGGTAAGCAATAGGAAAGAAGACGCTAGGCGAGTGGTGCCCTCACGGACCACTCGCCCAGAAGTGAGAGCATTCGCCCAGCCAGGGGACCACTCGCCCAGAGGCGTGGGCATTCGCCCAGCCAGGCGGGGTGCCCAGCGAATGGTGCCCTCACGGACCATTCGCCCAAATGGGTGTGAAGGGAAAATGACCATGATACCCCTAGTGGGCTTCAAGTAGCCCTTCGGAACAGCGGAGTTAGGCTATCAGCAGACCAATTTGGGGTGCGGTTAGTAAAATTAAAAGGCGGATTCAGGCTATTTACAGACCAGCCTGGGAAAACTATAAATAGACCCTTAAGGGCACCTTGGAGGGGACGCGATTTCAGAGAATCCTCTCCTCGAGGCTAGTTTTGGTTGGCAGCCAGTGCCCTCCAAGGTGCCCGGTTGAGCTTTGGTTTGGGAGGGGAAGCTCTCTAAGATCTTCCGGGTGTGTGGCGGGACCTCCTCGCTTCAGCCTTGGGTCTATTTCGTTTCCAGCATCCACCGTCAGGAGAGTCTAGTGAGGGAGAAATAAGCATCGGCTACACCCCCAGTGGGTCCGAACTCAAGAGACCAGTTGCTGGTTTCAACAGTTGTCGTCATATAGAATGTATGTTTGGCATGACAACAGTTATGCCCACCAACAAGAAAAGAAAACTATTTTGAACTTAGAAGTGAAATGAAGTTCTTTAGGTGAGGTCGGGCGTTCACGAACGACGGTTCATACCCACCGCGCTCACGACCGCCACCGCCGCGCCAAACGGAGCCTAGGTTGAGTGCTATTGAAATATTTTCTCTTAATGTGTGATCAGCTGCCCATAGTGTGAAATATTTTGTAGTCGGAAGAACACGTCAACCAACGGGAGAATAAGGACACCAAATAGATGAACACAAGCTTTCACAATAATAACTCTGGTAGCTAGTTACAACTGAACAAGGCTGAATACAAGTTGCATCCAACTTGAATCACAACAGCCAATAGTAGGTAAGAACTTGGTCACGGACAAGGTCCGCTTCTCCTCCGGAACACACCGCGCAGGTGATACTCGCTCCTCGCTACCGCTGGCGCTAACGCTAGCGCCGGGCGTTAGCTCTCCAACTCGCGAGCTCGCTACTCGCACTCCAAGCTACTTGCACGCTCGCCGCGCTTTGCTTCCTCCACTTCTCGCTACCGCGCGCGCTAGTCACTAGCACCGGGCGCTATCTCCGAAGTAGGTTACTCGCCTGCCAAACTTACTCCAAGTTCGATGCTCGCCTGGTGGCGCTCTGGTATCTCTAACTCGCTCTAAGTTGAGGATACTCACCACTTTCAGAATCGATGCTCTTGGGGGGGAGGGGGGGGTACCCCTCTATTTATAGGGAAAAACAGGGGTGGGGGGTGGCGAGAAGGATCTAACGCCGGCGCTAGCGCGAGCGCTGGCGCTAGCTCACTTCCATTCTAACACTCCCCCTTGAAGTGAGTTCCGGGAACAAGTCCAAGCAACGAGCGAAGCCTCCGGAACGGCCCCGCAGATAGGGGCTTCGTGAATATATCCGCAAGGTTGTCTTCACTCCGCACATGCTCCACATCGATCAAGTCACCCAGCACCTTCTCTCTGATGAAGTGATGCTCGATCTCAATGTGCTTGGTCCTTGTATGGCACACTGGATTGGTTACCAGTTTCAATGCACTCTCATTGTCCCCGCGAAGCACAGTAGGTCCGCTGACCTCCTCGTCCACATCCTCCACTAGTCTCCTTAGCCAGACACACTCCTGAGCTGCTAAGGACGATGCCTTGTACTCGGCCTCCCTCCGTAGTAGAAAGGGAAATAGAGTCCTGCTTCTTGCTACACCACGAGATAGTAGCTGCTCCACACAAGAACACGTAACCTGATGTCGACTTGCGATCATCAGCGTCACCTCCGTAATCTGCATCCATGTACCCATGCAGCTTGAAGTCAGACTTCTCTTCATAGGACAACCCCATCTCAAGGGTTCCCTTCACGTACTTCAGTATCCCTTTAGCTGCCTCCAGATGAGGCTTCCACGGCTCCTGCATATACCGACTAACTCGGCCGACAGCAAAGGCGATGTCCGGCCTCGTGATAGTCAAGTAGATAAGACTCCCCATCAGTGCCCTAAAGATCTTCGGATCAGGAAGAATCCTCCCTTCTTCCTTCCGAAGCTTCAGCCCAGCCTCCAGAGGAACAGAACTGCCCTTACCCTCCTTCATGCCGAATCTTTCGACGATCCTCTCGGCATAAGCCCTCTGGGAAACATACAACCCGTCTCTTCTCTTCTCAACTTGGAGGCCAAGGAAATGGTGCAGTTCACCAAGATCCTTCATCTCGAATCGTGTGGAAAGCTGCTGTCTCAGCGCCGCGACCTCCTCAGGGTTGTTCCCTGTCACGATCACGTCGTCGACGTATAGCGGCACCAGTACGTGAAGACCTCCACTCTTCTTCACGAATATGCTGGAGTCTGAGTCTGAGGCATCGTAGCCGCAGAACTGCAAGTACTCCGCAATCTTCCCATACCAGGCTCTCGGCGCCTGTTTCAACCCGTAGAGGGCCTTCTTTAGCTTGCAGACGTGATGTGGAAGTGACTTGGACACGTATCCAGGTGGTTGCACCATGAATATGTCTTTGTCAATCTTTCCATACAGGAACGCATTCTTCACATCAAGCTGCCACAGCTTCCAACCTCGGCACGCCTCCAGAGCAATGATCGTCCTCACCGACGTCATCTTTGTGACATGACTAAATGTCTCCTCGTAGTCCTATCCGTAGGTTTGCGAGAAGCCCCGAGCGACAAGACTTGCCTTGTACCACTCCACTTCTCCATCCGCCTTCTTCTTAACCTTGTACACCCATTTACAGGTGACAGGTTTGATGCCCTCCACCATGGGAACCAGGTCCCATGTCTCATTCTTCTCTAGGGCCTCCATCTCCTCGATCATGGCTGCGTCCCACTCCTTGATGCCAGCTGCATCCTCAAAGAAGGCAGGTTCCCTCTCATCGAGTGGTCCTGGGAAGAAGCAGGAAACCAAACTCACGAAGTTTCCCTCTTTATAGCGAGCAGGTGGGACTATGGTCCTCTTCGACCTCCTCAAGGCTTGGTCACTATCTACCACTCTGGTAGACTCCTCTGCTTGAGCTCCTTTCTGAGCTCCTCTCTGAACTCCTCCTAAAGCGGTGCTCTCCCTACTTCTTGAGTTCGTAGCTCCCCCTGAGCCAGTAGCTCCCCCTCAAATATTTTGTAGTCGGAAGAACACGTCAACTAACGGGAGAATAATGACACCAAATAGATGAACACAAGCTTTCACAATAATAACTCTGGTAGCTAGTTACAACTGAACAAGGCTGAATACAAGTTGCATCCAACTTGAATCACAATAGCCAATAGTAGGTAAGAACTTGGTCACAGACAAGGTCCGCTTCTCCTCCAGAGCACACCGCGCAGGTGATACTCGCTCCTCGCTACCGCCGGCGGTAACGCTAGCGCCGGGCGTTAGCTCTCCAACTCGCGAGCTCGCTGCTCGCACTCCAAGCTACTTGCACGCTCGCCGCGCTTTGCTTCCTCCACTTCTCGCTACCGCGCGCGCTAGTCACTAGCGCCGGACGCTACCTCCGAAGTAGGTTACTCGCCTGCCAAACTTACTCCAAGTTCGATGCTCGCCTGGTGGCGCTCGGTATCTCTAACTCGCTCTAAGTTGAGGATACTCGCCACTTTCAGAATCGATGCTCTTTTTTGGGGGTGGGGGGAGGGGGGTACCCCTCTATTTATAGGCAAAACAGGGAGGGGGGGGGTGGCGAGAAGGAGCTATCGCCGGCGCTAGCGTGGCGCTGGCGCTAGCTCACTTCAATTCTAACACATAGAATGCCCATTTTGACTAGTCTATATATATCCTTAAGTCTATAACACAGGTTGGTCTCTATAAGACTATTGCAACATAGTCACCCTGATTTTTTGGCAAGCAACTTAGTTTCTGTAAGACCAGTGATGATTCTTGCTATTCTTACCTCTATTACAAATAAGATTATTGAAGATCTTGTCCATGAATTTAAGGATTTGGCATGGTATATTAGTATTGTCATAAATACAAACATTAAAATGCCTCTTTGTTAATTAAAATATGATTAATCATTATCTTTTTTATTTTGTTTACTGGCTTAATTATGCCTAAAATGAAGGAAAAGTTTAATTTGATCGAGTGATACAAAATTAGTAAAAAAAGATTTAAAAACTACGAGTTAGGCAAACTTTAAGTTATGTAATCTAAGGGTCTGTTTGGCACGATGTTGGTGGTCGTGAACGCGTGGGTTATGAACCGCCTTTCGTCACCTCACGTAAGGACCTTATATGCTTTTATGTTCAAAATTAGTTTTTTTCCTTGATGACGGTCATAACCATTGACATGCCAAACAATTATTTTATGATTGCAACGTTTTGGTCAAAACTCACCGGATCAAAAAATCGCGCCAAACCAGCCTTAAAATTAATACAGATATGTCTTTTCTTTGGTTACCATCATTAAAGAAGAGATATAGAAGTAAACCTTTGCTCTTATTATGGCAGAGGTACGTGGTCACATTATTGAGGGATGTTTTGCGAAAAAATCTCACCTCCGCCCTAAGGCTCATCTTGGTTCTATAGAGTATGTCGTATCCTCCTTTACATCTCTTCCACAGTAAGAGATTGACCGCTGGTTCTTTTCCACGGATATTGAGGCTCTCATCAACACCTCCAAGCAGTCAGCCTCCATTACCACCTCCTCAGGTAGCACACATCATGCGACATAGGGTAAGTGGTTCATTGACTTCGGTGCCACCAATCATATGACTGGTAACCACCTTGTATTCTCATAGCTAGAGAAACACAATCGATTACCATCGGTGTTCGTGGCTAATCGCTCCCATGCTCCCATTTGTGGCACTGGAATGGTCCAGGCCACCACCACTCTCTGACTTGACAATAATCTTTATGTTCTGAATTTTCCTTGCAATTTGTTATCTGTCGGCGTTATCTCTCGACAACTACAATGTTTTGTGTTATTCATCCATACTACTTGTACATTATTTTCAGGATGCTCACTCAAAGAATACGATTGTTCATGGAACTGAGTGTGGGGCCTCTATTTCCTCAATGTTGTTCTCGTTCACTCTGCCTACATCCAGCATAATCTGCATCTGAATTGCCTACTAAGTCAAATCCAGATTCTACAGGATACCATAAGCCAAATTATGGTGCACCCTTTAGATATCTGAGTATTCTTTTCACAGAACTCATATGAGATTCCTTAGGGTCAACCTGAAATCTAGCACATATACATATAACAAACATGATATCTGGCCTGCTAGCTGCCAGATAGAGAAGTGAGCCAATGACTGCTCTGTAAGTCTTCTGATCAAAGGACTTACACTTCTCATCTCTATCAAGGACAGTATTGGAGTCATGTGAGTTTTCATTACAGAGGCATTCTCCATCCCAAACATTTTGATAAGTTCTCTGTATATTTGGATTGAGATATGAAAATGTCATCTGCAGTTTACTTTACTTGGAGACCAAGAAAGTAGGATAGTTCCCCCATGCTACTTATCTCAAATCTATACTGCATTAGGTCAGCAAAGTTTTTGATCTGTTGAGCCAAATATGATATCATTTATATATATTTGTACTAACAGTAGCTGATTTTTATGTGCTCTAGTGAAAAGTGTTTTATCCACCTTCCCTCTTACAAAAGAGTGTTCTAAGAGAAAGGTGGATAAGGTCTCATACCAAGCTTTTGGAGCTTGATTGAGACTATATAATGTTTTATCTAGTCTATAAACAAAATAGGGATAAGATGGATTGACAAAACCTGGAGGCGCACTCTTCGCATCCATCTGATAGACTTTTATTTTCATATGTGCATCATAAGCAAGAAACATTCTGATGGCTTCCATCCTTTCCACTGGAGCAAATGTCTGGTTGAAGTCAATTCCCTCATCTCGTCTATATCCTTGAGCAACAAGCCTTGCCTTGTTTCTGACAATAACTCCAGTTGAGTCCATCTTGTTTTTGTATACCCATTTGTTCCAATTATTGGGTAATTTCTTGGTCTCTTAACTAAGGTCCAGACCTTGTTCCTTTCAAACTGAGCTAGCTCCTCTTGCATGGCTGCAATCCAGTGAGAGTCACTGTCTGCTTCTTTAAATTTCTTTGGCATAAATTGAGAGAGGAAGCATTGCAGCATAATTTCAGTTGTTATATGATTCCTTGTCTTTAGTACAACTGTCAAATCTCCAATAACTTGAGTTTGAGGGTGATCCTTTAGGGTCATCCTTGTTCTTGTGGAGTTGATCAGTGGATTCACCTCCTCATGAATTTCTTCCTGCTCATTGACTGTGGGAGCACCATTTTTATTTATTAGAATGACCTCTGTGTTTGGTAGAGCTGGTGCTCAATTTTCATCCTCATTTTCAGCAGAGTCTTCATCTGAATCATTGTCAGCTTTATACTTGCCCTTGTCTTGGCTATCTGATGGGTGATCCATGATGCTGAGTTTTTCCACTTGATCTATGAGTTGATCTTCTTCCTGCAATATGGCATTGGTGGAAGTTTCCTTCCCCTCGGAGAACATGCTAGTTTCGTCAAATACAACATGCATTGACTCCTCAATTTGAGAGAGCTCTTATAATAACACATATTGGCGTTGCTTGAAGAGGAGTATCCAAGGAATATTCCATCATCAGTTTTCTTGTCAAATTTGGCAAGATGACTCTTTCCATTGTTTAGAATGAAGCATGTACACCCAAAAATCCTAAAGTATGTGACTATAGGTGTCTTTCCCTTCAACAACTCATAAAGAGTCTTCAACTTAGTTTTGTGGATGAGACTTCTATTCAAAATATAGTTGGCAATAATACCTCAGCCCAAAAGGACTTTGGCAAATTGGATTCAGCCAATAATGTCATTCCTGATTCAATTAAGGTTCTATTTTTCCTTTCAGCCACCTTATTGTTGTTGTGGGGGGGGGGGGGGGGGGGGGTTCTAGGAGCTAAAAAGCTTTGTCTTATCCCTTTATCCTTAGAGAATCTACAAATTAACTGATTTTCAAACTCAGTACCATGATCACTTCTGATCACAGTAACTTGAGAATTGAATTCAAATTGAATCTGTTTAATGAATCTTGAGAGAATATTGAAGGTGTCTGATTTAGCTTAAGAAAGAACACCCAACTAAATCTAGAATAGTCATCTACAATGACTAATGTATATGACTTGTCTACTAAGCTTTGAGTGGAGATAAGACCAATTAGGTCCATGTGCAACAGATAGAGGGTTCTAGGGGAATCATTCTTACCAATTGGTTTGCATGATGACTTGGTTTGCTTTCTTAGTTGGCAGGCTCTACAAGAATGGTCTTTCTTAAACTTACCAATTGGTAAGCCTCTTACTAGGTTATGTTTGTATAACTTAGCTATTATCTTAAAGTTCAGGTGACTAATTAAGGCTCCTATGCCACAATTCATTATTTTCTTGATGGGAGTTAAACAAACAAACTCCAGACTTAGCATCCCAAAATGTACTACATAGACCTTACCTTTCCTAAGTCCAGTAAGTACTATTTGGCAAGTTACAGAGCTAACTATATGACATAAGGACTTGGTGAATACAAATGTGTATTCACCATCACACAAATGACTAATACTAATTAGATTATGTTGAAGACCTTCAACATATGCTTCCTTAGAATAGGAGATTTCCCCGATTCTGAGCACAACATATCCTTTAGTCTGACCAGAGTGGAAGTTCCCAAAGATTACCTTAGGGCCTTCCTTGGCCTTGAGTTTTCCAACACCTCTTTTGCTCTAGTCATATGCACGAAGTATTCACTGTCTAGATACCACTGCTGGCCTGTGTTAGAAACGTCTCCTTTCTGCACATGAAATCAAACCTTAGTATAGACCCTCACTTGCTGGGGTCTCTTTCTTTTGTCATCATATGAAGCTATGAAAGAATAAGTTGTTCTTTCAGTATACCCCTTAATGTGAAGAAGTACTAGTTTATTATGCCAGCAATGTTTGACTATGTGCCCAATTTTAGAACAGCAAAAACATTTAGGAATATAAGTAGAAATAAGAGAGAGAGGTTTAGATGTTTGAAATTTATTTGTTGGGAACTTGCGTCGAGAAGAAATCGACGCATCTTTAGAGTTGCATCGAGGGGAATTCGACGTGTCTGCATAGTTACGTCGATAGTAAGTCGATGCAGAATATTAGTTGCGTCAAGTAAAATTCGACGCACCCTCATACTTGCTTTGAGTTGATGTCGACGCATATGCAGAACTCCGTTGAGTTACATTCGATGCATCTTTAAAACTGCATCGAGTTATATTCGACGCATAATTCCTTTTTCTAAGAATTTGTAAATTTTAACTAGATTTTCTAAGGGGTGTTTACCTAGAATTCTTGTTTTTATTAGTTATATCCGCCTTATTGAACACAGTGATTTTATTAGGTTTGTTATTTAATTCTTCACAAAATTCTATATTGTTATTAGTTTGTGTTACACTAGGTCTAATGAATACTATAGGGTTTTCCCAGGCAGGTTTGCCAAGGTTTATTGTGCTAGTGGATGGGTCTGCTCCTAGACCTAGGTGTTGAAATCTCATGGAGAGATTTTGTGTAATGTCTTTAAGCTTTTGACTCCTCCCATTGAGTGTCTTCAAGGCTTTTGCCTTTGCAAGCTCTTCTTTTAGGTTAGTTTTTCAGTAGTTAATGTATCTATTTCAGTTTCTTTCATATACATCTGATTTCTTAATTATAGTTAACTGAATACATATTTTCTTTCCTAAGGTCTTCTAGTTCTTCTTTGAGAGTGTTAAATCTCATGTGCTTGGGAATTACATAAGGAGTTTGTCATTGACTTCTGTCTGAGAGATCTCCTTATCCAGACTTTTTAACTCAATAATAATAATGTTGAATCTCTCATACATTTCAGCAACACTTTCCTCACCCTTCTTTTGAAAGTCCTCGTATTGGTATTTGAGAAGGGACTTTCTGTCCTTTCTTTCATCAGAGCTTCCTTCAACTAATCTGGAAAGGGATTCCCAGATATCTTTGGCTGAGTTGCACCCAACCACATTTTAGAAAATGTCATTAGACATTGTTGATACTAGAATATTCATGGCTTTGGCATCACATGTTTTTACCTTCTTTTCATCCTCAGTCCACTCTGCTCTAGGGGAAGCTTCTTGTGTCACACTATCACACTAACATCTTTTCTCACTAGTGCTGGAGGATTTGTAATAATGACATTAAAATGTCTTCATCAATAGAGTTCATATATAACTTTATTCTGGCCTTCCAGAGTGTAAACTTGTTAAGATTACACACTTATGGTCTTGTTGATGCATAGTCCTTAGAACTCATTTTCTAAAAATAATTTGATAATATGAAAATATGAGTGAGGAGATCTTTTGATCAAGGTGTTAGCCTTTTTATGATCAACCTCCCTCTGATACCAATTGAAAGTGCACAGTGTAACCTCTGAATATTCTCTAGAGGGGGGGGGGGGGGGGGGGTGAATAGAGATTTAAATTTTTTACCATAAATATGCACAGATAATAAAACTTCTAACAACTATGCAATTAGCAAATCCAATCCAGAATAAATTAAATGCAGATAACAGGAATAATAAATGGGATAACACAGAAAAGCAAGACACAAAAGAGACAAATTTTATAGTGGTTCCCAAAATGTGGGTGCTCCACTCTTCTACCACCTTGGTAGGAATGCGTTGTAAGTGCCCAAGTCTTTTGATAAGGATACTCTTAGAACCACTGAGTCTTTTGAAAAGGAGACTCTTAGAACCACTCACTGAGTCTTTTGATAAAGAGACTCTTAGAACCACTAACTGAGTCTTTTGATAAGGAGACTCTTAGAACCAACTGAATCCTTTGGAGAAGGATTCTTAGGACTCTTTACTCAGTTACAATAAGAGAAATGAGAATAAAGAGGAAGAGGAAGAAAGAATATGATTCTTCTGTTTAAATCCTTCTTCAGCTATCACTTAGGATGATGTCGCTTGATGTTCATCAAGATCTGTATAAGATTAACTCTTGCTTGAGATGCAAAAGAATGCAATAGTTGTTTTGCTTGTGATTCTGATAATCTCTGTACTCTTGATGGCTTCCTGCTATAAGAGAGAAGAAGAAGTAGTAGCTGTATTTTTGTTTCCTTTACAGAGATGTTCTCTTTTCTTGTCTGTGTTAGAACTTCAAGAGCAAGAAGCAGAAGTAGCCTAATCAATAGAAAATCTTGAATGTTATTTGTCTTCCTTCCTCTGTATAATTATTTTTTGTCAAATAGTGTCGTTGATTTGTTTTCTCTTCTGTTCTGTCCTCAGAAAGAATATTTATTGGATAATATGTATTTCTTTCTATTTCTGTTTCATGACCCGTCAATCTGATTTGAATATCTTCCAAGAATGTCTTTGTTGTCTCTTTGGAGTATTTCATTCCATTCTTGACAAAAAATGAACCGTTAGAATATTATTTATATCCTAGGATACCTTCTGGAAAAGCATCATAAAAGACATCAAAAAATATTCCATTTCTGACTGTATTTGACGTAGCGTCGAATTCATCCCACTTCTAACCGATGCACCTCTGAGTTCTTATAGAAGCACCTTTGAAATCCATCTCAGCTCTGAATGAACTCAGATGTTGACGCTGTGTTGAATACTTATCGACGTATCCGCCGAGTTGAAAACTTGAACATTGAAATTCGTCGTCTGCGTCGAATTCTTGTCGAAGTTGCGTTGACTTCTAATATTGCTTTGGCAAGCTCTGTCTTCTGCGTCGAGTACATCTCGACATTGCGTCGACTTTAATTATAATTTGACTTCAGTCTGAGTTACTTCTACTTGTATTTGAAGTTGCTTCGACTTGTAGTTGAAGTTGCGTCTATTGGATCTTGAGGCGCCCTTAGAGGGGGGGGGGGTGAATAAGGGTTTTAGAAAACTTTAATCTTTTATAGAAAACTTTTGATATTTTATTCGAAGTAAGTTAAATCAAAAGTAAAGAGAATGAAATCAATTTTATTAAAAAAGAACAAACATGATTATCATTTATAAAATTGATTACAAAATCTGATTTCTATGACGCTAGAAATCGAAAGCGAAATATGAAATATTCTTTTTCTTTTCTATACCGACTCTTCTCACCAAGAACTGATTGGCTTTAGCCGATCTATCCCCAGATACGGACTTAAGACGCTCGAGCCCTTCTATCCCCAAAAAGGCCTCGAGCACCCCATAGATCTACTCCCTAGAACTAGTCGCCAACACGAGGCAAATTTATGAACCGATTACAAAGATAAATATAGAATACAAATTTTAAAAACTCCCTATGAGGTAATCTGAAGGAGACACCAAAGAATCGCTGAAGATCGTTGAAGTCCAAGCATGCGTTCTTCGCGTTTAGTTAGCATGTTGATCCAAGCCTCATTTGATTCCTCCTTTTGAAATTTTGTGGGAGATCCTTTGTGGTCTGGAAATACTGCCCTCTGAGAATTTCTGAAGTGCTGGAATAGGGTTCTCTTCAATCAGTAGTTGGAGAAGACGAAGTCCACCAATTTATAGGACTGAAGGCTAATGTCGGTGTTAAGGCTAACTCTTGACGTTGACCTAATTTGGAATTGTTTTGATGGATCGAATCTTCAAAATGGGAAGGATATTTTGTACTTTAGGAAACTTTTATTTTAGGCAACCCTAATGCTGGCATTGAGGCTAATGTAGGCGTTAGGTCAGATCATTCCTTAAGTGCTCCTGGAATCACGGCTGCTTCCCACCTTCCAAAATCATCATGATGGAATCAAGAGTCAATGCCCATCATTAAGTCCTAACGTATGACGTTAAACCTCTTTCATTTTCTCAGCGGCAAGCCATCCCGTCGATCGACAAGCCATCCCGTCGATCGGCAAACCATCTCGTCGATCTCCAACACCCAGCGTTAAGTCGTAACGCCTGACGTTAGACATCTTTCATTATTTTTGCTTGTGGACAGTTCCAGGCCTATATTGCAGCAACCTAGTGTCATATATGTTCAAACCTGCATGCTAAGAACACAATGACAAACAAGATCAAATACAAGTAGGATTTGTTCTTCTCAAATCAAAGGGATGCGAAAAACCATGTTCCAATAATCTCCCCCTTTTGATAATAACAAATCCAATATAGATAAATCAGATTTATATATAAGAGAGGTGTGTTTTTAGAAGAATATATGACACTAAGCAATGTAGAGACAATAATAAGAATTATAGATTGTTTAAGTTGTGCTCCCCCTACTTAAGTGCTCCCTCTTAGTGTATGCTCACATAGACTAGATTTATGCTCCCCCTTAATCTAGTGAATCCTACTCCTTTAATCATTAAGATTTATCATTTTATTCTCCCCCTTTTGTTATTAGCAAAAGTGGGTGAAGTTGAAACAAAACTAGAAGAGAGAAGACAAAAGTTAGGACATAACTAAGAGAAGATTAAGAGTTTTGTTTAGGTATAAGGTAAGTCATGATCGAGCTAAGAGAGAGAGAGCGAGTAACACAGCGGAAAAAAGATAAGGTAGGCGTGAAAGAACAACATTCCATGATTTTACCAAATGAATTCTACCACTTGCTTTGCAAATTAATTTTTAAGGAAAAATAAAACTTGTTGAAAGAGATGCAATATTGTTTGACAAGCACAAGTGAAGAAAGAGAAAAAAACTTTGAAGTAAGCATGATAAACCATGGTAAACATGAGCAAAATAGAAATGCGGAAGACAAAAACACAACAATTAAGAGTAGTATTTTTGTTATAGTTTGACCATTTCAACAATATGTCTAGACTCTTCACATTTGAGCATTTAACTTTGAAAATTTTCATAACTAATAGGCAAGCATGATTTATCATATTCAAAAAGATAATAGCTACAATGTAACCAATTCGTATTTCAAGTAAAGAAAACATTGTAGAAATCATGCATTGCAATCTAGTGCTTTTACTTAAGTTTTTAAAGAATTATGTAATTTTGCATTAGGATCCAATTCTCATGAGTAGAAGCTTTATGAAAAACAATGATGTGTCCATAAGGTGTTTTGATAAAAGTATACAAGTGAAATAATCAAAACACATGACACATGTAATGAAATAGTAACAACAACATTAAGATTGTAATCTTATAATTACTTTCACACATCAAATCTAGAATAAAATTTTAAAGCACATAAATGGGTACAACTATTAAGGTGCTTCGCCCATACAATGCTCATTAAGACTTATTAGGGAGCGAAGTATTGCTTGAGGGATCACATAAGCATTTTTATAATTTTTATAATTTTTTTGTGATCCAGTGTACAAATAGAAGTGATAAAAGAGTATGTTTGCACAAGACACTAACTTTACAATTCTTTCCAAGGTGCTCAACCTCACAATGCTCATTAAGACTTATCAGGAGGCTGAGTAGTGCTTGGTGGAGTTATCTCTTTGGCTTTTTATTTCATAATTTTTTAAGTTTGGGCCAAAGGTCTCCGAATTCACTTGTTGATGCAAAGATTAGCAATTTGGAAATATTACTTCTATGTGTGCAAGAAATTTATTGTTTGAAAGATGGTGTAGGTAATTTAGATATACAATTTAATGTGTGTTAAAACTATTACACTATACAATCATGCAAGACTAAGATTATGAGCACAAGAAGATTACCAAAATAGTGAGTGTAAGAATCATTGATTAACATAAAACATTACTCATATATACTTAGAGGCATGCTAGGCAATCATACACAATTTTCTATAGACTATTTCATTGCACATAATCAGATTAAGGTCAAGGCATGACAAAAAAAACAATGTTAAGGAAATTGGAAATTAGAATTAGACATTGAAGAAAATCCTTGTGAGTATGCCAAAAACAATTTTTACCATTCGACATAAATGACAAAGATGTTTGCTCATGTGAAGTCTTATTGTCAAACCATAGTTTTGTAAATATTTAAAGCAAAAATAAATAATAAAAACATATTTTTGATTATTTTGAATTATTTGAATTTTTTTGTATTTTAGAGTAAAACAGCCAAATTAATAACAAAATAATTTCAAATCTGAGAAAAGAAATAGAGAAAAATCATAATAAAAATACCAGAAACAGTGCAGTGAAATCAGAATTTCAATTTGGCAAAATGGAGCTAACACCTAACGTTAAGTACTTAACGCCCAACCAGGACACTGTTTCGTGAGATTTTTGAAAAAAAATTCTCTGGAATAGGGAGTAGGTATATAGACCTTCTTAGTGTAGAAATTTTAGAGAATTTAGAAATGATTAGAAGGCTATTTAAGCATGTTTTATTAAAAAATGGCTTTTATATTTTTATTTGGCTTTCAAATATTTGTGTTTTACAATATCATTAAATCTAAAAAATGATAAAATATGCAAAACACAAGATAAGCATGTTTGTTCAAAAACAAGAATGCATGAATAATATAATCATAAAGAGTGTACGCAAAAATATGATATAGGTATGTCCTAGATTATAATACCCTAACTATATGCCTACATACTAACCCCGTACTAAGTAACGGATGGGCATGAGGAGCTGCACACATGCCGTAGTTGGGGTGTTAATCCCATATGCACACACTAGATAACGCTCAACCTAGCACTCTTTCCCCCCAGTGCCTCGCAAGGCCCCACTAGAACCCTCCCCGGTTAAGGACAAGATATTACTTAGAGGTTAGGTCTTCTAATGCACACAATCCTACGCCCTCGCTATTGTGAGACACATAATGTGGGTGAATGATCATGGACATTCTAAGCATTTTGTACTATGGAAACAATTTGTAAACTATAGCTTTTTATGAGAGATTGATTTCTAATTATATTTTAAAGCAACATAGTTACTATGAGTTTTAACTTTTAATTGTTCTACTTTAAGATGGATTTATTATGGCATTATTAGACAACTAGCATGAATGATAATATTTATTAATTGATAATGCTAGAATGATGAGTTTGAATGTAATGTTACGTCATAAGATTAATAGAGTTAATGTTGCATGTATTCAAAAATAGTGTTTCAATTTTTAGACCTAGAATAAAGTGATGATTCTATTTGATTTGCTCTTATTAGTATAAAGATGATTCTAGGGTTTACATATAGGTGAGATACATGGACACACAAAACATATTTCATTCACATTATCATGATCACAAACCATATGTTGGAAGCAAAGGATCTTTTGTAGTTATGTTTCATATTTGAATAAAAAGATCTTTTGATTTGCATGATTATTTTAAGCGATCATTAGTTTAAACACATAGAAATTTAGATACTCAAATTTTTATTCATAATGATGTTAGTATTTAAAATAAAACAATTCATATTCATCCATTTCAACATATTAAGGAGAAAGATTGTAAGGTGAAAATGAATATAGTGAGAAAGTATTTTGGGTTATTTTTGAAGGGTTTTATAAAATTTCTCTTTGATTATTGAATATTATCAAACCATGTATATATATAATTTTTTGAAAACATAGTAATAATTGTTTTCTTTTTCGGTCATTGCAAGAATACGCATGAGTCTATAGTTAATTTGATCTTTGCTAGGTTTTAGTTGGACTTAGCAATTTAGAGTGGATCTTGGACTTCCCGAGGTCTACCCGTGAAGAGTTCGCACCGGTACTAGGAGATGTGATGGGGTGACATCCTAAACCTCCATTTCTCAAGATATTTAAGTGTTATTGGTTGCTACCCATACTAAATATTTAAAATTTATAGACTCAAAAAATTGTCGAAAAAGAAAAATTGAGATAACTTTTAAACAGAGTTGAATTTTGGCAATTTTAAGCTAGTTTGCCATTGCATAGATCTTCTCGACCTCGTTCTGAAAAGATATTGTGGGCGAGATTCTGATAAGCGGATCAAAAGTTATGATCGTTTGAAGTTTGGGTCAAAATCTCGCATATTTTTGTAAATTTGATTTTGGTTTTTGATAAAAAACATATGATTTTTGCGATTTTTCAATTCCAATTTTTCATGATTATGATAAAACATGTTAGAGGCTATCAAATGACACAATGATATTAAATAAATAATCAACCACTTGTGCATTTTATACATTTAGCCTAAGACCCCTAATTTTCCTTTAAATCCCTTTTTTGACAATTATTTTATTTGTCTTGATAATATAAAAAAAACTTTAGCACTTAATTTATAATGATGATATAAGACTTTTAAAGGTAATAGATTTAGAAGGTTAAAGATAAAAGGGATAGATAAGTCACTTGAGAGATGTTATGACTTTTATTCAATTTCATTCACTTTGATTCATTAATGAATTTGTGGCTTAATGTGTGAAAGTCATATTACATGTTATACAAAGTGACCATATCATGATGGTTAAAATAAAGAAAAAACAAACTAAAAAGAAGTTTAAGCATATCATGAAGTAGAGTTCATGATATTTTATATTTACTTATTTCTACTTCATGCATTTTGTATGATACCTAATGAATATGAGATTTTGGTATCCAAAGGGGACCAAGTGGGATGGTTCCTCTGGGTACCCAAATACATCGTGTTTGTTTTTGGGGAGATGGAAATGAATGAACCCTTTTGAGTGGAGTTTGTGTTTCATCTTTAACTTTGGGTCTCCATTCAAACATTGGTTTGATATTATTTTTATGCATCAAATTTCCATTATGATTGTCTTTATTTTGAAGAGTGTAATTGTAATAATGATTGAAAATATTTTTCATAGGAAATTTGTGCACTTCTATTTTTAAGTTGGGAGAAGAATGATTTTGTAAATAATAGTGTTTGGGATTTTGATTTACAAATACTTTGTGTTCCTTACTCCCATTTTTAGGTTTAGTCATGATATTTATATTCATATTCAACTTGTTTTTAGATATTACTTGATATTGTGAATTTATGTATTGTGAATTTTTATTCATAATTTTCATAAGCAAGTTGATTTTTTTTTTAATTCATCATTCTTGATCTTAAGATTATGTCTACCTTTATTATAGGCTATTGTGCTATTTTTAAGAGTGGACACAATAGAGTCAATATGAGTTTGATAATTATTTCTTAATTCTTCAAATGTTTCATCCATCTCTTTAATTTCAATTTTATAAGTTTTGCGCATAGCACAATTATTTTTCAAGGATGAATTTTCTAAACATAATCTTTCATTTTGTTCTTTTACAAAAATAACTTCCTTTTCAAGTACTTTGTATTTTTCTTTTAATTCATTATAATCAATACAGGGTGTAATATTTTCAACTAAAGAGACATGGGTATAACTAGATAATAAGAATTTGATTCTACATTAACTTTTGTTTTTAAACCTTTATTTTCTAAGCGTAATTGTTTATTAGCATTTTTTAATTTCTTAATTTTGCGCTTTGTAGTTTGTAGCAATTGTAATGTAGAAATAGAATTACACACAATAAGAGATTTTGATTTCCTTACAATGCTTGTGGATGAGGCAAGATTTGAACATATAGTTCTTTTGACATCTTTTTGGCACTCCTCTTCCGAAGATAAGATTTCTTCTTCTCTTCCACTTGATGTGCACTCCATTGATCCATCCCGTGAGGAGCTTTCTTGACTATTTGTGCAAGCTTGTATATTCTCCAGTTTTTGTGATTGTTTTACACCTATAGAAGGAGAATCATAAGTTCTTTCAAGGAAATTCCAAATTTCATATGCGGTAGGTAAAATATAAATAAGTTTGAAAATATTTTGATCTAACGCACAAAATAAACTATTTATAGATTTTGAATTTAAAATAATTTCATTTCCTGTTAGTACGCTAGGTGACTTTTCAATAGTAATATTCCAAATTTTTTCATCTAAGGCTTTAAGAAAAAATTTCATTAATATTTTCCACCCTTTATAATTTTTTGCCCATAAATAAAGGTGGTGATAATACTTTTTCATTTATATTAAAATTTTCCCCACAAGTAGAAGCAAGATCATGATCAAGAGACGCCATTATTCTCGATTGTTAAGCCGATTTGGAATAACGTGGCTCTGATACCACGTGTTGGATCTTGAGGCGCCCTTAGAGGGGGGGGGGGGGTGAATAAGGGTTTTTAGAAAACTTTAATCTTGTATAGAAAACTTTTGATATTTTATTCGAAGTAAGTTAAATCAAAAGTAAAGAGAATGAAATTAATTTTATTAAACAAGAAAAGACATGATTATCATTTATAAAATTGATTACAAATTCTGATTTTTATGGCGCTGGAAATCGAAAGCTAAATATGAAATATTCTTTTTGTTTTCTATACCGACTCTTCTCACCAAGAACCGGTTGGCTTTAGTCGATCTCTCCCCAGATACGACCTCAAGCCGCTCTAGCCCTTCTATCCCCAAAAAGGCCTCGAGCACCCCATAGATCTACTCCCTAGAAACTAGTCGCCAACACGAGGCGAATTCCTCCCTAAGTCCTACCCAGACCTAGTCACCAACACGAGGCGAATTTATGAACCGATTACAAAGATAAATATAAAATACAAATTTAAAAACTCCCTATGAGGTAATCTGAAGGAGACACCGAAGAATTGCTGAAGATTGTTGAAGTCCAAGCATGCGTTCTTTGCATTGAGTTAGCGTGTTGATCCAAGCCTCCTTTTATTCCTCCTTTTGAAATTTTGTGGGAGATCCTTTGTGGTCTAGAAATATGGCCCTCTGAGAATTTCTGAAGTGATGGAATAGGGTCTCTTCAATCGGTAGTTGGAGAAGACGAAGTCCACCAATTTATAGGAATGAAGGCTAATGCCAGCGTTAAGGCTAACGCCAGGCGTTGACCCAATTTGGAATTGTTTTGATGGATCAGATCTTCAAAACCGGAAGGATTTTTGTATTTTAGGAAACTTTTATTTTAGACAACCCTAACGCTGGCGTTGAGGCTAACGCTGGCGTTAGGTCAGATCATTCCTAAAGTGCTCCTGGAATCACGGCTGCTTCCCAGCTTCCAAAATCATCATGATGGAATCAAGAGTCAACACCCAGCGTTAAGTCCTAACGTCTGGCGTTAAACCTCTTTCATTTTCTTAGCGGCAAGCTATCCCGCCGATCTGCATGCCATCCCATCGATCGGCAGACCATCTCGTCGATCGCCAACGCCCAGCGTTAAGTCGTAACGCCTAGCGTTAGACATCTTTCATTATTTTTGCTTGTGGACAGTTCTAGACCAACATTGCAGCAACCTAGTGTCATATCTATTCAAACCTGCATGCTTAAAACACAATGGCAAACAAGATCAAATACAAGTAGGATTTTTTATTATCAAATCAAAGGGATGTGGAAAACCATGTTCCAACAGCGTCGACTTCTATTCGACGCAATTTTAACTCAACTAAATTTTGTGCTCGATTTGGGTTGGTTCTAACACTCTAGTGTGAGGGTGATATCCTTGGACATCTAATGACAAATTTACCCTTTCTATACAACATGGGTAATACATCCTAGATTATGAAATCACTTTAAGATAATTTGTAAGATAAACTACAAGTGTTTTTCCCAATAACATTTATAATGATGACGAATCTCTCATACATTTTAACAACATTTTCTTCAGTCTTCTTTTGAAAGTTTTCATATTGGGATATGAGAAGGGACTTTCTGTCCTTTCTTTCATCTGAGCTAACCTCAACCAGTATGGTCAAGGATTCCCATATTTCTTTTGCTGAGTTATAGTCAGCCACCTTCTGGAATATATCATCTGACATAGTTGGCACTAGAATGTTCATTGTCTTGGCATCACATGCCTTTGGCTTCTTCTCAGCATCAGTCCACTCTTCTCTAAGGACAAGTTCTTGTGTCACAGTCCCACTTGCATCTTTTCTAACTGGGACTGGAGGACCTGAAACAATAACATCAAATATTTCCTCATCAATGGAGTTCATGTAAAGTTTTATTCTTGCCTTCCATAATGTAAACTTATTCAGATTACAGACTGGTGGTCTTGTGGATGCATAATCCTTAGAACTCATTTTCTGAAAATAAATTTTAAAATATAAAGTTTGAGTGAGATGATCTTTTGATTAAGGTGTTAACATTTGTATAATCAACCTCCCTCTGATACCAATTGAAAGTGCACAGTGTGTCCTCTGAGTATTCTCTAGAGGGGGTGAATAAAGTTTTAAAACTTTTTTTATTTATTATGCACTACACAATAAAACACTTCTAACAACTATGCATTCATCTATCCAACACAGAATAAAACAAGCACATAATGCAGACATAAAGTAAATGGACAACACAAAAAATCACAGCACAAATGAGACAAGAGCTATAGTGGTTCCCCAAAATATGGGTACTCCAATTTTCTACCACCTTGGTAGGAATACATTATCCAGTGCCCGAGTCTTTTGATAAGGAGACTCTTAAAACCACTGAGTCTTTTAATAAGGAGATTCTTAGAACCAACCACTGAGTCTTTTGACAAGGAGACTCTTAGAACCACTGAGTCTTTTGGTATGGACACTCTTAGAACCAAACTAGATCTTTTGGTAAGGAGATCTTGAACCAACTGAATCCTTTGGAGAGGGATTCTAAGGACTCTTTACTCAAATTACAATAAAGAAAGAAAGAGTAAAAGGGAGAAGAAGAAGATGAAGAAGAATCTTCTGGTTGAATCCTCCTTCAGCAATCACAGAGGATTCAGGTACTTTGTGTAGTTGATTGATCTCTACTTCAATAGATAAGTCCTTGCTGAGAGAGAGAGAAATGCAAGGACTGTTCTAGCTTTGATCCACAGAATCTCTGCATTTCTGTAGACTTCTTGTTATAAGAGAAGAAGAGGAAGAAGCCTTTGAATGATTCCTGTACAGAGATTTGTTGTACTGCCTGAGAGATAGCTTTAGGGAGAAGGAGATGGAAGAATAAAGGAATTGATATTGTTCTGAATTGTCCTCAATGTCCTTATTATTCTGTCGAATAGTGTTTGAATTCATGTCCTCATATATTGTATCCCTAATAGGACTGTCCAAGGGATAATAATATTCTCCTTCTATTTCTGTTGACTACCTGTCAATTCCTTTTTGAATATCTTCTAGAAATGTCTTTATTATGTCTCTGGTGTCGTTCTTTCCATTCTTGGTTATAAACGACCTATTAGAGATCAAATCAATTCAATTCAATGTATAGCCTCTGAATCATCTTTAGAAAAGAATAAAGAAGATATTCTAATTCTGTCTGTATTCGACGTTGCGTCGAATACATTTGTCTTCTTATCGATGCACCTCTGAGTTCTAATGGAAACTGCTTTGAAATCCTCCTTAGTTTAGAAATGGACTCTGCAGTCGACGTTTCGTCGAATACTTATCGGCGTATCCATCGAGATGAAATCCTGAACTCATAGATCTTCCTTCTGCGTCGAATGTAAGTCCAAGCTGCATTGACTTCAAATGCTGCTTCGACTGACTTTGTCTTCTACGTCGAGTACATTTCGATGCTGTGTCGGCTTCAACTTATACATCGACTTCTATTCGACGCAGATTTAACTCAACTGAATTTTGGACTCTTTTTAGACTGGTATTTGACACCCTAATGAGAGTGTGACATCCTAAGAATCTATTGACCAAATTACCCTCTCTATACAACATGGTAATGAATCCTAGATAATGAAATCATTTGTATAATTTGTAAGATAATTCAAAGGATGTTTTTCCCAACAAGCTCTCTATGGACGATGATGTCGAACAACTTTATCTTGGTCTCTGGATGAGTACCCTAAAGCACTAGGTGTCAAGTACATAGAAGATACCACTGCAACGATAAGATTGATCCAAAAGAGGATGCTTGAAACACAAAGTAGGCAAGCAAAGTATTATGATGCTCGCCATTATCCTGTGGATCTCAGTATATGAGATTTTGTTTTCTTAAAAATTATGCCCATGCATGGAATTTCTCGGACCAGGTGACATAAGAAGCTTAATCATCATTATTTGGAACCAACCCGATCATAGAACATATCGGGTCTGTAGCATATTAGTTAGCCCTACCACCAGAAATAGGAAACATGCATGGTGTCTTTCCCGTCTCATCGCTGCGACGAGTCCTAAGACAACCTGATCATCATCTTCATGCACCTCTGGTGCTTGTGCAATCTGACAGATCGATGCAGATAAAATCCATACAGATTGTTAATTCCAAGACAAAGAACATGTGAAATAAGACAATAACTATGGTTAAGATATTATGGACAAACTGCGGATGTGACGAGTATACTTGGGAGCCAGAGCGCCTTGTTAGAGAAAAGTACCCGGAACTCTTTTCCCGGGTAACGTTACACCTTCTTTAAAAAAATCTACTTTAAGTAATTTTCGAGAACGAAATTCTTCTTATTTTTATTGGATTATAAGATCCCGATTTTTAATTGGGTCACAAGGACCCTAGCTGATCAAAGTAAGGTTACCCGACCACCTGTTACCCTAGATTTTTGTCAGTTGTGCGAAAGCGACTTTTAAAGTAACGTTGTTCGACACAACAACCCTGAAATGTCATTTGAGCAAATGAGCTTAGAATTGACTTTTGTCTGTTGTATTGGACTCATTTGACCTGTACGAGTGCAACACAACTCATTTTGTTTGAAGCTGAGATCGTTTATCGAAAGTGACAGTTATAAGTAATGTTGTTCGACTCAACGATCCTGAAATATCATTATGAGGAAATGAGTTCATAATTGACTTATGTCAGTTGCGTTAGACTCATGTTATCCGTACAAGGGCAACGCAACTCGTTTCGTAAAATTCGAGATTGTTTAGCAAAAATGACCGTTTTATGTAACGTCGGTCGACACGATTACCCCGAAATTACTTTTTTGAGCAAACTCGGAATTGATTCTAGCCTGTAGCATTGGACTCGTATGGTTGATACAAGTCCAACGGTTCTCAGCTTGTTTCGCTCAATTTTGATGTTGTTTGGTCGATTAAATAAAAATAAATCTCGTAAAATTATACAGCGTTTAGAAAAGCGCGAACGTTGAATTCGACCCTATCTCCAAGACTAGCTCCAAGCCCCTCTAACCCATCCAAGGCAACCAATCAATGCTCCTAACCACTGAGAGGTACAACCACCCCCCCAGAAAGCAGTTGACCCCTTGACCCAACTAGGGTTAGGCTAACCCTAACCCTACTCGGGTAACTTGACCGAGAAGGAAGAGAGGGAGGGGCTCTCCTCCGCCTCTATTTAAGAGCCTCTACCCCCTCTCAGATGGAAGCACACCCCAAACCCAGCTCAAATGATCCACCCCCTACCGGAGCACTAGCTCGCTGGAGAAGTCAGACCGAGCCCTCAACACCTCCCTCGCCACCTTCATGGCCAACCCACCAGAGACCTCCAGGAGGACCTCCAATGAGATGGATCTCTAGCTACTCCATCTCCTCCTCTTTAATCTCGAAGACGACCTGCAATGCGCTCCGACCCCCGGAGCGCCGCCGCCACCCGAGCACTATTTTAATCTCAGGTTGAGGTCGAGCAGGGTGAACCTCCTAGTGCTCCCCTGAGCTGCTGGGAGGTCGTAAGATAAGGCGGCAGTGCCGCCGGAGAACAGAGCTCCGACGGAACACATGTCCTGCTCGTCTTTAAATATGGTCTCCGACGACCGTCAGGCGGCGCTAGGCCGTTGGAAGGGGTGCTAGCCCCCGGAGAGTCGGTCGGGCGTGGCGGCGAGGCAAAACAACGACCTGCCGACAATGGCAAGAGCCTGCCAGCTCTCAGTGATCACCTCCACACAGCCGTTGTCCGATCTCAGGGATGAGATCAGACGTCCCAGATAACCTTAAAAATGGCGAGCCCATAATTGGCTCCCATAGAGGGTCTGAGGTCGATCCGTTGTGGGACCGTTGTTTCCTTGCGGTTTGGCTCAATCTCAGCCAGACCCAGTACACTAAGATTCGTGCAGAGGCGATTTAGTCCAAATAGTAGTGTTTCTAATTTTTGAAAGCCGATTGTTTGCTCGAAATTAAAAGTGTTGAACATAAAAGTTGTCTCACAACAAGGGACATTTATTGTAAAAATTTCAGTATTTTCGGAATAATTTAAGTATTCATTATCAATTAAAAATACCAAAAAATTCCACTATTATGAGATAAAATTCTGTGAATTTTTTTCCAGCAGGGTAATGTTGATTCACATGAACAAAAAATTTTCGTGATTTAAAATTGTTGCGGGTCGCTCAACGTTCTTTCAGACCGGGCGAATCGAACCGTCTTAGCCCGAGAGTGAACCGAGCGCGCAAGCAGTCACAGAGAGAACGAACAGGTGGCAAGAAGACGTTTTTACCATGGAAAACCCGGAAAGGGTGAAAAACCACGTGGTCGGATCGGCGCCGACCAAATTTCACTAAGTTGTGGAATGTTACAAGTAATGATGCGAGAATCGGGAGCGACAGGCCGCTCCCGTTACAATTGCAGTTGAATGAAGGTCTCTTAGGGTGTCAGGCCACCTCTCAGAAAAACTAACTACTTTTCTCGGCCAGGAAGTCTTCAAAGTCCGCAGGAGATCTTCAAGCGACGATGGGGGTCTTCAAGCGACGAAGGAGGTCTTCGAAGGTTGAAGGAGATCTTCGGGTTCCGTAGGAGATCTTCGAATGCTGAAGGAGATCTTCGGGTTCCGAAGGAGATCTTCTGGTTCCGAAGGAGATCTTCGAATGCTGAAGGAGATCTTCGGGTTTCGAAGGAGATCTTCGGGTTCCGAAGGAGATCTTCGAATGCTGAAGGAGATCTTCGAGTTCCGAAGGAGATCTTCGAATGCTGAAGAAGATCTTCGAGAGAATTCCAGAGAGCTCTCTCCAATCCAGAAAAACCAAGTCCTTTGAAATGAAGCCTGAGGTTCCTTTTATAGCTTTTGAGGGTGGTTAGGGTGGTTAGGACGGCTATCCGCACACCATAACTAATTTATGCGCTATATGCACATTTATCACGAATATGGCTATGCGCACACCAGTTTGTATAGTTTTTAGGATGATATGTATTCATATGACGGATATAGTTACGCGCACACCATAACCATATTATTTGCTAGTCGCAGACCGTATGCCCACTTATTATGAATACGGCTATGTGCACACCAATTTGTATAGTTTTGGGATAATATGCATTCATATGATGGATATGGTTAAGCGCACACCATAACTATATTATTTGCTATATGCAGACCGTATTGGAAGATTTACTATTTACACCCCCATGATGTGGAGTTTTACTATTTGCACCCCATGATGTGGAGTTTTACTATTTGCACTCCATGATGAGTGGTTACAGGTCTAGGGAGGTTTAGCTTGGTCGTCCTCATTTTCTCCGCCGAATGAGGCGAGAGAGGTCGGACGAGCGCGTCCGTTGGTCAAGGGAGGCCGACTGGGGACGAGACGAGAGGGGCCGGAGAATGCGCCCGACGGCGAGGGAGGCCGACCGGCACTGCGTCCACCGCGCGGCCGTGCGCGGTGCCGGGCGGTACCGCGCGCGCGCTAGCGCGCGATATCGCCCGCGCGGTGCCGGGCGCGCGGTGTCGCGCGGCGCTAGGCGCGCGCGGTACTGCGCCGTGCCGGGCGCTGCGGTGCCGCGCGTTTCCGCGCGGCCGGGAGTGCCGCGCTGTGCCGCGCGGTCGCGCGGGCGGGGTGCCGCGCGGTCCACGCGGTGTCGTGCGGCCGTGCAGTGCCGCGCGGCAGCGGGATGCCGCGCGGGCCGCGTGGCCGGGCGGTGCCGCGCGGCCGTGAGGTGCCGTGCGACCGAGCGCGGAGCCGCGCGGCTGCGCGGTGCCGCGTGGCCTCGTGGCCGCGCATGGTGTTGCGCGTGGCTTGGCGCGGTGGTTGCGGTTGCGGTTATGGGCGGTTTTCTCCTCTTTCTTGCCCATGCCTCCACCATCTTAGTGGGGAGTGGGGTTTTTGGCTAAATGCAACACAGATTTCTCTACAAAATGGATGAGGACCCATCAATTGCCCTCCAAATCCTCGGAGTTCTTTATTGTTGCTTGAGGAAGTGCGAGGATTTTGTAATCTTTTGGTGTGATCTGGGCGTTGCGGTGAAGCTGGAGAAGTCCCGTGCTGAAGTTCGTACGGAGAAGGCCCTTGTGAGGGGTTCGGCTCATTTGTTGGAGGATTTGCGAGCTACAGTAACTCGTCTAGGGTCCGAGTTGGTGTCTTTGAAGGCGGAGGTGGAACGCCTTATTTCGCCAGAGCGGGTTGTCGAGCTGAAGGCTGTTGGCGGGTTGCGTCGTTTGTACAACAGTTCTTGTTTTCAGCTCTTATAGTAGTGGAGTTTTTGCGGTGTTTGTACCAATGTTTGCTCGGCAAACTATGTTCTTCTCTCATGGGGTTGGCATTTAGAGGAAGAGACCCGGGTGGTGTCGGAACCTACTACGTGGGCGAATGGCGAGCGATTCGAGCCGGGTAGTGGGAGGTTCGCTTAACCGGCCTGGGGGATGTCGTTGATAGTATCGGTGAAGGGCAGACGCTTCGAATTGTTTGCGAGCGCGAGAGGGGCAGGCCCTGGCGACGCATTTTAGAGGACGAGACTCGGGTGGTGTCGGAACCTACTACTGTGGGCGAATGGCTGAGCGATTCGAGCAGGGTAGTGGGAGGTTCGCTTAACCGGCCTGGGGGATGTCGTTGATAGAAGCGGTGAAGGGCAGACGCTTCGAACCGTTTGCGAGCGCGAGGGGGGCAGGCCGTGGAGACGCGATTTAGAGGATGAGACCCAGGTGGTGTCGGAACCTACTACGTGGGTGAATGGCGTGCGATTCGAGCCGGGTAGTGGGAGGTTCGCTTAACCGGCCTGGAGGATGTCGTTGATAGAAGCGGGGAAGGGCAGACGCTTCGAACCGCTTGCGAGCGCGATGGGGGCAGGCCCTGGCGACGCATTTTAGAGGACGAGACCCAGGTGGTGTCAGAACCTACTACGTGGGCGAATGGAGAGCGATTCGAGCCGGGTAGTGGGAGGTTCGCTTAACCGACCTGGGGGATGTAGTTGATATTACAACAATTGGCGTTGCTTGCAGTTGATCTTAACTGTGTTTGAATAGCAGAGCTTGAAGCAGAGAAAGCATTTCGAAATTTAACACACAATAGTTCTTGCGTAAGCATAGGCTTACGACTTGTCTAGAATAACTATTACAAACAAGAGTTCTTAAAGACAATTTGACGACTTTGGAATATAGTAAGACATTTCTGCCCAATTCCTAGCTCCTTTTGGGGCTTCAGGTTCTGGATGTGGTGGCGCACAGGGCGGCTCCTTGTCCAGGCTCCATTTGTTGCAGATAGCACGCGCGTGCTGCTTCCTGGTTTCCACGAACAACTCCAATTCCCCCTGGGGTGACAAACTTCATTGCGAGGTGTGGGATGGACGGGATAGCTCCAAATAGGGCCTGCAACGGTCGACCGAAAATCGCGTTGTAAGGCGATTCTGTCTCGATTACCATGAACTGCACGTCGCGGGTAGACCTCCTAGGGAAATCTCCTAGGGTAACAGGGAGAGTGATGGTTCCTTTAACCGGGACAGGAATGCCGTTGAAGCCATAGATTGGTCCAGAAGCTGGTTGGAGACTTTCCGGTAGGATCTTCATGCTGAGGAGAGCGGTCATGAACATGATGTTGACGGAGCTGTCGTTGTCTACCAATATCCGTTTGACGCGGAAGCTGGGGTTGCCGATCTCTGCGCTGATGACCAATGGATCCTGGTGCGGGATGAGCAGTCCCATTTAATTCTTCATCCCCGAAGCTGATCGTCTCTGCCGGCAGGGTAATGGAATTGACGGTGGGGAACGGGACACTTGAGATGGTTTCCACCACCCCTACTACTTGTCTGTCGCCCTGCGCGCCTTGTCGAGCAGGCAGTTGTTCTCTGTTTGCGGGATGATTTTGCGTCTGGTCCTGTAAGAACCTTCCGAGGATACCTTGTCGAATGAGACGCTCTATCTCGTCTTTGAGTTTGATGCATTCCTCGGTGGTGTGTCCTGCACCTCGGTGGAACTCGCAGTACTTTGACTGATTTCCCCTGCCCTGGGGAAGTTCTATTGGCCTTTATAGTGCCGGGTTATCCTGTATTGCGTAGAGTACGTTTGTGCGGGAGGTATTGAGCGGTGCGTACTCCTGGTAGGTTCTGGGGGGCCTGTTCTCAGGACGGTCTTGCTGACGTAAATTTCCTTGGCGCTCCTCTTGCTGCTTCGGGACTGGCTCTTCTCTCTTCCTCTTTACCACTCCTTCAAATTGTCGTCGGTGAGCTTTGATCGCTTCGACCGCCGCTATCTGTGCCTCCACTCGGTGCACCAGATCTGGATAGCTTGGTACTGTCTCCCTCATCAGAGCGGAGTAAAATCCGCTTGGGCGAAGTCCCCCCAGGAAAATGCCGCGCAGAAGCTCGGGATCAACCCCTGGGATTTGTCGCGCCTCGGCCGTGAAGCGAAGGAAAAATCCCTTGAGGGTCTCTCCTTTGTTATGGCGAATCCCTGAAAGATGTGAGGGATCTCAAACGATTCTTCGGTTAGAGACGAACTGGTCCGTAAACTGCTGTGCGAGCTCGGTGAAGTTGTTGATGGATCCATCCAGCAGGGAATGAAACCAAGTGCGTGCCTTCCCCCTGAGTGTTGCCGGAAACACTTGGCAGAGGAGCTGATCAGCGGCGTTGTAGATTCGCATGATGGTGGTAAAATGGTTGACGTGCTCCAGGGGATCGTCCGTCCCATCGAATGTCTCGATGTTGGGAAGCTTGAAGCCGTGCGGAATTGGATGGTCCAAGATTTGTTGTGTGAGCGGGGAGCCGCAACGTAGGGGGCGGCGGGCGAAGATGCCCCGGCGTCCGGCCTATCCGTACTCTTCAGCTATCACGTCGCGTATCTCCTCGCGAGTGGGCCTTCCTATGGATTGTTCGACTCCTATCCCTCCTTGCTGGTGGTGGAGGGGTTCGCCTCTAGCTCCCCTAGCGGGGCGGACTGGATGCGCGGAGCTGGCAGCGTCCGAGTATTCTTCTTTGTATGTTTCTCCTTCTTGAGCAGCTTCTCCCAATGGAGCGTGATCAGGGACCAAGGGAGGCGGGATGATTGGAGCGGCAGGTGGAGCAGGACCTTGCGGGGCTCCGAGGTTTCTGAGAAGAGCCAGCATTTCAGTTTGCTGCTCTTCCATCTGGCGTATACGCCCTTCTAGCGCGGCAACGGGCGCTAAAGGGACTTCTTCGGCAGGAGATGCGTTGATGAGTGAATGGGATAGAGCGGGATCGACGCGTCTTTCAGGGATGGAAACATCAGTGGTGCGAGCACTTCTTCTTGCCATTGCTGTCAGTCACGAGTGTTGCCGCGAGGAGAATACTGTTTTGGAAAAGCTTTTGCAGAGTTTGGGGAACACCTTTCCCACAGACGACGCCAAACTATTGCGGGTCGCTCAATGTTCTTTCAGACCGGGCGAATCGAACCGTCTTAGCCCGAGAGTGAACCGAGCACGCAAGCAGTCACAGAGAGAACGAACTGGTGGCAAGAAGATGTTTCTACCATGGAAAACCCGGAAAGGGTGAAAAACCACGTGGTCGGATCGGCGCCGACCAAATTTCACTAAGTTGTGGAATGTTACAAGTAATGATGCGAGAATCGGGAGCGACAGGCCGCTCCCGTTACAATTGCAGTTGAATGAAGGTCTCTGAGGGTGACAGGGCACCTCTCAGAAAAACTAAGTACTTTTCTCGGCCAGGAAGCCTTCAAAGTCCGCAGGAGATCTTCAAGCGACGATGGGGGTCTTCAAGCGACGAAGGAGGTCTTCGAAGGTTGAAGGAGATCTTCGGGTTCCGTAGGAGATCTTCGGGTTCCGAAGGAGATCTTCGAATGCTGAAGGAGATCTTCGGGTTCCGAAGGAGATCTTCGAATGCTGAAGGAGATCTTCGAGTTCCGAAGGAGATCTTTGAATGCTGAAGAAGATCTTCGAGGGAATTCCAGAGAGCTTTCTCCAATCCAGAAAAACCAAGTCCTTTGAAATGAAGCCCTGGGGTTCCTTTTATAGCTTTTGAGGGTGGTTAGGGTGGTTATGGTGGTTAGGACGGCTATCCGCACACCATAACTAATTTATGTGCTATATGCACATTTATCACGAATATGGCTATGCGCACACCAGTTTGTATAGTTTTTAGGATGATATGTATTCATATGATGGATATAGTTACGCGCACACCATAACCATACTATTTGCTAGTCGCAGACCGTATGGCCACTTATTATGAATACGGCTATGTGCACACCAGTTTGTATAGTTTTGGGATAATATGCATTCATATGATGGATATGGTTATGCGCACACCATAACCATATTATTTGCTATATGCAGACCACATTGGAAGATTTTACTATTTACACCCCCATGATGTAGAGTTTTACTATTTGCACCTCATGATGTGGAGTTTTACTATTTGCACTCCATGATGGGTGGTTATAGGTTTATGGAGGTTTAGCTTGGTCGTTCTCATTTTCTCCGCCGAATGAGGCGAGAGAGGTCGGACGAGCGCGTCCGTTGGTCAAGGGAGGCCGACTGGGGACGAGACGAGAGGGGCCGGAGAATGCGCCCGACGGCGAGGGAGGCCGACCGGCACTGCGTCCACCGCGCGGCCGTGCGCGGTGCCGGGCGGTACCGCGCGCGCTAGCGCGCGATATCGCCCGCGCGGTGCCGGGCGCGCGGTGTCGCGCGGCACGAGGCGCGCGGTGCCGAGCGGTGCCGGGCGCAAGGGCGCGCGGTGCCGCGCGGGCGCGCGGTGCCGTGCGGCGCCGGGCGCGGGGTGCCGAGTGGCGCCGGGCGCGCGATACCGCACCGTGCCGGACGCGCGGTGCCGCGCGGCCCGCGCGGCCGGGGGTGCCGCGCGGTGCCGCGCGGCCGGGGGTGCCTCGCGGTGCCGCGCGGCCGGGGGTGCCTCGTGGTGCCGCGCGGACGGGGGTGCCGTGCGGCCGGGGGTGCCGCGCGGCCGGGGGTGACGCGCAGTGCCGCGCGGCCGGGGGTGCCGCGCGGTCGCGCGGTGTCGTGCGGCCGTGCGGTGCCGCGCGACCGCCCGACCGCGGGATGCCGCGCGGTCGGGCGGTGCCGTGCGGTGCCGTGCGACCGTGCGGTGTCGTGCGGCCCGCGCGCGGAGCCGCGCGGCTGCGCGGTGCCGCGCGGCCTCGTGGCCGCGTGTGGTGCCGCGCGTGGTTTCACGTGGTGGTGCGGCGGTTGCGGTTGCGGTTATGGGCGTTTTCTCCTCTTTCTTGCCCATGCCTCCACCATCTTAGTGGGGAGTGCGGTTTTTTGACTACATGTGTAACATCCACAAAACAACTAGACCCCTAAGATGCATTTTGTGATGACAAGGTCATGGCATTGCTCTAAGAGACCAAAATGAGCCAAGGAGACCCCATGAATTTCATAAGTTAAGGAGGAATACACATTGGTGTGCATTTAGCAAAGACTAACACCCTAGACCAGAGGTGACCAAAAGACTCCAATGAGTCAACATAACCTCATCATGACCCCTAAGACATCTAAGAAGGTGGGTAGACCTCATAGGGACCCTTGGGGCCAACCAAATTGGTCAAATTGACCAAAAGTCAACCTTGAGCTATCCCAGGTCAAACCCGCATGAATAAGGGCAATTGAACTCCAAATGATCAAATTAGACCCACCCTCATATGGCAACCTCCCTAGGGGACCTAATGGACCCAAAAACCCCATCATAGGGCCATCAATTTGGGGAAATTGGGCTAACTTCTAAAAAGCCCCAAATTGACCTAAATGTGCTAAAAACCCAAATTAATCTCCAATTGACCTAGTGTGATCAAATTGATCACCCATAAACACTAAGGGGAGTGAAAGAGACTCAAATGAACCAAGGTGCCCAGTCAATTTTGGAAAATTAGGGCAAAATCCACAAAATACCCAAATTGCCCCTAGAGGCAAACAAGTGCAATCAAGCCCCAATTGACCCCACCTTGACTCAATTCCTTTGGAGTAGGTCCATAGGGCCTTAGGGAGTAATGTGGGTCAGTCACATTTGGTGGTGTGAGATTAAATCAAGCCCCAAACCCAAAACCCCCAAATTGGCCTATTTGGGTCAAGTGAGCCCAAAGCTCAAATCAAGTGGGCTTAACCAACCCCATGACTCCCAATAACCAGCCCTCATGATAACTGAACCCAAAGACCTCTGGAAATTCGAAATGGAGAGATTGATTGCAAGGAATTTGGGTTTGAAATGGGGGAAAAAGACAAAGAAAGCATGGAGGAGGGAATTGGGGAATGGGTGCCAAATGGCACCCCATTTTCATTCCCCAAGCTCTTCTCTCAGCAGGAGGATTAATTCCCAGCAGTTATACAACTTGATTAGTGACCTTCCATTGGCTGGGAAAGAGGTGGAGCATGGCCGAACCATGTCTTGTTGAGATCACCATTAATGGCTACTTCACTTACACACCACCTCAGCCCCATTATAGACTCGGAACACCTTCACGGAGCCGAGGGAAGAAGAAGCCCCAGCCTTCTTGAAGGAATCGTGTACTGGATAGGGATATCAGCAAGGGTCCTCTAATGGAGGTGGTCGGCCATGGAGTCGAGAGAAACAGCCCTCCAGCAGCTCAAATCAGGCAAGTTCCTTTCCCCCTCCTCCTGTGCTAGTCCTCTAATCTCTCCGCTTTCAAAATCGTTGAGGGAATGGTGATCCACCGTTCCTATTTTTCATTGTTCTTGGCCGGAAATTGCAACATGCCGCAGGCCATCTCCGGCCACCTCCGGCCGCGTGCTCACCGCCGTAGGATAGCCCTAGGTCGCGTGGTGGCGGTGGCTTGGCTGATTCGCCGGAGATGCCCGGAGCTCGCCGGAATCCGGCGCGCAAAATGCTCCAGGCGCAGTCAATCCCGACTGTTGGCTCATCGGGGAAGATAACTCCCAGCCGTCCGATCTGGGCTTAGGCTAATCGCAGACCACGTTTTATTTAATAAATATATATATATATATATATATATATATATATATATATATATGAAATCTGTCACACTTATTGACCAGATCTTGTAAGCCAATTTTGAAGGCCTTAGAGGCCATATCATGAAAAGTTGGCTGAGACAACTTTTGTAGCTCTTGATGTCTACTTTCTGTAGGATTTGAGATCAAGTGATTTGGAGCATTACAGCTCCTTGTAGAGCCATTTTTCTAGAACTGCTCTTTATGTCTATTAGCAAACCACAATAATTCTGTCTAGGATTTTTAAGTAGTTTGCATGCAATTTTTGAAGGCCTTAGAGGCCATATCATGAAACGTTGGCTGAGACAACCTTTGTAGATCTTGATGTCTACTTTCTGTAGGATTTGAGATCAATTGATTTGGAGCACTACAGCGCCTTGTAGAGCCTTTTTTCTAGGACTGCTCTTTATGTCTATTAACAAACCACAATAATTCTGTCTAGGATTTTTAAGTAGTTTGAAGGCCTTAGTGGCCATATCATGAAAAGTTGGCTGAGACAACTTTTGTATCTCTTGATGTCTACTTTCTGTAGGATTTGAGATTAAGTGATTTGGAGCACTACAGCTCCTTGTAGAGCCATTTTTCTAGAACTGCTCTTTATGTCTATTAGCAATCCACAATAATTCTGTCTAGGATTTTTAAGTAGTTTGCATGCAATTTTTGAAGGCCTTAGAGGCCATATCATGAAAAGTTGGATGAGACAACTTTTGTATCTCTTGATGTCTACTTTCTGTAGGATTTGAGATCAAGTGATTTGGAGCACTACAGCTCCTTGTAGAGCCATTTTTCTAGGACTGCTCTTTATGCCTATTAGCAAACCACAATAATTCTGCCTAGGATTTTTTTAAGTAGTTTGCAAGCAATTTTTGAAGGCCTTAGAGGCCATATTTGCAAAAAGGGGCAGAGACAACATTTGTAGCCCTATGGGTCTACTTTCATTTGCCACCTTAATAATCTAATTTGGTGCACTGTGGACATCAGGGCACCCTCTTTCCTAGGACTGCTTCTTGTGTAGGGCAGAAATTAAAAATTCTATATCTTTCAATTGGCTTAACCAAATCCCTAGAATTTTCTACCATGCATGCAGGGTATGAAGACACACCTAGGGTTTTAATTTGAGAATTTTTGGATGTATATCCATTGAGGTATTCCATTTATTAGGAAAAGTAAATATTTGGTATTTTTGGAGTTGTATAACTCCAAACACCCCCAAATTTGGGTGGTAAGTTCTTTATATATATCAATATCACTGGTAAAAATTTGAGACCATTTGCCCTTGTGCATGTGGAGTTATGAGTCATGCAAGTGCTAGGCTAAGGACCTTAAATGTGTGCCCTTAGCAATTTTTGGGTGGAGTGAGCCCCAAGCCTTGGGGGTTAACCCAATGGCTTGAAATGTTGGACATGGGTCCTTGGCAGCAATATGCCTTCCCAAAAGTTATTTGGGGATTTTTGGGTACAAAAACCCCAAGATGTGGAATTTACTAAATTACCCCTAATTTAGGTTATAAAATGAAAAAGGGGTCATCTGAACTTGGGATGATGTGAAACTTTGTATTTAGTCTTTGATCTAATTATTTTGGCAGCAGGAGTTTTCTGAGAATTTTTGGGAAATATTTCATGATACAAATAGATGAATTTACAAATATACCCTTTATGAATTTTGTGCAAATATTGAGTTTTTATATGTCTGATAAATTTGAGATAAATCACATTAGGTCATAATGCTAATATAAGCCTATGGTAATTTTCCCAGAATTTATTAAAGTCTTTACATAGAACTCGTAACGTAAACCCTTATACGCACCCCAAATGTAATAAATGATAATTAAGGGTAAATACTTCTTGGAATAATATGAGACTTAGGATCTGGTGTATTTAGATCAATATTATGACGCGGTGAATTTATCAAAATTTATAAGATCATTAGTTGACAGTCGTTGTACAAATCGGTTCCGGCTCGTCTCCTATCATTTTTGGACTGCGAATAGTAAAGCTGATTTATATAACTTAGACCACCACTGACCTTCACACATAGAGTTATTAACTCCTTGAATAAAGACTCAGATTATTAGGGAAAGCATCTCTAAGGCCAACTTGGGAAGTAAGGAGTGGGGTGCGTTTAGCAAGCTATAAGTGTAGGCATTTATAATGATAAGAAAGGAAGTTAGACCTTGTCAAGGGCCCCACACACAACTCAACAGTACTAAGTGATTAAGAGAGAGCAGAACTGCCCTTAGTCGGGTGAGCCGCCTTAAGGTAAATACTCTGGGGCGTAGTCGGGAAGTATCAAAGGCAAACCCGGGAATAAGAATGACGAAGTATAGGAGTGTGGGTCCAAATAAGGTTGAGAATCCTATGTGTATGTGTGCGAGTTCCTAGGTGAAGAAGGGAACACGAGCTTAGAATGTGACGAAGGGAGAGTCAGCACCCGGTCACAGTGGGTGGTGTCGGAGTTCAAGTGAACTCCCGCAATCCTAGGTGCCAAGCTTAACTCATCTTAGGGATTTAATGTAATTGGAGAGGAAGATGGGGATCGCGCAGAAAGGAGTAGGTACCAACAAGATTAAGTGCCTTGGTAGGAGGAAGTTCGGGGTGTCAGCCCGTCACACTTCCTAATACCGCTGCGAGCCCCTCACCGAGCAACCCTCCGGAGATCCAAGGCAAACCCTAAAGATTCTAAGATCAATTAAATTATAGACAAGACTAGTTAAGTAGGATAACTCGACAAGTTAACTTCTATCCCGAACCGGCAGGCTCGGGTTATAAGGATGGACTGGGATAGTCCGGCGAGCGGTAGGCTCGGGTTATAAGGATGGACTGGGATAGTCCGGCGAGCGGTAGGCTCGGGTTATAAGGATGGACTGGGATAGTCCGGCGAGCGGTAGGCTCGGGTTATAAGGATGGACTGGGATAGTCCGGCGAGCGGTAAGCTCGTAGTTTACATATAAGAATTGTATAGTCTAGTGAGCGGTAAGCTCATATTTTACTTATAAGACTAGTGTAGTCTAGCGAGCGGTAGGCTCGTAGTATAAACAAAAGACCAGTATGGTCTAGCGAGCGGTATGCACGTAGTTTAAACCTAAGGCTGGTATAGCCTGGCGAGCGGTAGGCTCTACCTTTTAAATGTTGATGCAAATATGTGAGCTGGAGGCTCAGTAGTAAATAACTAATACATATTACTTGTGTGTAAGTTGTGGTGGGTCTTCGGTTCTGTTTTAGTCGTCACACCGACAGCAGTTCTTTGACTCGGCAGTGCTAGTGGTTTTTATTGGGGCCAGGTTGTTTTACTGCGCGTCTGACGGGACGAATCCCCTAAACCCTGCCTGGCCAATTCAGTTTAGTACGTAGGAGCTAGTGAGTACCGGGTACCGGTATCACAGCGTACGTTTGGTCCTAGGTCTGGTAGTGTGACTTACCCACCTAGGTGAGGAGACGCCCGCTCCTCTGCCACCGTTTGACCACGACGGGAGGTGCCCGAGAGGTTAGCTACCTCCGAAAAGTGGGAACTAAAGGTCTGTACGTACAGAGTCGTGTGAGTGAGTTGCATGTGTATGAAATAATAATACAAACATTGCATCATTGCATTGCATATCATAGCATGACATTTCTGCATAAACAGAGACCTCATCGTATAAATCAGTGTGGGCTCTTTTATACGATGAGTTTATACTTTCCAGATCCCTTAGCTTATGTGCCCTCGTGTGTGCATATAAGTTAAGGTTACTTTCGTAGATGCTCGTATTTATTTGCTTCTTATATTACATTGCCTTTTATACATTGCATAAACAGAGACCTCATCGTATAAATAAGTGTGGGCTCTTTTATACGATGAGCTTATTGCTTGCCAGATCCCTTAGCTTATGTGCCTCTGTGTGTGCATATAAGTTAAGGTTACTTTTGTAGTTGCTCTTGTCTATTATACTTGCTTCTTATAGTGCACCGTCTTGTACATATTGTTGTCATACTTTACTCTGCCAGCGTAGAATCATTACCATTTAATGTTCTGTAATTATATACATTGATAGTTTTACCACTTGTCACCTGCTTCTTGATTTACCCCTTGATGACCTCCGCTTCCTCCTCCCGCACGGTGCCTAGGAGTCGCGGGTGGAGGCGGTGAGGAATATGCTGAGTCTTATAGACTGACGGTCAGTGGACCTTATCATTTTAGGGATGATGTACCGGAGCAGCAGGACCCCGTTTAGGAGACAGGATAAGGAGATGGGATGGAGCACGTCAACCCCTACACATCGTCGCAGCAGCAGCTACAGATGTTTGAAGGCAGAATTGATGGCTTCCGCATAGATGTGGAGAGAGAGTGTTGTAGCACTATACTTAAACATGTACTGGGCATAAGCCTTTTTCGTTTAGATCTCTTTTACTTTAACTCTCATCGTGGACTTTGTAATCATGTAATTTATATACTTTATGTGATTTGTGGACTGGTTGTTCTTCTATTGCTTCTATTACTGTGAATTGCGGTTGGCCTGGATGATGTTGATTAGCCGGCAGGATCGGCGTATTGTGGCGGCGACCATTGGGTGTAATGGTCTCGCCACAAGACGGCGGTTCTGGGTGGTAAGACCCGGTTTCAAAAAAAAAAAAAGGGTCTTACAACATGTAACCCGGATTTCTCTACAAAATGGATGAGGACCCATCAAAAATGTTTTACTAATTTTAAGTAATTAATCCGAGGTCAAATATCAATTTTTAACTTTGCAAAGGATTGATTATCTAATTAAAATTTCTAAAAATTACTGATAGTAGATACACTCCAGGGAATTTTATAGGAATTTTATAAACATTCCTAATAGGTTTAAAAGAAATTAATTTGAACTCAAGAATGCTATAAAATCAACAGATTGTTCGTTGTTGGAAAGTAGAACTTTAGGGCTTGATTTAATCAAACCCCATTTGTTTTAAATTGTTTTTTGGTGCATTTTGAGTATTTTTAATATAAAAATAATTAAAAAAATGTGGGATTAAAATTTAGTGGAGGTTTTTCCATAGCTCAAAATGGCTTAAGAAAATTATGGGATATAATTTAGGGCAAACGTAACCTCTGAATTTAATTTCATGTTTTTCTAATTATGTTTGGTGCTTAATTAATAAAAAAGGGGGCTAAGATTTGAGATTTTTCCAATAAAATTGGGTGTTTATAATGATAAATGAAAAGCCTCGGAATTAAATAAAAAGAAATAAAACTTGGATAAATCTTCAAACCCAGAAAAGAATTGCAATTGCATAATTACTTTAAATGATACAACTGAAGTAATTATAGGGTTCAAATGATTCAATAGATGCCATGTAAGACTTTTTTAGGCTCTGAAATATTTATGAAATTTTTAGGAGTGGCAACATTTTCATCCTTGAAGCATTTTGTTAGGGACCGACTCGGAGTTCGCAGGAAGAGTAGCCGGAGGTGGAGATGATGGAGGCGGAGATACTACAGAGCCTTGACCGCGGCTGCCTATGCGGGGCGCGTGCTCGAGAGAGAGAGAGAGAGAGAGAGAGAGAGAGAGAGAGAGAGAGAGAGAGAGAGAGAGAGAGAGAGAGAGAGAGAGAGAGAGAGAGAGAGCTTCCAAGATCACTTTTAGGAATTGGGAAATTAGACTTCTTTATTCATACCAATACAAGACCCACTGAGTCCTTTAAATATGACTTACAATCGGCATCAAAAGGGAAGAACACGAAAGGAAATAACGACAGACTTGGACATGCGACTACAAAGGACACCTCATAATGACACGACATAAATAACAACGTCCTATAAAAACACGACTCTTATGACATAATAAATACATATTAAGAAATAATTAATACAAAATAACACCATAAAAAGACCCGTAACACATTTTAATTTCCATCCTCAATGAATGGGTTATGGAGCAACATGACAAACCACAAATTAAAATAAAAAGTTATGAAATAAAACAAAAAGGTATGCTAGCTCTTCCTGGCAGTATGCATGCATGAAAATAATTGATGTCGTGTTGCCTGATTCTATTGTATTAAATACTCTTAGAGGCACTGCTAGCTCTTACCGACAGCCTCATCATATTTTCTTCTGCTTGAGAGGAGAAAAAGAGAGAGGGGGATGGACGTGGAAAGCCTAGTTCAAAATTCCGCTCTCTTAGATGGTGAGGATGGAATTGCTCGACAATCAGCAGGCTACGCGCCGTCTGTTTGGGGTGATTATTTCATAAAGCACGCGTCTCCCCCGTCTTCCACCGCTACTCAGGTCAATCTTAATTTTCAAATTTATGTATTGAATTCATTAAACATCACCAAAATCTTACATTTATTGATCTAGATTGTGTATGCATGGGTGCAGAAAAGTGAGGAATGGATCAGAGAAAGGGTGGATGAATTGGTGGGACAAGTGAGGCATTTGTTTGATGAGTGTAAAGGTGATGATTTGAAGAGACTCGAGCTAATCGATGATCTTCAACGCCTCGGCGTGGGCTATCACTTTGAAGAGGAGATCGATAGCTCACTAAAACGAATCCATGAAGACAATGGAAAAATAGATGGAAATGATTTGCACGCTGCAGCTCTGCAATTCAGATTGTTGAGGCAACACGGATATTATGTTAAATCTGGTATCCATTTTTTTATAAAACGCTTATTTTTATTGATATGAAGGTAAAAGGGGATACAACACACGCAGATGATCGAGTTGGTTAATTATCAGTCTACACATAAAAAAGCCACCTCAAAATACATGTCATAAACCAACATTTGAAGCTCAACATACCCAACCCAAAACAAAAAGAAATCAAAAACATCTAATTTGGCTACCAACTCATAAAAGTATGTACATGCAATATATACTAAGTATGTATTTACATATTTCTTATGCTATAGTGTTGTTATGAGCAGATGTGTTTGACAAATTTAAAGACGACGGGGGAGAGTTTAAGAGGCGTTTGGCGGATGATGCGCGCGGCCTACTAAGCTTATATGAAGCATGTTTCTTGGCGACGCCGGAAGATGAGATATTGGATGAAGCGTTGAGATTTGCGAGGCGGCATCTTCGAGCTCTGTCGGAGGCGTGCGGAGTTCGGGATGCATCGATTAAGGAATTGGCATCGCATGCTTTGGAGCTTCCATTGCACAGGAGAATCTCAAGGCTGGAAGCAAGATATTATATAGAAGTGTGCGGAAAAGAGGAGGGCAACCAAAATAGTATCATCCTGCTGGAGCTGGCAAGACTGGATTTTCATCTTCTGCAACTACTCCACTATCAGGAGGCACAGAGCCTCTCTATGTGAGTATTTTTTTTACTTAATAATTATTTAAACTTCGATCTATTGATTCATATCTTGTCAAATATTCAAAGGTAATATATTGATGGATAAATCATGTCTTCACAGATGGTGGGAGGAGATTGTTGAGGCCAAAAAATTCAATTTTTCAAGAGATAGAATAGTGGAGTGTTACTTTTGGATTCTCTCATTGTACTTCGAACCTCAATACTCGGTAGCGAGAAAAATAGCTACTAAGGTGATTGCATTGATGTCAATTACTGATGATATATATGATGTATATGGAACTTATGATGAGCTTCAATCTTTTACTCAAGTGATTCAAAGGTTAGGAAGATTTAATCATTTCTATTAAATCTTAATTTGAATAAAATATTAGTTATAAAGTTTAAATAATAACTTCCATCAATATTTTAAATGCAGGTGGGATGTGAATGCAATTGATCATCTGAAAGGATATATGAAAGTTCATTTTCAAAATATTGCTAAAACATTTCAGGATTTTGAGGATGAGTTGAGGAGCTTTGGAAGATCGTTTCGTGTGCACTACGTCAAAGAAATAGTATGCTTTAAGTGATAATAAATAATATATTTACATACTACAAACAAAATATATATTACAGATTGCACCCCTCTATCTTTCGAAATTACATTAATCTCCCCTCAATGTTCACCCAGTTTACAAAAATGTCGCTTCTATTAGAAATATGGATGGAAAATGATAATATAAATCAGGCAAATTATTTTATTATATTCCAAATTTATCTTTTTATAATGATTCTAGATTCATTACAAAGGGTAAAATGCAATGCACCTCTTTCATTGTTGACTTATTACAAAGAGTAAAATTGAAATATTATAAAATAATTTTGTATATTTCATCACTTTCCATCTATATTTCTAAAGGAAAAGGTCACCTATTTCAATGCAGAGTCATTACAAGAGGTAAAATTAGAATATCATAAAATAATTTGGTTGATTTATCATTTTCCATCTATATTTCTAACAGAAGAGACATTTTTGTAAACTGGGGAAACATAGAGAGGTAAATGTAATTTCGAAAGATAGAGGTGTGCAACCTGTAATTATGCAAACTCCTAGGGGAGGTCCCAATAATTACCCTCTCTCTCTCTCTCTCTCTCTCTATATATATATATATATATATATATATATATATATATGCGTGCGTGTATGTGAGCGCGTGCGTGTGTGTGTGTGTGTGTGTAATATATGATATGTAGGTGATCATTAGCCTATAAATGACTGCATAGTATATTCTACAGCTTAAAGTTGTGGCAAAATATTGGTTTGAGGAAGTAAAATGGAGAGATGCACAATACATTCCGGCGCTTAAAGATCACTTGAAAATTACAGCAGTGACCACCTATTATAATCTATTAACTTGTGCATCTTTCATTGGAATGGACGGTTCCGCGACAAAGGAAGTTTTTGATTGGCTGTTGACCTTCCCAAAGTTTACCTATCATGCATCACTCATATGCCGATTAAGAGATGATGTTACGTCGCAAGAGGTAACATACTTTTTTTAAATTGTTTAAATGATCAATAGATTTTAGATTCTATATCTTTTCATCATTAAAATGCATTATAAATTTTTCTGGAGAAATGCATTATAAAATTCTCTATAATACTGATTTAATGTTGACAAGGAAAACCATCCATTAATAAATAATGACTCTTACAAAAACTAAACATATATGTCATAGTTAACTTGACATGAAAAATGCGCGCCCGAGAGAGAAAAGAGTGCACCCAGGTGAAAAATGAATGTTCGGGCGAAAAATGTGCCCCTAGGAAAAAATATGGGCCCGGGCGAAAAACGCACGCTCTGTTGAAAAACACGCGACCGGGCAAAAAATGCTCGTCCGGGCAAAAAAGTGTGCACCCGGGCAAAATATGAGCGCCCAGGCAAAATATGAGCGCCCGGGCGAAAAACGCGCTCTCAGGGCGAAAATAAACTACCCTTGCAGAAATACGTGACTCGGATGGAATTATCCAATTCTTATATAGATTTGAAAGAATTGTCTATAGTTCAAAATGAATTCCAGGGAATTCATTAATATTCCAATTCCAACGTTAAACGTGCAAACGAACGACAAAATTAAGATTAGACCTTCAATTTCAAATCCAGGATCTCAATTCCGTCCAAACGAACGGACCCTATGAGAAATTAAACTTTGTTATTTTCATTGGCATATATGCATCTCATATATAATAATATTTTTTGCAGCTTGAGCAGAAAAGACTTCATGTGGCATCAGCTGTACAATGCTACATGAAAGAGCATAACAGCACATTGGTGGAAGCCAATGAGGCACTTCTGGAAATGGTGGAAAATGAATGGAAGAATATGAACCGGGAATACCTTAGTCTGAGCGGCACTTTCTCAAGGAATATTCTCATGAGAGTTATCAACCTTTCAAGAGTCATGGAAACCACATACGATGTTCACGACAAGTACACTCATTCAAGTATGATCAAACATCACATTTCAAAGCTTTTGGTTGAACCAATTTCCTTTTGATTATGAGCAAGGAGCCTGACAAATGTTGTCATGAGGTGTTTCTTCATAGTCTTTTGTGCCTCACAAATCAATATATATCATGTACTTTGATTTGGTTGGATTTATGAGTTTGGTGTCTATGTGTTGCTACTCATGTCATTTTAAAGTTTTTGATTTCTAATGTGACGTGTTCATCATTATTTAATCATACTTATATGAATGTGGACAATGCAGTCATGGTGTTGTTGAGTACAGAAATGATTTTTCCAAAAAAGTTGGTTTTGGTTATAGCCGGTGCTGGCAATTGCCTCACTGAAAAAGCTGGAAATCGCCAGATCATCCTCAATATTTATGATAAGCTTCTTCTCGTAGTCTCGAGAATGCAGGTGTGGGGGTTCATAGTCACATTTTTTAGGACGCTTCTTATCCTCCTTTTTAGTCTATTCACGGTGACAGTTTGTCGATAGATCATTGGATCTCCAACATTATTGTCAAAGCTATAAAGTTAATTAAATCCAACTCTGCATGCTCAACTTTATTACCTGCTCGAATGATAGAATTTGAATTCAGGCAAATTTTAGTTCAAATGGAAATTGGAATTTCTTTCAATTCCTTAATCCAATTCCAATATGTCCCGAACGAATGGACCCTCAAAGATTTTTGCTATGAATATTTAACTTTGGTAAATCCAAGTTAAATAGAGATTTGCTAGCATACTTGAATAGAAATGGTTAAAGAGTAGGATCAATGCTTAAATAGTTGACTCAATGCTTCGGTCTAGAGAACTTAATCACATTGCAAATGCTTGAAGCAGAGTAATTACATGAGTTATTCTCCAGGACCAAATGCATTGTAAATCAAATGCGATTCCTGGGAGAAGTAGTTGAAGAGAATAAAGTTGTTTTAAAAGTCTTTAATTTGTAGCCTACCAATGAAATTTGATCATGTGGTGACGACAATCGAAGAATCAAAAGATATGAATCAGTTTTCCCTAATATAATTGATGAGATCTTAACAAGCCCATGACAGCCGCATGCGTCAATTGGAAATTTCTATTGAGCAAGCATTTCATGCTAAACTGAATTTGAGTGGCAGCAAATCAAAAGAGAGGAAGCACCACCAATTCATTAAGAGAAGATAAAAGAGTAAAGTTCCAAATTCATATAGAGCATACCCCTCTTTGTAGTGCCACATCTGTAAGAAGAGCAATCACGAGGCCAGTGATTGCTACATTAGGGGTAAACGTTGCCATAAACCGACGCATAGCGATAGGGCTTGTTGGTGTAAAGATGAAAAAAATAAGCAAGAAGAAGCAAACTTAATAGAAGGAGATCCAGCCAGTGTTTTCTATATATGCCTCAAAACCGCTTCTAAAATAGAGCATGTGTGGTACATTGACAATGGGTGTTCGAATCATATGACATGATAAGAACTCCATAATTTATCTAGATGAGTCCAAGCAAGCAGAAGTTGTAAGACCCTCTTTTTTGCATTCTTTCCCGGGTCTTACTGCCGAGAACCGCCGTCTTGAGGCAGCACCATTACTCCAAATGGTCGCTGTCACAATACGCCGATCCTGCCGGCTATTCAACATCATCCAGGCCAACCTCAATTCACAGTAATAGAAGCATTAGAAGAAACAAATCCACAAATCACATTAAATATATAAATTACAAAATTACACTGTCCACGATGAGAAAGAACTAAAAAGAATATGGGCTTATGCCCAGTACATATACAAAATAAGGTAAACAATTCTCTCAATCTACATCTATGCGGAAGCTATCGAACTTGTCATCATGTGTCTGTAGCTGCTACTGCAACAATGGGTAGTGGTTGCTCCGCTTCATCCCGTCCTCCTGACCTGTCTCCAGAATGGGGTCCTGCTATTCTGACACACCATCTCTAAAAATAAGGTCCACCGACTGTCAGTCTATAAGACTCAGCATATTCCTCACCGCCTGCACACGCGACTCCTAGGCACCGTGTGGGAGGAGGAAGCGGAGGACATCAAGGGGTAATGAATCAAGCATGTGACAAGTAGCTAGAGTATCAGGGTATATAAACACTAAGCAATTAATGATAACAATTCTATGCTAGCAGAGTAAGTGAGGCAGCAATAAGTAAATGACAGTATAAGTTAGAGAGCAGATAAAAGTAAATAAGAGCAGCTACGAATGTAACCTTAACTTATATGCACACACAAAAGCACATAAGCTAAGGGATCTGGCACTAAGGTAAACTCATCGTATAAAAGAGCCCATACTAATTTATACGATGAGGTCTCTGTTTTATGCAAGAATGATATGTTATGATATGCAATGCAATGTAATGGTGCAACTCACGCACACGACTCTGTACGTACAGACCTTTAGTTCCCACTTTTCAGAGGTAGCTAACCTCTCGGGCACCTCCCATCGTGGTCAAACGGTGGCAGAGGAGCGAGTGTATCCTCACCTAGGTGGGTAAGTCACACTACCAGACCTAGTCCCTATCGTATGCGGTGATACCGGTACCCGGTACTCACGAGCTCCTGCGTACTCTACTAGATTTGGCCAGGCAGGGTTTAGGGAATCCATCCCGTCGGACGCGTAGTAAAACAACCTGGACCCTAATCAAACCACTAGCACTGTCGAGTTAACAAACTGCTATCGGTGTGACGACTAAGCCAGAACCGAAGACCCACCACATCTTATGCATATGCAAATATGTATTATCTCTTACCACCGAGCCTTCAGCTCGAAATTCTAAACCAATATTTATATAAAAAAATCGAGGCAGCCGCTCGCAGGACTATCCTAGTCCTTTACTATATCTCGAGCCTACCGCTCGCAGGACTGTCATAGTTCTTCCTTATATCTTGAGCCTACCACTCGCAGGACTATCTCAGTCCTTCCTTATATCTCGAGTCTACCGCTCGCAGGACTATCCCAGTCCTTCCTTATATCTCGAGCCTACCACTCGATCGCAGGACTATCCTAGTCCTTCCTTATATCTCGAGCCTACCGCTCGCAGTACTATCCCAATCCTTCCTTATATATCGAGCCTACCGCTCGCAGGACTATCCTAGTCCTTATTTCATTCCTTCCCAAATTTGGGAGGGAGATTATGTTTCAAGTTCTACTACTTTACTACTCTTGTCTATTGTTTGTTGATCTTAGAAGCTTGGGGGAATCCTGGACTTCCCGTGGATTACCCGGTGAAGGGCTCGCAACGGTACTTGGGAATGCGATGGTGTCTGAAGCCCAAATCCCCCTTTTCAGGATATTTATTTTATTTAGTGGCTACCCATTCTTGTATGCCCATTTTCTCTTCAGTTGCTCTAAAATCCTAGGGTGGATTACCATTTCACTCGGGCAGACATGTGTCGGTGTTCAATTGAACATCGAAACTCTACCTCTCCTAGTGGCCGACTATTTCTTTGTGTTATCTCTCAATCACAACTTGCACTTCCTGCTAAGTCATTCTCCACATCCCCTAATAGGCCCTTGTCAAATTCCTGAATTGATAGTTTTACTAAACGCACCCCGGTCTTTACTTACGACGACTGCCTTTGGTGATTAATCCTCCAACTTAACTAGGCATATGAAAATCTCTTAGAGTTAATTACCCTAGGGGTGGTGACCATAGGGGAGGGTTCCAAATCTATGTTTTCAATTTCTACTATTCGCAGACCAAGAGGGGATTGAACTAGGTTTGGTTCCTATGATGTAATCTTGACCCTATCATGTCCAAATGAGTTCCAAATTTTTATCATAGGTTCGTGATGAGTAAATTAGGGGTTGGCCAGAGTTTTGACACATTTCTATTAGATTTGGCTTCTCTTTAAGATTAATTACCCAATTGTCTTAACCTAAGTTACAAAGGAAGTACTATAATAGTAAGTTGAATCCATCTGATAAAATTTCTACAGCACCATAATGATCTAAAAACCTCAAATCCTAGATTTCATAATTTCCCACAATTAAATCTCCCCATAAATAATTAAATGCCCATGAAAGACAATTCATAAATTGTGAAGGGGCTACCCTAAATTTTCTTCAAAACCACATGAGATTATTTGTACTGATGTATCTCAACATAAATGTATAATTTCTAGAGATTCATAATTTTCTATAGTTAAATTTCTCAATAAATGATTAAAATACCCATGGAAGACATTTCTTAATTTGTGAAGAGTCTACCCTAAATTTTCATCAAAATAATTTGGGATAATTACTACTGATGTGTCACAGAATAAAACTACCAAATCCAGAGAGTCATATATTTGCAACAATTATTTTCACCACAATTAAATTACATTCTATTTAGGGTTTTTCTAATGTTTGTGAAGGACCTACCCTAAATTTTCATCAAAATAATTTGAGATAATTACTACTGGTTTGTCACACCATAAAACTACCAATTACAGAGAATCATATATTTGCAACAATTATTTTCACCACAATTAAATTACATTCTATTTAGGGTTTTTCCAAGGTTTGTGGAGGACCTACCCTAAATTTTCATCAAAATAATTTGAGATAATTACTACTGGTTTATCACACCACAAAACTACCAAATCCAGAGAATCATAAATTTGCAACACATATTTTTACCATAATTAAATTAAATTCTATTTAGGGTTTTTCCATAGTTTGTGAAGGACCTACCCTAAATTTCCATCATAATAACTTGAGATAATTAATACTGATGTGTCACACTTTAAAACTACCAAATCCAGAGAATCAATATTTTTTGAACTATATTACCCTATTTTCAAAATTAAATAAAAGCAAGGGTTTTCACTTGATTTGTAAAGTGACAACTATATAAATTCATCAACATGATTTGAATTAATTACCAGAGATCCATAACATGAAAATATCACTACTGCCATAGATTTTGAATTTTACAAACTATTTCATCCCCTTAAATTAATTAATTACAAAAGGGGGTTTTCCTCAATAAATTGATATCTACTGTAGAAATTCATCTTAATTTTTTGGGAAAATTTACAGAGCTATAAGATCACCAAGGGAATCTACTAGAATAATTTCATAATTTTTCATAGTCATATGAGACACAAATATCATACTTGAATAAGTTTGACCTAACCAAATAAATAAATTTCAGAGAAATATATGTGATCAAAAATTCCAGCAAAATTCCTAAATATGTCTTTCAAATCAAGGACCCATTTCCTAGAGTTTTGGATTTATCCCTAAAGTTTTGATTCAAATCATTTCATTTATTTAAAAGTGTGACAATTTTTGTTTATTCAAAAACTTTAGGAAAATGACTTCCAAAAATTATGAAACTCACATACATGGTGTATATCCTCATGACATATAAAAACCCTAAGGTTTCAGAGACATGCAAGGTGATTTCCACCTTTAATTTCACCAAAAACTTCAAAAGTCCAAAATGACTATTAGCACATCATTATCCCCTTTTGAGTAGGGACATGCAAGTGTAATTACCCAACATGCATTAGTTCATTTTCTCCCAAATGTTTACCAGGGTTAATGGATGACTTGACCAGTGTACCACCAAAATTTGGGGTCAACTTGAGGTGCCTAGCTCCCTAAGTCACATTAATTTGAAAAATCAAATAATGGATGAAACCTTAGACAAATCTTCCCCTAAAAATATGAATTTCTGACACAAGGTAGTTCTAGGGTATATACATGCATGGTCCAAATTTTAGCTTCATTGGTTTTACTATTTGAGAGATATTACCAGTTCAAGTTCTGATTTACTTTAAGACCAATCCCACCAAAAATGATGTTGAGGGAGCTACAGTGATTCTATTGACATGAAATTAGTGGAAAATTAAAGTTAAGACCAAGCCCTACAATTTTCATGTTGGTCATTTCTTTTGATTCTGGGCCTAAGAGGCCTCAATCTTTAACTGAAGTTCGGGGATTATTTATAACAAATTTTAATAAACTATATAATACTTATGAAAAGTACTATTCATCGTCCCTGTAAAAAAAATAGCAAAACGAGTTTTCCTGGGCGTTTTCAGCCATGGATTCCGGCCACCACGGGTGATTTACGGCCAATCCCCCAAGCCACCACCTCCGTCTGAGGTAGGGTTATCGACCGGCAGTGAGAACTCGGTCGGAGGTGGCCGGAGTTCCTCTCCTATCGTTTTCATTTTTCAAGCTTGAACAAGGAAAATCTGAAATGGTGGATCACCATTTCTTCATTGGTTTTGAAAAAGGAAGGAAGGGGAAGCTAGCACAGATGGAGAGGGGAAGGAAACTTGCCTCAATTCGAGCTCCAAGGGGGTGAATCCAAACTTGCCATGGCAGACCACCAAGCTCTATGGCCCTTGCCGATCTCCTCATCTGGTGCACAATTCCTCTGTTTTAGTGGGGGTTTCTTCCACTCTCAAGCTTTTGAAGCTAATGATAACAATAGGGAAGAAGGGGGAGGAGTATTTGAGGAGGTGCCATTAAAGGGGGGGGGGGGGGGGGGGGTTCAACCACACTCAAATGCCCTCCAATTCTTGCCTTAGGGTTTGAGACCTTTTCTTTGGCTTCAGTCTCAGCCCTGCTTTTCAATACAAGCTCATAGGACTTGAGCTTTCCTAGCAAAGCATCCGTAGAGATTTCTTTATGGCATCTGGACTCTCTAATAACTCAGATCCTTAAATCTCATGTGCTTGGGAATCACATAAGGAGTTTGTCATTGACTTCTGTCTGAGAGATCTCCTTATCCAGACTTTTTAACTCAATAATAATAATGTTGAATCTCTCATACATTTCAGCAACACTTTCCTCACCCTTCTTTTGAAAGTCCTCATATTGGTATTTGAGAAGGGACTTTCTGTCCTTTCTTTCATCAGAGCTTCCTTCAACTAATCTGGAAAGGGATTCCCAGATATCTTTGGCTGAGTTGCACCCAACCACATTTTAGAAAATGTCATTAGACATTGTTGATACTAGAATATTCATGGCTTTGGCATCACATGTTTTTACCTTCTTTTCATCCTCAGTCCACTCTGCTCTAGGGGAAGCTTCTTGTGTCACACTATCACACTAACATCTTTTCTCACTAGTGCTGGAGGATTTGTAATAATGACATTAAAATGTCTTCATCAATAGAGTTCATATATAACTTTATTCTGGCCTTCCAGAGTGTAAACTTGTTAAGATTACACACTTATGGTCTTGTTGATGCATAGTCCTTAGAACTCATTTTCTAAAAATAATTTGATAATATGAAAATATGAGTGCGGAGATCTTTTGATCAAGGTGTTAGCCTTTTTATGATCAACCTCCCTCTGATACCAATTGAAAGTGCACAGTGTAACCTCTGAATATTCTCTAGAGGGGGGGGGGGGGTGAATAGAGATTTAAATTTTTTACCATAAATATGCACACATAATAAAACTTCTAACAACTATGCAATTAGCAAATCCAATCCAGAATAAATTAAATGCAGATAACAGGAATAATAAATGGGATAACACAGAAAAGCAAGACACAAAAGAGACAAATTTTATAGTGGTTCCCCAAAATGTGGGTGCTCCACTCTTCTACCACCTTGGTAGGAATGCGTTGTAAGTGCCCAAGTCTTTTGATAAGGATACTCTTAGAACCACTGAGTCTTTTGAAAAGGAGACTCTTAGAACCACTCACTGAGTCTTTTGATAAAGAGACTCTTAGAACCACTAACTGAGTCTTTTGATAAGGAGACTCTTAGAACCAACTGAATCCTTTGGATAAGGATTCTTAGGACTCTTTACTCAGTTACAATAAGAGAAATGAGAATAAAGAGGAAGAGGAAGAAAGAATATGATTCTTCTGTTTAAATCCTTCTTCAGCTATCACTTAGGATGATGTCACTTGATGTTCATCAAGATCTGTATAAGATTAACTCTTGCTTGAGATGCAAAAGAATGCAATAGTTGTTTTTGCTTGTGATTCTGATAATCTCTGCACTCTTGATGGCTTCCAGCTATAAGAGAGAAGAAGAAGTAGTAGCTGTATTTTTGTTTCCTTTACAGAGATGTTCTCTTTTCTTGTCTGTGTTAGAACTTCAAGAGCAAGAAGCAGAAGTAGCCTAATCAATAGAAAATCCTGAATGTTATTTGTCTTCCTTCCTCTGTATAATTATTTTTTGTCAAATAGTGTCGTTGATTTGTTTTCTCTTCTGTTCTGTCCTCAGAAGGAATATTTATTGGATAATATGTATTTCTTTCTATTTCTGTTTCATAACCCGTCAATCTGATTTGAATATCTTCCAAGAATGTCTTTGTTGTCTCTTTGGAGTATTTCATTCCATTCTTGACAAAAAATGAACCGTTAGAATATTATTTATATCCTAGGATACCTTCTGGAAAAGCATCAGAAAAGACATAAAAAAATATTCCATTTCTGACTGTATTTGACGTTGCGTCGAATTCATCCCACTTCTAACCGATGCACCTCTGAGTTCTTATAGAAGAACCTTTGAAATCCATCTTAGCTCTGAATGAACTCAGATGTTGACGCTGCGTTGAATACTTATCGACGTATCCGCCGAGTTGAAAACTTGAACATTGAAATTCGTCGTCTGCGTCGAATTCTTGTCGAAGTTGCGTTGACTTCTAATATTGCTTTGGCAAGCTCTGTCTTCTGCGTCGAGTACATCTCGACATTGCGTCGACTTTAATTATAATTTGACTTCAGTCTGAGTTACTTCTACTTGTATTTGAAGTTGCTTCGACTTGTAGTTGAAGTTGCGTCTATTGGATCTTGAGGCGCCCTTAGAGGGGGGGGGGGGTGAATAAGGGTTTTAGAAAACTTTAATCTTTTATAGAAAACTTTTGATATTTTATTCGAAGTAAGTTAAATCAAAAGTAAAGAGAATGAAATCAATTTTATTAAAAAAGAACAAACATGATTATCATTTATAAAATTGATTACAAAATCTGATTTCTATGAAGCTAGAAATCGAAAGCGAAATATGAAATATTCTTTTTCTTTTCTATACCGACTCTTCTCACCAAGAACCGATTGGCTTTAGCCGATCTATCCCCAGATACGGCCTTAAGACGCTCGAGCCCTTCTATCCCCAAAAAGGCCTCGAGCACCCCATAGATCTACTCCCTAGAACTAGTCGCCAACACGAGGCAAATTTATGAACCGATTACAAAGATAAATATAGAATACAAATTTTAAAAACTCCCTATGAGGTAATCTGAAGGAGACACCAAAGAATCGCTGAAGATCGTTTAAGTCCAAGCATGCATTCTCCTCGTTTAGTTAGCATGTTGATCCAAGCCTCATTTGATTCCTCCTTTTGAAATTTTGTGGGAGATCCTTTGTGGTCTGGAAATACTGCCCTCTGAGAATTTCTGAAGTGCTGGAATAGGGTTCTCTTCAATCAGTAGTTGGAGAAGACGAAGTCCACCAATTTATAGGACTGAAGGCTAATGTCGGTGATAAGGCTAACTCTTGACGTTGACCTAATTTGAAATTGTTTTGATGGATCGAATCTTCAAAATGGGAAGGATATTTTGTACTTTAGGAAACTTTTATTTTAGGCAACCCTAATGCTGACATTGAGGCTAATGTAGGCGTTAGGTTAGATCATTCCTTAAGTGCTCCTGGAATCACGGCTGCTTCCCACCTTCCAAAATCATCATGATGGAATCAAGAGTCAATGCCCATCATTAAGTCCTAACGTATGACGTTAAACCTCTTTCATTTTCTCAGCGGCAAGCCATCCCGTCGATCGACAAGCCATCCCGTCAATCGGCAAACCATCTCGTCGATCTCCAACACCCAGCGTTAAGTCGTAACGCCTGACGTTAGACATCTTTCATTATTTTTGCTTGTGGACAGTTCCAGGCCTATATTGCAGCAACCTAGTGTCATATCTGTTCAAACCTGCATGCTAAGAACACAATGACAAACAAGATCAAATACAAGTAGGATTTGTTCTTCTCAAATCAAAGGGATGCGAAAAACCATGTTCCAACAATCTCCCCCTTTTGATAATAACAAATCCAATATAGATAAATAAGATTTATATATAAGAGAGGTGTGTTTTTAGAAGAATATATGACACTAAGCAATGTAGAGACAATAATAAGAATTATAGATTGTTTAAGTTGTGCTCCCCCTACTTAAGTGCTCCCTCTTAGTGTATGCTCCCATAGACTAGATTTATGCTCCCCCTTAATCTAGTGAATCCTACTCCTTTAATCATTAAGATTTATCATTTTATTCTCCCCCTTTTGTTATTAGCAAAAGTGGGTGAAGTTGAAACAAAACTAGAAGAGAGAAGACAAAAGTTAGGACATAACTAAGAGAAGATTAAGAGTTTTGTTTAGGTATAAGGTAAGTCGTGATCGAGCTAAGAGAGAGAGAGAGAGTAACACAGCGGAAAAAAGATAAGGTAGGCGTGAAAGAACAACATTCCATGATTTTACCAAATGAATTCTACCACTTGCTTTGCAAATTAATTTTTAAGGAAAAATAAAACTTGTTGAAAGAGATGCAATATTGTTTGACAAGCACAAGTGAAGAAAGAGAAAAAAACTTTGAAGTAAGCATGATAAACTATGGTAAACATGAGCAAAATAGAAATGCGGAAGACAAAAACACAACAATTAAGAGTAGTATTTTTGTTATAGTTTGACCATTTCAACAATATGTCTAGACTCTTCACATTTGAGCATTTAACTTTGAAAATTTTCATAACTAATAGGCAAGCATGATTTATCATATTCAAAAAGATAATAGCTATAATGTAACCAATTCGTATTTCAAGTAAAGAAAACATTGTAGAAATCATGCATTGCAATCTAGTGCTTTTACTTAAGTTTTTAAAGAATTATGTAATTTTGCATTAGGATCCAATTCTCATGAGTAGAAGCTTTATGAAAAACAATGATGTGTCCATAAGGTGTTTGGATAACAGTATACAAGTGAAATAATCAAAACACATGACACATGTAATGAAATAGTAACAACAACATTAAGATTGTAATCTTATAATTACTTTCACACATCAAATCTAGAATAAAATTTTAAAGCACATAAATGAGTACAACTATTAAGGTTCTTCGCCCATACAATGCTCATTAAGACTTATCAGGGAGCGAAGTATTGCTTGAGGGATCACATAAGCATTTTTATAATTTTTATAATTTTTTTGTGATCCAGTGTACAAATAGAAGTGATAAAAGAGTATGTTTGCACAAGACACTTTACAATTCTTTCCAAGGTGCTCAACCTCACAATGCTCATTAAGACTTATCAGGAGGCTGAGTAGTGCTTGGTGGAGTTATCTCTTTGGCTTTTTATTTCATAATTTTTTAAGTTTGGGCCAAAGGTCTCCGAATTCACTTGTTGATGCAAACATTAGCAATTTGGAAATATTACTTCTATGTGTGCAAGAAATTTATTGTTTGAAAGATGGTGTAGGTAATTTAGATATACAATTTAATGTGTGTTAAATCTATTACACTATACAATCATGCAAGACTAAGATTATGAGCACAAGAAGATTACCAAAATAGTGAGTGTAAGAATCATTGATTAACATAAAACATTACTCATACTTAGAGGCATGCTAGGCAATCATACACAATTTTCTATAGACTATTTCATTGCACATAATCAGATTAAGGTCAAGGCATGACAAAATAAAACAATGTTAAGGAAATTGGAAATTAGAATTAGACATTGAAGAAAATCCTTGTGAGTATGCCAAAAACAATTTTTACCATTCGACATAAATGACAAAGATGTTTGCTCATGTGAAGTCTTATTGTCAAACCATAGTTTTGTAAATATTTAAAGCAAAAACAAATAATAAAAACATATTTTTGATTATTTTGAATTATTTGAATTTTTTTGTATTTTAGAGTAAAACAACCAAATTAATAACAAAATAATTTCAAATCTGAGAAAAGAAACAGAGAAATCATAATAAAAATACCAGAAACAGTGCAGTGAAATCAGAATTTCAATTTGGCAAAATGGAGCTAACACCTAACGTTAAGTACTTAACGCCCAACCAGGACACTGTTTCGTGAGATTTTTGAAAAAATATTCTCTGGAATAGGGAGTAGGTATATAGACCTTCTTAGTGTAGAAATTTTAGAGAATTTAGAAATGATTAGAAGGCTATTTAAGCATGTTTTATTAAAAAATGGCTTTTATATTTTTATTTGGCTTTCAAATATTTGTGTTTTACAATATCATTAAATCTAAAAAATGATAAAATATGCAAAACACAAGAAAAGCATGTTTGTTCAAAAACAAGAATGCATGAATAATATAATCATAAAGAGTGTACGCAAAAATATGATATAGGTATGTCCTAGATTATAATACCCTAACTATATGCCTACATACTAGCCCCGTACTAAGTAACGGATGGGCATGAGGAGCTGCACACATGCCGTAGTTGGGGTGTTAATCCCATATACACACACTAGATAACGCTCAACCTAGCACTCTTTCCCCCCAGTGCCTCGCAAGGCCCCACTAGAACCCTCCCCGGTTAAGGACAAGATATGACTTAGAGGTTAGGTCTTCTAATGCACACAATCCTACGCCCTCGCTATTGTGAGACACATAATGTGGGTGAATGATCATGGACATTCTAAGCATTTTGTACTATGGAAACAATTTGTAAACTATAGCTTTTTATGAGAGATTGATTTCTAATTATATTTTAAAGCAACATAGTTACTATGAGTTTTAACTTTTAATTGTTCTACTTTAAGATGGATTTATTATGGCATTATTAGACAACTAGCATGAATGATAATATTTATTAATTGATAATGCTAGAATGATGAGTTTGAATGTAATGTTACGTCATAAGATTAATAGAGTTAATGTTGCATGTATTCAAAAATAGTGTTTCAATTTTTAGACCTAGAATAAAGTGATGATTCTATTTGATTTGCTCTTATTAGTATAAAGATGATTCTAGGGTTTACATATAGGTGAGATACATGGACACACAAAACATATTTCATTCACATTATCATGATCACAAACCATATGTTGGAAGCAAAGGATCTTTTGTAGTTATGTTTCATATTTGAATTAAAAGATCTTTTGATTTGCATGATTATTTTAAGCTTTCATTAGTTTAAACACATAGAAATTTAGATACTCATATTTTTATTCATAATGATGTAAGTATTTAAAATAAAACAATTCATATTCATCCATTTCAACATATTAAGGAGAAAGATTGTAAGGTGAAAATGAATATAGTGAGAAAGTATTTTGGGTTATTTTTGAATGGTTTTATAAAATTTCTCTTTGATTATTGAATATTATCAAACCATGTATATATATAATTTTTTGAAAACATAGTAATAATTGTTTTCTTTTTCGGTCATTGCAAGAATACGCATGAGTCTATAGTTAATTTGATCTTTGCTAGGTTTTAGTTGGACTTAGCAATTTAGAGTGGATCTTGGACTTCCCGAGGTCTACCCGTGAAGGGTTCGCACCGGTACTAGGAGATGTGATGGGGTGACATCCTAAACCTCCATTTCTCAAGATATTTAAGTGTTATTGGTTGCTACCCATACTAAATATTTAAAATTTATAGACTAAAAAATTGTCGAAAAAGAAAAATTGAGATAACTTTTAAACAGAGTTGAATTTTGGCAATTTTAAGCTAGTTTGCCATTGCATAGATCTTCTCGACCTCGTTCTGAAAAGCTATTGTGGGCGAGATTCTGATAAGCGGATCAAAAGTTATGATCGTTTGAAGTTTGGGTCAAAATCTCGCATATTTTTGTAAATTTGATTTTGGTTTTTGATTAAAAACATATGATTTTTGCGATTTTTCAATTCCAATTTTTCATGATTATGATAAAACATGTTAGAGGCTATCAAATGACACAATGATATTAAATAAATAATCAACCACTTGTGCATTTTATACATTTAGCCTAAGACCCCTAATTTTCCTTTAAATCCCCTTTTTTGACAATTATTTTATTTGTCTTGATAATATAAAAAAAACTTTAGCACTTAATTTATAATGATGATATAAGTCTTTTAAAGGTAATAGATTTAGAAGGTTAAAGATAAAAGGGATAGATAAGTCACTTGAGAGATGTTATGACTTTTATTCAATTTCATTCACTTTGATTCATTAATGAATTTGTGGCTTAATGTGTGAAAGTCATATTACATGTTATACAAAGTGACCATATCATGATGGTTAAAATAAAGAAAAAACAAACTAAACAGAAGTTTAAGCATATCATGAAGTAGAGTTGATGATATTTTATATTTACTTATTTCTACTTCATGCATTTGTATGATACCTAATGAATATGAGATTTTGGTATCCAAAGGGGACCAAGTGGGATGGTTCCTCTGGGTACCCAAATACATCGTGTTTGTTTTTGGGGAGATGGAAATGAATGAACCCTTTTGAGTGGAGTTTGTTTTTCATCTTTAACTTTGGGTCTCCATTCAAACATTGGTTTGATATTATTTTTATGCATCAAATTTCCATTATGATTGTCTTTATTTTGAAGAGTGTAATTGTAATAATGATTGAAAATATTTTTCATAGGAAATTTGTGCACTTCTATTTTTAAGTTGGGAGAAGAATGATTTTGTAAATAATAGTGTTTGGGATTTTGATTTACAAATACTTTGTGTTCCTTACTCCCATTTTTAGGTTTAGTCATGATATTTATATTCATATTCAACTTGTTTTTAGATATTACTTGATATTGTGAATTTATGTATTGTGAAGTTTTATTCATAATTTTCATAAGCAAGTTGATTTTTGTTTTTAATTCATCATTCTTGATCTTAAGATTATGTCTACCTTTGTTATAGGCTATTGTGCTATTTTTAAGAGTGGACACAATAGAGTCAATATGAGTTTGATAATTATTTCTTAATTCTTCAAATGTTTCATCCATCTCTTTAATTTCAATTTTATAAGTTTTGCGCATAGCACAATTATTTTTCAAGGATGAATTTTCTAAACATAATCTTTCATTTTGTTCTTTTACAAAAATAACTTCCTTTTCAAGTACTTTGTATTTTTCTTTTAATTCATTATAATCAATACAGGGTGTAATATTTTCAAATAAAGAGACATGGGTATAACTAGATAAATAGGAATTTGATTCTACATTAACTTTTGTTTTTAAACCTTTATTTTCTAAGCGTAATTGTTTATTAGCATTTTTTAATTTCTTAATTTTGCGCTTTGTAGTTTGTAGCAATTGTAATGTAGAAATAGAATTACACACAATAAGAGATTTTGATTTCCTTACAATGCTTGTGGATGAGGCAAGATTTGAACATATAGTTCTTTTGACATCTTTTTGGCACTCCTCTTCCGAAGATAAGATTTCTTCTTCTCTTCCACTTGATGTGCACTCCATTGATCCATCCCGTGAGGAGCTTTCTTGACTATTTGTGCAAGCTTGTATATTCTCCAGTTTTTGTGATTGTTTTACACCTATAGAAGGAGAATCATAAGTTCTTTCAAGGAAATTCCAAATCTCATATGCGGTAGGTAAAATATAAATAAGTTTGAAAATATTTTGATCTAACGCACAAAATAAACTATTTATAGATTTTGCATTTAAAATTATTTCATTTCCTGTTAGTACGCTAGGTGACTTTTCAATAGTAATATTCCAAATTTTTTCATCTAAGGCTTTAAGAAAAAATTTCATTAATATTTTCCACCCTTTATAATTTTTGCCCATAAATAAAGGTGGTGATAATACTTTTTCATTTATATTAAAATTTTCCCCACAAGTAGAAGCAAGATCATGATCAAGAGACGCCATTATTCCCGATTGTTAAGCCGATTTGGAATAACGTGGCTCTGATACCACGTGTTGGATCTTGAGGCGCCCTTAGAGGGGGGGTGAATAAGGGTTTTAGAAAACTTTAATCTTGTATAGAAAACTTTTGATATTTTATTCGAAGTAAGTTAAATCAAAAGTAAAGAGAATGAAATCAATTTTATTAAACAAGAAAAGACATGATTATCATTTATAAAATTGATTTCAAATTCTGATTTCTATGGCGCTAGAAATCGAAAGCGAAATATGAAATATTCTTTTTGTTTTCTATACCGACTCTTCTCACCAAGAGCCGGTTGGCTTTAGTCGATCTCTCCCCAGATACGACCTCAAGCCGCTCTAGCCCTTCTATCCCCAAAAAGGCCTCGAGCACCCCATAGATCTACTCCCTAGAACTAGTCGCCAACACGAGGCGAATTCCTCCCTAAGTCCTACCCAGACCTAGTCACCAACACGAGGCGAATTTATGAACCGATTACAAAGATAAATATAAAATACAAATTTAAAAACTCCCTATGAGGTAATCTGAAGGAGACACCGAAGAATTGCTGAAGATTGTTGAAGTCCAAGCATGCATTCTTCGCATTGAGTTAGCGTGTTGATCCAAGCCTCCTTTTATTCCTCCTTTTGAAATTTTGTGGGAGATCCTTTGTGGTCTAGAAATATGGCCCTCTGAGAATTTCTGAAGTGATGGAATAGGGTCTCTTCAATCAGTAGTTCGAGAAGACGAAGTCCACCAATTTATAGGAATGAAGGCTAATGCCAGCATTAAGGCTAACGCCAGGCGTTGACCCAATTTGGAATTGTTTTGATGGATCAGATCTTCAAAACCGGAAGGATTTTTGTATTTTAGGAAACTTTTATTTTAGACAACCCTAACGCTGGCGTTGAGGCTAACGCTGGCGTTAGGTCAGATCATTCCTAAAGTGCTCCTGGAATCACGGCTGCTTCCCAGCTTCCAAAATCATCATGATGGAATCAAGAGTCAACACCCAGCGTTAAGTCCTAACGTCTGGCGTTAAACCTCTTTCATTTTCTTAGCGGCAAGCTATCCCTCCGATCTGCATGCCATCCCATCGATCGGCAGACTATCTCGTCGATCGCCAACGCCCAGCATTAAGTCGTAACGCCTAGCGTTAGACATCTTTCATTATTTTTGCTTGTGGACAGTTCTAGACCAACATTGCAGCAACCTAGTGTCATATCTATTCAAACCTGCATGCTTAAAACACAATGGAAAACAAGATCAAATACAAGTAGGATTTTTTATTATCAAATCAAAGGGATGTGGAAAACCATGTTCCAACAGCGTCGACTTCTATTCGACGCAATTTTAACTCAACTAAATTTTGTGCTCGATTTGGGTTTGTTCTAACACTCTAGTGTGAGGGTGATATCCTTGGACATCTAATGACAAATTTACCCTTTCTATACAACATGGGTAATACATCCTAGATTATGAAATCACTTTAAGATAATTTGTAAGATAAACTACAAGTGTTTTTCCCAATAACATTTATAATGATGACGAATCTCTCATACATTTTAACAACATTTTCTTCAGTCTTCTTTTGAAAGTTTTCATATTGGGATATGAGAAGGGACTTTCTGTCCTTTCTTTCATCTGAGCTAACCTCAACCAGTATGGTCAAGGATTCCCATATTTCTTTTGCTGAGTTATAGTCAGCCACCTTCTGGAATATATCATCTGACATAGTTGGCACTAGAATGTTCATTGTCTTGGCATCACATGCCTTTGGCTTCCTCTCAGCATCAGTCCACTCTGCTCTAAGGACAAGTTCTTGTGTCACAGTCCCACTTGCATCTTTTCTAACTGGGACTGGAGGACCTGAAACAATAACATCAAATATTTCCTCATCAATGGAGTTCATGTAAAGTTTTATTCTTGCCTTCCATAATGTAAACTTATTCAGATTACAGACTGGTGGTCTTGTGGATGCATAATCCTTAGAACTCATTTTCTGAAAATAAATTTTAAAATATAAAGTTTGAGTGAGATGATCTGTTGATTAAGGTGTTAACATTTGTATAATAAACCTCCCTCTGATACCAATTGAAAGTGCACAGTGTGTCCTCTGAGTATTCTCTAGAGGGGGTGAATAAAGTTTTAAAACTTTTTTTATTTATTATGCACTACACAATAAAACACTTCTAACAACTATGCATTCATCTATCCAACACAATAAAACAAGCACATAATGCAGACATAAAGTAAATGGACAACACAAAAAATCACAGCACAAATGAGACAAGAGCTATAGTGGTTCCCCAAAATATGGGTACTCCAATCTTCTACCACCTTGGTAGGAATACATTATCCAGTGCCCGAGTCTTTTGATAAGGAGACTCTTAAAACCACTGAGTCTTTTAATAAGGAGATTCTTAGAACCAACCACTGAGTCTTTTGACAAGGAGACTCTTAGAACCACTGAGTCTTTTGGTATGGACACTCTTAGAACCAAACTAGATCTTTTGGTAAGGAGATCTTGAACCAACTGAATCGTTTGGAGAGGGATTCTAAGGACTCTTTACTCAAATTACAATAAAGAAAGAAAGAGTAAAAGGGAGAAGAAGAAGGTGAAGAAGAATCTTCTGGTTGAATCCTCCTTCAGTAATCACAGAGGATTCAGGTACTTTGTGTAGTTGATTGATCTCTACTTCAATAGATAAGTCCTTGCTGAGAGAGAGAGAAATGCAAGGACTGTTCTAGCTTTGATCTACAGAATCTCTGCATTTCTGTAGACTTCTTGTTATAAGAGAAGAAGAGGAAGAAGCCTTTGAATGATTCCTGTACAGAGATTTGTTGTACTGTCTGAGAGATAGCTTTAGGGAGAAGGAGATGGAAGAATAAAGGAATTGATGTTGTTCTGAATTGTCCTCAATGTCCTTATTATTCTGTCGAATAGTGTTTGAATTCATGTCCTCATATATTGTATCCCTAATAGGACTGTCCAAGGGATAATAATATTCTCCTTCTATTTCTGTTGACTACCTGTCAATTCCTTTTTGAATATCTTCTAGAAATGTCTTTATTATGTCTCTGGTGTCGTTCTTTCCATTCTTGGTTATAAACGACCTATTAGAGATCAAATCAATTCAATTCAATGGATAGCCTCTGAATCATCTTTAGAAAAGAATAAAGAAGATATTCTAATTCTGTCTGTATTCGACGTTGCGTCGAATACATTTGTCTTCTTATCGATGCACCTCTGAGTTCTAATGGAAACTGCTTTGAAATCCTCCTTAGTTTAGAAATGGACTCTGCAGTCGACGTTTCGTCGAATACTTATCGGCGTATCCATCGAGATGAAATCCTGAACTCATAGATCTTCCTTCTGCGTCGAATGTAAGTCCAAGCTGCATTGACTTCAAATGCTGCTTCGACTGACTTTGTCTTCTACGTCGAGTACATTTCGATGCTGTGTCGGCTTCAACTTATACATCGACTTCTATTCGACGCAGATTTAACTCAACTGAATTTTGGACTCTTTTTAGACTGGTATTTGACACCCTAATGAGAGTGTGACATCCTAAGAATCTATTGACCAAATTACCCTCTCTATACAACATGGGTAATGAATCCTAGATAATGAAATCATTTGTATAATTTGTAAGATAATTCAAAGGATGTTTTTCCCAACAAGCTCTCTATGGACGATGATGTCGAACACCTTTATCTTGGTCTCTGGATGAGTACCCTAAAGCACTAGGTGTCAAGTACATAGAAGATACCACTGCAACGATAAGATTGATCCAAAAGAGGATGCTTGAAACACAAAGTAGGCAAGCAAAGTATTATGATGCTCGCCATTATCTTGTGGATCTCAGTATATGAGATTTTGTTTTCTTAAAAATTATGCCCATGCATGGAATTTCTCGGACCAGGTGACATAAGAAGCTTAATCATCATTATTTGGAACCAACCCGATCATAGAACATATCGGGTTTGTAGCATATCAGTTAGCCCTACCACCAGAAATAGGAAACATGCATGGTGTCTTTCCCGTCTCATCGCTGCGACGAGTCCTAAGACAACCTGATCATCATCTTCATGCACCTCTGGTGCTTGTGCAATCTGACAGATCGATGCAGATAAAATCCATACAGATTGTTAATTCCAAGACAAAGAACATGTGAAATAAGACAATAACTATGGTTAAGATATTATGGTCAAACTGCGGATGTGACGAGTATACTTGGGAGCCAGAGCACCTTGTTAGAGAAAAGTACCCGGAACTCTTTTCCCGGGTAACGTTACACCTTCTTTAAAAACATCTACTTTAAGTAATTTTCGAGAACGAAATTCTTCTTATTTTTATTGGATTGTAAGATCCCGATTTTTAATTGGGTCACAAGGACCCTAGCTGATCAAAGTAAGGTTACCCGACCACCTGTTACCCTAGATTTTTGTCAGTTGTGCGAAAGCGACTTTTAAAGTAACGTTGTTCGACACAACAACCCTGAAATGTCATTTGAGCAAATGAGCTTAGAATTGACTTTTGTCTGTTGTATTGGACTTATTTGACCTGTACGAGTGCAACACAACTCATTTTGTTTGAAGCTGAGATCGTTTATCGAAAGTGACAGTTATAAGTAATGTTGTTCGACTCAACGATCCTGAAATATCATTATGAGGAAATGAGTTCATAATTGACTTATGTCAGTTGCGTTAGACTCGTGTTATCCGTACAAGGGCACCGCAACTCGTTTCGTAAAAATTCGAGATTGTTTAGCAAAAATGACCGTTTTATGTAACGTCGGTCGACACGATTACCCCGAAATTACTTTTTTGAGCAAACTCGGAATTGATTCTAGCCTGTAGCATTGGACTCGTATGGTTGATACAAGTCCAACGGTTCTCAGCTTGTTTCGCTCAATTTTGATGTTGTTTGGTCGATTAAATAAAAATAAATCTCGTAAAATTATACAGCGTCTAGAAAAGCGCGAACGTTGAATTCGACCCTATCTCCAAGACTAGCTCCAAGCCCCTCTAACCCATCCAAGGCAACCAATCAATGCTCCTAACCACTGAGAGGTACAACCACCCCCCCCAGAAAGCAGTTGACCCCTTGACCCAACTAGGGTTAGGCTAACCCTAACCCTACTCGGGTAACTTGACCGAGAAGGAAGAGAGGGGAGGGGCTCTCCTCCGCCTCTATTTAAGAGCCTCTACCCCCTCTCAGATGGAAGCACACCCCAAACCCAGCTCAAATGATCCACCCCCTACCGGAGCACTAGCTCGCTGGAGAAGTCAGACCGAGCCCTCAACACCTCCCTCGCCACCTTCATGGCCAACCCACCAGAGACCTCCAGGAGGACCTCCAATGAGATGGATCTCTAGCTACTCCATCTCCTCCTCTTTAATCTCGAAGACGACCTGCAATGCGCTCCGACCCCCGGAGCGCCGCCGCCACCCGAGCACTATTTTAATCTCAGGTTGAGGTCGAGCAGGGTGAACCTCCTAGTGCTCCCCTGAGCTGCTGGGAGGTCGTAAGATAAGGCGGCAGTGCCGCCGGAGAACAGAGCTCCGACGGAACACATGTCCTGCTCGTCTTTAAATATGGTCTCCGACGACCGTCAGGCGGCGCTAGGCCGTTGGAAGGGGTGCTAGCCCCCGGAGAGTCGGTCGGGCGTGGCGGCGAGGCAAAACAACGACCTGCCGACAGTGGCAAGAGCCTGCCAGCTCTCAGTGATCACCTCCACACAGCCGTTGTCCGATCTCAGGGATGAGATCAGACGTCCCAGATAACCTTAAAAAGGGCGAGCCCATAATTGGCTCCCATAGAGGGTCTGAGGTCGATCCGTTGTGGGACCGTTGTTTCCTTGCGGTTTGGCTCAATCTCAGCCAGACCCAGTACACTAAGATTCGTGCAGAGGCGATTTAGTCCAAATAGTAGTGTTTCTAATTTTTGAAAGCCGATTGTTTGCTCGAAATTAAAAGTGTTGAACATAAAAGTTGTCTCACAACAAGGGACATTTATTGTAAAAATTTCAGTATTTTCGGAATAATTTAAGTATTTATTATCAATTAAAAATACCAAAAAATTCCACTATTATGAGATAAAATTCTGTGAATTTTTTTCCAGCAGGGTAATGTTGATTCACATGAACAAAAAATTTTCGTGATTTAAAATTGTTGCGGGTCGCTCAACGTTCTTTCAGACCGGGCGAATCGAACCGTCTTAGCCCGAGAGTGAACCGAGCGCGCAAGCAGTCACAGAGAGAACGAACAGGTGGCAAGAAGACGTTTTTACCATGGAAAACCCGGAAAGGGTGAAAAACCACGTGGTCGGATCGGCGCCGACCAAATTTCACTAAGTTGTGGAATGTTACAAGTAATGATGCGAGAATCGGGAGCGACAGGCCGCTCCCGTTACAATTGCAGTTGAATGAAGGTCTCTGAGGGTGACAGGCCACCTCTCAGAAAAACTAACTACTTTTCTCGTCCAGGAAGTCTTCAAAGTCCGCAGGAGATCTTCAAGCGACGATGGGGGTCTTGAAGCGACGAAGGAGGTCTTCGAAGGTTGAAGGAGATCTTCGGGTTCCGTAGGAGATCTTCGAATGCTGAAGGAGATCTTCGGGTTCCGAAGGAGATCTTCGGGTTCCGAAGGAGATCTTCGAATGCTGAAGGAGATCTTCGGGTTTCGAAGGAGATCTTCGGGTTCCGAAGGAGATCTTCGAATGCTGAAGGAGATCTTCGAGTTCCGAAGGAGATCTTCGAATGCTGAAGAAGATCTTCGAGAGAATTCCAGAGAGCTCTCTCCAATCCAGAAAAACCAAGTCCTTTGAAATGAAGCCTGAGGTTCCTTTTATAGCTTTTGAGGGTGGTTAGGGTGGTTAGGACGGCTATCCGCACACCATAACTAATTTATGCGCTATATGCACATTTATCACGAATATGGCTATGCGCACACCAGTTTGTATAGTTTTTAGGATGATATGTATTCATATGACGGATATAGTTACGCGCACACCATAACCATATTATTTGCTAGTCGCAGACCGTATGCCCACTTATTATGAATACGACTATGTGCACACCAATTTGTATAGTTTTGGGATAATATGCATTCATATGATGGATATGGTTAAGCGCACACCATAACCATATTATTTGCTATATGCAGACCGTATTGGAAGATTTTACTATTTACACCCCCATGATGTGGAGTTTTACTATTTGCACCCCATGATGTGGAGTTTTACTATTTGCACTCCATGATGAGTGGTTACAGGTCTAGGGAGGTTTAGCTTGGTCGTCCTCATTTTCTCGGCCGAATGAGGCGAGAGAGGTCGGACGAGCGCGTCCGTTGGTCAAGGGAGGCCGACTGGGGACGAGACGAGAGGGGCCGGAGAATGCGCCCGACGGCGAGGGAGGCCGACCGGCACTGCGTCCACCGCGCGGCCGTGCGCGGTGCCGGGCAGTACGGCGCGCGCTAGCGCGCGATATCGCCCGCGCGGTGCCGGGCGCGCGGTGTCGCGCGGCGCGAGGCGCGCGGTACCGCGCTGTGCCGGGCGCGCGGTGCCGCGCGGCCGGGGGTGCCGCGCGGTGCCGCGCGGTCGCGCGGGCAGGGGTGCCGCGCGGTCATGCGGTGTCGTGCGGCCGTGCAGTGCCGCGCGGCAGCGGGATGCCGCGCGGCCGGGCGGTGCCGCGCGGCCGTGCGGTGCCGTGCGACCGAGCGCGGAGCCGCGCGGCTGCGCGGTGCCGCGTGGCCTCGTGGCCGCGCATGGTGCTGTGCGTGGCTTGGCGCGGTGGTTGCGGTGGTTGCGGCGGTTGCGATTATGGGCGGTTTTCTCCTCTTTCTTGCCCATGCCTCCACCATCTTAGTGGGGAGTGGGGTTTTTGGCTAAATGCAACCCGGATTTCTCTACAAAATGGATGAGGACCCATCAATTGCCCTCCAAATCCTCGGAGTTCTTTATTGTTGCTTGAGGATGTGCGAGGATTTTGTAATCTTTTGGTGTGATCTGGGCGTTGCGGTGAAGCTGGAGAAGTCCCGTGCTGAAGTTCGTACGGAGAAGGCCCTTGTGAGGGGTTCGGCTCATTTGTTGGAGGATTTGTGAGCTACAGTAACTCGTCTTGGGGCCAAGTTGGTGTCTTTGAAGGCGGAGGTGGAACGCCTTATTTCGCCGGAGCGGGCTGTCGAGCTGAAGGCTGTTGGCGGGTTGCGTTGTTTGTACAACAGTTCTTGTTTTCAGCTCTTATAGTAGTGGAGTTTTTGCGGTGTTTGTACCAATGTTTGCTTGGCAAACTATGTTCTTCTCTCATGGGGTTGGCATTTAGAGGACGAGACCCGGGTGGTGTCGGAACCTACTACGTGGGCGAATGGCGAGCGATTCGAGCCGGGTAGTGGGAGGTTCGCTTAACCGGCCTGGGGGATGTCGTTGATAGTATCGGTGAAGGGCAGACGCTTTGAATTGTTTGCGAGCGCGAGAGGGGCATGCCCTGGCGACGCATTTTAGAGGACGAGACTCGGGTGGTGTCGGAACCTACTACGTGGGCGAATGGCGAGCGATTCGAGCCGGGTAGTGGGAGGTTCGCTTAACCGGCCTGGGGGATGTCGTTGATAGAAGCGGTGAAGGGCAGACGCTTCGAACCGTTTGCGAGCGCGAGGGGGGCAGGCCCTGGAGACGCGATTTAGAGGATGAGACCCAGGTGGTGTCGGAACCTACTACGTGGGTGAATGGCGTGCGATTCGAGCCGGGTAGTGGGAGGTTCGCTTAACCGGCCTGGGGGATGTCGTTGATAGAAGCGGTGAAGGGCAGACGCTTTGAACCGCTTGCGAGCGCGAGGGGGGCAGGCCCTGGCGACGCATTTTAGAGGACGAGACCCAGGTGGTGTCAGAACCTACTACGTGGGCGAATGGAGAGCGATTCGAGCCGGGTAGTGGGAGGTTCGCTTAACCGACCTGGGGGATGTAGTTGATATTACAACAATTGGCGTTTCTTGCAGTTGATCTTAACTGTGTTTGAATAGCAGAGCTTGAAGCAGAGAAAGCATTTCGAAATTTAACACACAATAGTTCTTGCGTAAGCATAGGCTTACGACTTGTCTAGAATAACTATTACAAACAAGAGTTCTTAAAGACAATTTGACAACTTTGGAATATAGTAAGACATTTCTGCCCAATTCCTAGCTCCTTTTGGGGCTTCAGGTTCTGGATGTGGTGGCGCACAGGGCGGCTCCTTGTCCAGGCTCCATTTGTTGCAGATAGCACGCGCGTGCTGCTTCCTGGTTTCCACGAACAACTCCAATTCCCCCTGGGGTGACAAACTTCATTGCGAGGTGTGGGATGGACGGGATAGCTCCAAATAGGGCCTACAACGGTCGACCGAAAATCGCGTTGTAAGGCGATTCTGTCTCGATTACCACGAACTGCACGTCGCGGGTAGACCTCCTAGGGAAATCTCCTAGGGTAACAGGGAGAGTGATGGTTCCTTTAACCGGGACAGGACTGCCGTTGAAGCCATAGATTGGTCTAGAAGCTGGTTGGAGACTTTCCGGTAGGATCTTCATGCTGAGGAGAGCGGTCATGAACATGACGTTGACGGAGCTGCCGTTGTCTACCAATATCCGTTTGACGCGGAAGCTGGGGTTGCCGATCTCTGCGCTGATGACCAATGGATCTTGGTGCGGGATAAGCAGTCCCTTTAAATCTTCATCCCCGAAGCTGATTGTCTCTGCCGGCAGGGTAATGGAATTTACGGTGGGGAACGGGACACTTGAGATGGTTTCCACCACCCCTACTACTTGTCTGTCGCCCTGCGCGCCTTGTCGAGCAGGCAGTTGTTCTCTGTTTGCGGGATGATTTTGCGTCTGGTCCTGTAAGAACCTTCCGAGGATACCTTGTCGAATGAGACGCTCTATCTCGTCTTTGAGTTTGATGCATTCCTCGGTGGTGTGTCCTGCACCTCGGTGGAACTCGCAGTACTTTGACTGATTTCCCCTGCCCTGGGGAAGTTCTCTTGGCCTTTATAGTGCCGGGTTATCCTGTATTGCGTAGAGTACGTTTGTGCGGGAGGTATTGAGCGGTGCATACTCCTGGTAGGTTCTGGGGGGGCCTGTTCTCAGGACGGTCTTGCTGACGTAAATTTCCTTGGCGCTCCTCTTGCTGCTTCGGGACTGGCTCTTCTCTCTTCCTCTTTACCACTCCTTCAAATTGTCGTCGGTGAGCTTCGATCGCTTCGTCCGCCGCTATCTGTGCCTCCACTCGGTGCACCAGATCTGGATAGCTTGGTACTGTCTCCCTCATCAGAGCGGAGTAAAATCCGCTTGGGCGAAGTCCCCCAGGAAAATGCCGCGCAGAAGCTCGGGATCAACCCCTGGGATTTGTCGCGCCTCGGCCGTGAAGCGAAGGAAAAAGCCCTTGAGGGTCTCTCCTTTGTTATGGCGAATCCCTGAAAGATGTGAGGGATCTCGAACGATTCTTCGGTTAGCGACGAACTGGTCCGTAAACTGCTGTGTGAGCTCGGTGAAGTTGTTGATGGATCCATCCAGCAGGGAATGAAACCAAGTGCGTGCCTTCCCCCTGAGTGTTGCCGGAAACACTTGGCAGAGGAGCTGATCAGCGGCGTTGTAGATTCGCATGATGGTGGTAAAATGGTTGACGTGCTCTAGGGGATCGTCCGTCCCATCGAATGTCTCGATGTTGGGAAGCTTGAAGCCGTGCGGAATTGGATGGTCCAAGATTTGTTGTGTGAGCGGGGAGCCGCGACGTAGGGGGCGGCGGGCGAAGATGCCCCGGCGTCCGGCCTATCCGTACTCTTCAGCTATCACGTCGCGTATCTCCTCGCGAGTGGGCCTTCCTATGGATTGTTCGACTCCTATCCCTCCTTGCTGGTGGTGGAGGGGTTCTCCTCTAGCTCCCCTAGCGGGGCAGACTGGATGCGCGGAGCTGGCAGCGTCCGAGTATTCTTCTTCGTATGTTTCTCCTTCTTGAGCAGCTTCTCCCAATGGAGCGTGATCAGGGACCAAGGGAGGCAGGATGATTGGAGCGGCAGGTGGAGCAGGACCTTGCGGGGCTCCGAGGTTTCTGAGAAGAGCCAGCATTTCAGTTTGCTGCTCTTCCATCTGGCGTATACGCCTTTCTAGCGCGGCAACGGGCGCTAAAGGGACTTCTTCGGCAGGAGGTGCGTTGATGAGTGAATGGGATGGAGCGGGATCGACGCGTCCTTCAGGGATGAAAACATCAGTGGTGCGAGCACTTCTTCTTGCCATTGCTGTCAGTCACGAGTGTTGCCGCGAGGAGAATACTGTCTTCGAAAAGCTTTTGCAGAGTTTGGGGAACACCTTTCCCACAGACGACGCCAAACTATTGCGGGTCGCTCAATGTTCTTTCAGACCGGGCGAATCGAACCGTCTTAGCCCGAGAGTGAACCGAGCGCGCAAGCAGTCACAGAGAGAACTAACTGGTGGCAAGAAGATGTTTCTACCGTGGAAAACCCGGAAAGGGTGAAAAACCACGTGGTCGGATCGGCGCCGACCAAATTTCACTAAGTTGTGGAATGTTACAAGTAATGATGCGAGAATCGGGAGCGACAGGCCGCTCCCGTTACAATTGCAGTTGAATGAAGGTCTCTGAGGGTGACAGGCCACCTCTCAGAAAAACTAAGTACTTTTCTCGGCCAGGAAGCCTTCAAAGTCCGCAGGAGATCTTCAAGCGACGATGGGGGTCTTCAAGCGACGAAGGAGGTCTTCGAAGGTTGAAGGAGATCTTCGGGTTCCGTAGGAGATCTTCGGGTTCCGAAGGAGATCTTCGAATGCTGAAGGAGATCTTCGGGTTCCGAAGGAGATCTTCGAATGCTGAAGGAGATCTTCGAGTTCCGAAGGAGATCTTTGAATGCTGAAGAAGATCTTCGAGGGAATTCCAGAGAGCTCTCTCCAATCCAGAAAAACCAAGTCCTTTGAAATGAAGCCCTGGGGTTCCTTTATAGCTTTTGAGGGTGGTTATGGTGGTTAGGACGGCTATCCGCACACCATAACTAATTTATGCGCTATATGCACATTTATCACGAATATGGCTATGCGCACACCAGTTTGTATAGTTTTTAGGATGATATGTATTCATATGATGGATATAGTTACGCGCACACCATAACCATACTATTTGCTAGTCGCAGACCGTATGGCCACTTATTATGAATACGGCTATGTGCACACCAGTTTGTATAGTTTTGGGATAATATGCATTCATATGATGGATATGGTTATGCGCACACCATAACCATATTATTTGCTATATGCAGACCGCATTGGAAGATTTTACTATTTACACCCCCATGATGTAGAGTTTTACTATTTGCACCTCATGATGTGGAGTTTTACTATTTGCACTCCATGATGGGTGGTTATAGGTTTATGGAGGTTTAGCTTGGTCGTCCTCATTTTCTCCGCCGAATGAGGCGAGAGAGGTCGGACGAGCGCGTCCGTTGGTCAAGGGAGGCCGACTGGGGACGAGACGAGAGGGGCCGGAGAATGCGCCCGACGGCGAGGGAGGCCGACCGGCACTGCGTCCACCGCGCGGCCGTGCGCGGTGCCGGGCGGTACCGCGTGTGGTGCCGGGCGGTACCGCGTGCGGTGCCGGGCGGTACCGCGCGCGCGCTAGCGCGCGATATCGCCCGCGCGGTGCCGGGCGCGCGGTGTCGCGCGGCGCGAGGTGCGCGGTGCCGAGCGGTGCCGGGCGCGCGGGCGCGCGGTGCCGCGCGGTGCCGGGCGCGCGGTGCCGCGCGGCGCCGGGCGCGCGGTGCCGCGCGGCGCCGGGCGCGCGGTACCGCACCGTGTCGGACGCGCGGTGCCGCGCGGCCGCGCGGCCGGGGGTGCCGCGCAGTGCCGCGCGGTCGCGCGGTGTCGTGCGGCCGTGCGGTGCCGCGCGACCGCCCGGCCGCGGGATGCCGCGCGGCCGGGCGGTGCCGTGCGGTGCCGTGCGGTGCCGTGCGACTGTGCGGTGCCATGCGGCCGCGCGCAGAGCCGCGCGGCTGCGCGGTGCCGCGCGGCCTCGTGGCCGCGTGTGGTGCCGCGCGTGGTTTCGCGTGGTGGTTGCGGCGGTTGTGGCGGTTGCGGTTGCGGTTATGGGCGGTTTTCTCCTCTTTCTTGCCCATGCCTCCACCATCTTAGTGGGGAGTGGGGTTTTTGACTACATGTGTAACATCCCCAAAACAACTAGACCCCTAAGATGCATTTTGTCATGACAAGGTCATGGCATTGCTCTAAGAGACCAAAATGAGCCAAGGAGACCCCATGAATTTCATAAGTTAAGGAGGAATACACATTGGTGTGCATTTAGCAAAGACTAACACCCTAGACCAGAGGTGACCAAAAGACTCCAATGAGTCAACATAACCTCATCATGACCCCTAAGACATCTAAGAAGGTGGGTAGACCTCATAGGGACCCTTGGGGCCAACCAAATTGGTCAAATTGACCAAAAGTCAACCTTGAGCTATCCCAGGTCAAACCCCCATGAATAAGGGCAATTGAACTCCAAATGATCAAATTGGACCCACCCTCATATGGCAACCTCCCTAGGGGACCTAATGGACCCAAAAGCCCCATCATAGGGCCATCAATTTGGGGAAATTGGGCCAACTTCTAAAAAACCCCAAATTGACCTACCCAAATTAATCTCCAATTGAGCTAGTGTGATCAAATTGATCACCCATAAACACTAAGGGGAGTGAAAGAGACTCAAATGAACCAAGGTGCCCAGTCAATTTTGGAAAATTAGGGCAAAATACCCAAATTGCCCCTAGAGGCAAACAAGTGCAATCAAGCCCCAATTGACCCCACCTTGACTCAATTCCTTTGGAGTAGGTCCATAGGGCCTTAGGGAGTAATGTGGGTCAGTCACATTTGGTGGTGTGAGATTAAATCAAGCCCCAAACCCAAAACCCCCAAATTGGCCTATTTGGGTCAAGTGAGCCCAAAGCTCAAATCACGTGGGCTTAACCAACCCCATGACTCCCAATAACCAGCCCTCATGATAACTGAACCCAAAGACCTCTGGAAATTCGAAATGGAGAGATTGATTGCAAGGAATTTGGGTTTGAAATGGGGGAAAAAGACAAAGAAAGCATGGAGGAGGGAATTGGGGAATGGGTGCCAAATGGCACCCCATTTTCATTCCCCAAGCTCTTCTCTCAGCAGGAGGATTAATTCCCAGCAGTTATACAGCTTGATTAGTGACCTGCCATTGGCTGGGAAAGAGGTGGAGCATGGCCGAACCATGTCTTGTTGAGATCACCATTAATGGCTACTTCACTTACACACCACCTCAGCCCCATTAGAGACTCGGAACACCTTCACGGAGCCGAGGGAAGAAGAAGCCCCAGCCTTCTTGAAGGAATCATGTACTGGATAGGGATATCAGCAAGGGTCCTCTAATGGAGGTGGTCGGCCATGGAGTCGAGAGAAACAGCCCTCCAGCAGCTCAAATCAGGCAAGTTCCTTTCCCCCTCCTCCTGTGCTAGTCCTCTAATCTCTCCGCTTTCAAAATCGTTGAGGGAATGGTGATCCACCGTTCCTATTTTTCATTGTTCTTGGCCGGAAATTGCAACATGCTGCAGGCCATCTACGGCCACCTCCGCCCGCGTGCTCACCGCCGTAGGATAGCCCTAGGTCGCGTGGTGGCGGTGGCTTGGCTGATTCGCCGGAGATTCCCGGAGCTCGCCGGAATCCGGCGCGCAAACTTCGACCCTGGCACCCCTGGAAAATCATCCTGAACCCATGACAGCGGGGTTCTGCATTTACGACCATACAATGCTTCGTAGGGGGCCATGCCGATGCTGGATTGATGGCTATTATTGTAAGAAAACTCGGCGAGTGGCAGCAACCTTTCCCAAGGTTCGTTGCGGTCCAGAATGCAGAGGCGTAGTAGGTCTTCCATCGTCCGAATTGTACGTTCAGTTTGACCATCTGTCTGAGGGTGGAAGGCGGTGCTAAAGGTCAGCCGAGATCCCAGATAGGCTTGAACAACCTTCCATTCCCGAGACGTGAACCGGCCATCCCGATCGGACAAGATCGACTTAGGGACTCCGTGGTACCGAACAAATTTCTCTACAAATAGTCGTACTAACGTTCCGACTGGAGCACCCTTCCTGACTGGAATAAACCGAGCCACCTTCGTCATCCTGTCAACAATCACCCATACTGAGTCATTCCCGGAGTGGGAGCGAGGTAGCCCATGCACGAAGTCCATAGATATGTTATCAAACTTCCACTCAGGCACAGGTAGAGGCTGCAATAGTCCCCCTGGCTTCTTGCATTCTGCCTTCACTTGCTGACAAGATACACAGTGCGTCACAAAACGGGCGATGTCTTTCTTCATACCGGGCCAGTACATCGACTTTCTCAGATCCGTCGTCATTTTGGAGACGCCCGGATGTATGGAGTACTTGCTATTATGTGCCTCAGCCATGATATCTTCCCGAATCCTGTCTCCTTGTGGTATGAGTATCCGCCCACGGAAGTGAATGAGACCATCACACAAGGTAAAGTTCCCGGAGGGGCCTGACTCCAGGGCCGCAAACACTGGTTCCAATGATGCATCTTGTCTTTGCCCAAATTTAATGCGATCTTAGATGTCACAGGTCATGCTCATGGCTGCCAAGTATTCTGCATAGGTCTCGGGGTTGGCCTTAGATATTAGTGTGACTTGCGTGTCCTGAAGTACCCTTATCAGTTCCATAACCATTAATCGAAGTTCCATGTCGGATGTACTCGCTCTTCGGCTAAGTGCGTCTGCTACCGTGTTTGCCTTCCCGGGGTGATAGTGCATTGTGTATTGATAGTCACACAAGAACTCTAGCCATCTCCGTTGGCGTAGATTCAAGTCCTTCTGGGTGTCGATGTACTTGAGATTCTTGTGATCCGAGAAGATCTCGCAATGAACCCCATATAAGTAGTGCCTCCAAATATTCAAGGCGAAAACCACTGCTCCGAGCTCTAAGTCGTGTACCGGATAATTTTGTTCATGTTTCTTTAATTGTCTCAAGGCATAAGCAATCACATGACCATGTTGCATGAAGACAGCACCCATTCCTTGATAAGATGCGTCGGTGTAGATTTGAAATCCCTCCTTTCCGGATGGGAGGGTAAGAATGGGGGATGTGGTGAGTCGGTTCTTCAGCTCCTGAAAGGCTGCCTCACACTTGTCTGTCCACACAAATGCAGCATCCTTCTTTGTTAACGATGTGAGGGGAAGTGCAATCCTTGAAAATCCCTCCACGAACTTACGATAATATCCGGCTAGTCCCAGGAAGCTGCGGACATCCGAGGCCGACTTCGGTTGCGGCCAATCCCTTACTGCCCGTTCCTTGTCCAGATCCACTGCCAACCCGGCCCCACTGATCACGTGCCCTAGGAAAGCCACCTCCCGTAGCCAAAATTGGCACTTCGAGAACTTTGCATACATTTGTTGTTGCCGTAACTTGCTCAAGACTTGAGTCAAGTGCTGGGTATGCTCCTCCTTTGTTTTGGAGTAGATTAAGATGTCATCAATAAACACGATAACGAACCTATCTAGGTAAGGTTCGAATACATGGTTCATTAAGCTCATGAAAGCAGAGGGAGCATTCGTGAGTCCGAATGGCATCACTGTAAATTCATATAATCCGTAACGAGAACTGAAGGCCGTCTTTGGGATATCTTCCTCTCGTATTCGCAACTGATAGTATCCGGACCTCAAATCAAGCTTAGAGAACCAGAAGGCCCCTTGTAGCTGGTCAAATAGCTCATCAATCCTCGGTAGCGGATATGTGTTCCGTATCGTCAGTCGATTCAGCTCTCGGTAGTCGATGCAGAGACGAAGTGACCCATCCTTCTTCTTTACAAATAGTACTGGTGCTCCCCAGGGTGATGAACTTGGTCTGACGAACCCTGAGTCCACCAGTTCCTGGAGTTGAGTCCTGAACTCAGCCAATTCTCTTGGTGCCATTCTATATGGTGCCCGAGACACCGGTTTTGCTCCTGGTACTAGTTGAATTTGGAAGTCCTTTTCCCTGTGCGGCGGTAGTCCGGGTAGTTTTTCTGGGAAGACATCAGGAAATTTTTGAACTACGGGAATATCAGTCAGGGGATTACTTTCCTCCTTCATTTCAAAGCAGATCATGAAGACTTCATCTCCTTGCAAGTGGGCCTTGACAGCTTGAATGGATGAGATTAAACGGCGAGAGATAGGTTTAATACCTTCGATCACCACATCGTCGCCCTCGTGTTTTAGCATGATTTTCTTTGCCTGACAATCGATCTTGGCGTGGTTCCAGTATAGCCAGTTCATGCCTAAGATTAGATCGTAGCCCTTCATCTTTAGCAGTGTTGCCGGCGCTTCGAACATCTTCCCTCCGATCTCCACATTCATGTTGCACTTAGCACATGTTTCTATCTCTGACCCGTCCGCCAGTCGCACCTTCCTTTCGACGCCTTCGAAATGTTGTACTTGGTCCAAGTCATCCACGAATTCCGCTGAAACGAATGAGTGGGAGGCGCCCGTATCGAAAAGGGTGTACGCAGGCTTTTTACATACTAGCACTATACCTGGGTGATTTTGCGATTTAGTTTATTGTTTGACGTAAGCTAAAGGTCGGCAAGTAATTAAACAATTATGTAGGGAAAACTGAGGTACCTGTGATCACATCCTCTGGATTTCTGGGTTCGGCAAGATCCAGTGCATACATTTCCTCTGGCTGCCTGCCTCTACCCGGTGGCCCTCGACCTCGTCCACGTCCTCGGCCTCGGCCCCTGATTTGTTGTACCGGTGGTGCTGCTATAGGTAGGGGTGGGGGGTTACCCCATCTCTGAGGGCAGTGAGCCTGCACATGTCCTGGTTGGTGACACCAGAAACACACTGGCGGGGGATGTGCTCCACCTTCTTATTCACGGGGCCCCTGTATCCGCAACGGCTGAGGTGCAAGTACAGCCGGGGGTCTCTGGTCCGGTCGGGGGTCTGGATGAGGTTGTCCTCTGCCTCTTTGATGTCTAATGAATCCACCGCGCTGTCGGTGGTCCCATCCTCTATTCCCGTTTCCATCTTCCGCTGGCCTTTTTCCTCGGCCCTTCACCATTTGCTGATCTGCCTCCAGTCTTCTTGCTGCTTCACTGATTCGGGCTAAACTGGAGTCCGCCGCATATTGTAGGGAGTGTCTGAGATCGTCTCGTAGGCCCTTGAAGAACCTCTTGGCGTACCCAGAGTCGCTTAATTGATGTGATGTAGCGAAGCGAGCCAGGTGAGAGAACTCCCGCTGGTAATCCAATACTGAAAGATTCCCCTGCCTCAGATGCAAGAACCTTTCCTCCAGATCATCTCTTGCTGTTTGAGGCACAAAGTGCTCAAGTAGTGCCTCCTTAAACTCTTCCCACGTGATGTTGGTGTACTCAAGACCGGCAAAGGTGGTGTCTAAAGCTGACTTCCACCATCTCTTAGCATGAGATTTTAGGGCAGAAACAGCTAAGGACACTGCAACATCCGTCGGGCAACGAATCCCTGCCAGCATTTCCTGGATTGCATCCAGCCATTCCTCCGTTTGCACCACTGACTCAGATCCTGTGTAAGATGGGGGGGAGAGGCCCCGGAAGACGCTCAACCAGTTTGCCCCTGGGTTGGGGGCCTGAAGTGGGACCTGTTACTGAGTAAAAGCCTGCAGGATAGCGGTCAGGGTCTGACCCAGCTCCGTTTGTTGGAACTGGACGGCAGCCGGTGGGGGAGGGACCGCATTCTGTGCGGGAGGTACTTCGTCTTGCAGTGGGGGAACCGTAGCCTGTTCCGGGGGGACTTCATCTTGCACTGGGGGAATCACGACCTGAACATGGGGAATCGTTCTCCGGTTGGGAACATTTACCGGAGGCTACATAAGAAAAGTGTTTAATTAGAAAGGTTGGCCCTAAGCATCTTGTTCGATGGACAATTTAACGTGATTTCTCCTATGGCACACCATTGCTTCCGCTGCTAGTTTGTCCTCAAACTAACTCGAGCGGGGTTGCCCTAGGGTTGTGGACTCTTTATTTGGATCGGTTTTGGCTCCCTCTGATACCAGTTTGTAAGACCCTCTTTTTTTTTGCTTTTAAACCGGGTCTTACCGCCCAGAACCGCCGTCTTGCGGTGGTACCCTCTCAAGCATGGTCCCCACCACAACACGCCAATCCTGCCGGCTATTCAACTATATCCAGGCCAACCAAATTCTTAAAAGGAAGAGTGAATTAAAAGTACAAGTCCACAATAATCACCTCAAATAGAGAAACATGTCCAACAAGTGATATTCATATAAAATAAGAGTACATCAGAGTGCGGAAATTAAAATAAAAGTACAACATGGGCCTAAGCCCGGTCCTCGGATGCTTTCTTCGCCTCTCTCCTGGCGAAGATATAACAATCTAAGCATCCACAAGGCTCGACTCCCTCAATGGCATATAACTCCAGCTTCTGACCTGGGTAGATGTGTAGCGTAGGTATATGAGGGGTCTTGCTTACCGGGGCTCTCCCGGCGGCAGCTGAGAGTCCAACTCCAGGCCTGTTCACCATCTCAGGCACCACCCTCTGGGGGTTGACCTGCTCTCCCTGGTTCTCCTGTAATAATAGGGTCCACTGACCGTCAGTCTAAAAGACTCAGCATATTCCTCACCGCCTACACCCACGACTCCTAGGCACCGTGCGGGAGGAGGAAACGGAGGTCATCAAGGGGTAAATCAAGGAAGCAGGTGACAGGTGGTAAAACTAATAATGTATATCAAGTAAAAGATAAGTGGCTTCTAGCTAGCAGGAGTACACTAATTTAGATTACTCTAGCAGTTCTACAATTTGTTTTGTAATTAAGAGCAAACGCTAGGAGAAAGCTACAACAGCAGTAATATGAGCAATTAAAGTAGGATGAAGTGCAGCTAGGAAAATTAACCTTAACTTATATGCGTACTCAAAGGTACATAAGCTAAGGGATCTGGCAAGCAATAAACTCATCGTATAAAAGAGCCCACACTGATTTATACGATGAGGTCTCTATTTATGCATAAATGCTATGCTATGTTATGCAATGCAACGATGCAATGTATGTATTAATATTTCGTAATCATGCAACTCACTCACACGACTCTGTACGTACAGACCTTTAGTTCCCACTTTTCGGAGGTAGCTAACCTCTCGGGCACCTCCCGTCGTGGTCAAACGGTGGCAGAGGAGCGGGCGTCTCCTCACCTAGGTGGGTATCTCACACTACCAGACCTAGGCCCAAACGTACGCTGTGATACCGGTACCCGGTACTCACGAGCTCCTGCGTACTAAACTGAACTGGCCAGGCAGGGTTTAGGGAATTCGTCCCGTCGGACGCGCAGTAAAACAACCTGGCCCCAATACAACCACTAGCACTGCCGAGTCAACGAACTGCTGTCGGTGTGACGACTAAGACAGAACCGAAGACCCACCACATCTTATACACAAGCAACAAGTATTAGCCATTTACTACCGAGCCTCCAGCTCGCAATTCTATATCAACATTTATAAAGTAGAGCCTACCGCTCGCCAGACTATACCAGTCTTATATCTAAACTACGAGCCTACCGCTCGCTAGACTACACTAGTCTTGTATTTAAACTACGAGCCTACCGCTCGCTAGACTACACTAGTCTTATATTTGAACTACGAGCCTACCGCTCGCTAGACTATACTAGTCCTTCCTTATAACCCGAGCCTACCGCTTGCAGGACTATCCTAGTCCTTCCTTATAACCCGAGCCTACCGCTCGCAGGACTATCCCAGTCCTTCTTTATAACCCAAGCCTACCGCTCGCAGGGCTATCCCAGTCCTTCTTTATAACCCGAGCCTACCGCTCGCAGGACTATCCGAGTCCTTCCTTATTACCCGAGCCTACCGCTCGCAGGACTATCCCAGTCCTTCCTCATAACCCGTTCCAGTTCGGGATGGGAGTTAACTTGGCAAGTTTTCCTACTTAACTAGTTTTGTCTATAATTTAGTTGATCTTAGAAGCTTTAGGGTTAGCCTTGGAACTTCCGGAGGGTTACCCGGTGAGGGGTTCGCAGCGGTACTAGGAAGTGTGACGGGCTGACACCCCGAACTTCCTCTTCCCAAGGCACTTAATCTTGTTGGTATCTCCCCCTTTTTACTTGATCCCCATTTTCCTCTCCAATTACATTAACTCTTTAAGATGAGTTAAGCTTGGCTCCTAGGAGCGGGGGAGTTCTTTTGAACTCCAATACCACCAATTGTGACCGGGTGCTGACTCTCCCGTCGTCACATTCTAACCTCGAGTTCCCTTCTTCACCGAGGAACTGCACACATTCAATTAGCATTCTCAACCTTTCTTGGACCCACACTCTTATTCTTCGGCATCCTTAACCCTGGGGTTTGCCTTAGATGTTTTCCGACTTCACCCTTGAGTCTTACCCTAGATGGCTCACCCGGCTAAGGTCAATTCTACTTTCATATAATCACTCACTACGACAAGTTGTGTGTGTGTGAGGCCCATGACGAGGTCTAACCTCCTTTTCATATCACTGTGAACTCATACACCTATAGCTTGCTAAAGTCACCCCAATCCTTATTTCCCAAGATGCCCTTAGAGATGCTCTCCCAAATAATCTGAGCCTTCATAGTTAATAATGAGTTAATAGTTCTACGTGTGAAGGTCAGTGGTGGTCTAATTCATGTAAATCAGTTTCACTATTCGTGGACCGAAATAAGGTTGATGTAGATTTGGCTCCTATGGTGCGATCTTGATCACATCATACCCAAACGAGTTCCAATTATTACCATAGGTTCACAATGAGTGGTGGTCTAACAACCTCATATCCTAATTTCATAAATTCTCTAGGGAATCTTAAATCATAGTTTCTATTAAAAGTAGGAGATATGCAAATAGAGATTTACACACCAAGTATTAGATTATGATCTCAATAAACTCAGGGAAAATTACCATGACATAACACTGGTCTAAAAACACCAAAATCTGAGTCTCATATTATTCCAAGTGATATTTACCCTTAATTATCATTTATTACATTTGGCGTGCGTATAAGGGTTTACACTACAAGTGCTATGTTAAGACTTCAGTAAATTCTGGGAAAATTATTATAGCACCATATTAGTCTAAAAACACCAGATCCTAAGTCTCATATTATTCCAAGTGATATTTACCCTTAATTATCATTTATTACATTTGGTGTGCGTATAAGGGTTTACACTACAAGTGCTATGCTAAGACTTCAATAATTCCTGGGAAAATTATTATAGCACCATATTAGTCTAAAAACACCAGATCCTAAGTCTCATATTATTCCAAGTGATATTTACCCTTAATTATCATTTATTACATTTGGTGTGCGTATAAGGGTTTACACTACAAGTGCTATGTTAAGACTTCAATAAATTCTGGGAAAATTATTATAGCACCATATTAGTCTACAAAACACCAGATCCTAAGTCTCATATTATTCCAAGTGATATTTACCCTTAATTATCATTTATTACATTTGGTGTGCGTATAAGGGTTTACACTACAAGTGCTATGCTAAGACTTCAATAATTCCTGGGAAAATTATTATAGCACCATATTAGTCTAAAAACACCAGATCCTAAGTCTCATATTATTCCAAGTGATATTTACCCTTAATTATCATTTATTACATTTGGTGTGCGTATAAGGGTTTACACTACAAGTGCTATGTTAAGACTTCAATAAATTCTGGGAAAATTATTATGGCACCATATTAGTCTAAAAACACCAGATCCTAAGTCTCATATTATTCCAAGTGATATTTACCCTTTTCATTTTATAACCTAAATTATGGGTAATTTAGTAAATTCCATAACTTGGGATTTTTGTACCCAAAAATCCCAAATAACTTTTGGGAAGGCATATTGCTGCCAAGGACCCATGTCCAGCATTTCAAGCCATTGGGTCAACCCCCAAGGCTTAGGGCTCACTCCACCCAAAATTGCTAATAGACATAAAGAGCAGTCCTAGAAACAAGACTCTACAAGGAGCTGTAGAGTTCCAAATCACTTGATCACAAATCCTACAGAAAGTAGACATCAAGAGCTACAAAAGTTGTCTCTGCCAACTTTTCATGATATGGCCTCTAAGGCCTTCAAAAATTGCATGCAAACTACATAAAAATCCTAGGCAGAATTATTGTGGTTTGCTAATAGACATAAAGAGCAGTCCTAGAAAAATGGCTCTACAAGGAGCTGTAGAGCTCCAAATCACTTGATCACAAATCCTACCGAAATTAGACATCAAGAGCTACAAAAGTTGTCTCTGCCAACTTTTCATGATATTGCCTCTAAGGCCTTCAAAAATTGCATGCAAACTACATAAAAATCCTAGGCAGAATTATTGTGGTTTGCTAATAGACATAAAGAGCAGTCCTAGAAAAATGGCTCTACAAGGAGCTGTAGAGCTCCAAATCACTTGATCACAAATCCTACAGAAAGTAGACATCAAGAGCTACAAAAGTTGTCTCTGCCAACTTTTCATGGTATGGCCTCTAAGGCCTTCAAAAATTGCATGCAAACTACATAAAAAAAAGAGTCCTATAAATTGAGAAGTGTGACAAACCATATTTATGGAATTTTACTAAGTAATATTCATCCATTAATTCTACCAAAAATCTCAGAAATTCAAAACTAGATTTCACATGATTTTCCATGGTTTGCACAATCCCCAAATACTTTTCATCACAAAAATCTTATTTAATTAGAAAGGCAACATAAGGTAATTTATCATGATTTTCAAGTAAACAATATCTAACAATTCACACAAGATTTCCAGAGGTCCTAAATGATGTTACAAGGTGATCCCTAGAGTTTCATATTTTTCCATAAGTTTTTCCCCATGAAATTTTCCATGGACAACATTATGTGACCTAAGTCATGTTAAATCAAAGTAAGGGGTTTTTGGTCTTTAGGGTTCCCACCATTCATTGGAGTGGCATGTTTTGATATTATGAAGGTGCTGCCTAAGTTTCAGAGGCTAACACCAAGCCTTCTCTTCTGAAAATATAACAATAGACTTTGTCTATTGACACACCAAATGACATAAGAGTAGAGACAAACAAACTGAAATTCCTCTACATGCAGAGATCCATTTGACCTCAAATTTTAACCATGAGTTGTTAGTACCTAGATAAGGTTATCCCCCAAATTTGGGGTCAGTTGGAGTTATATAACCCCAAAAATATCATTTATTTAATTTCCTAAGTTTTGAACAAAACTTTAGAAAAAGTACCTCCTAAAATTTTGATATTTTTACCTAAGCTAAATTTGGGTCACATGCATGCATGGCCAAAATATCAACTTCATCAGATTTGTCATTTAAGAATTACACTAGTTTAAAGATCTGGTTTGAGTTTTGACCAGCCTCAATAGAATGAGTGCTGTGGGTTCCACACTTAACCAAACATCCTGATTCTACTTCCATTAGAAAGTAGACATCAAGCCCTACAATTGTTATCTCTGGGTACTTTTCGAATTATGGCCTCTAAGAGTCTCAATTTCAGCTCACAAAATCGGGTACATAAATGTGACAGATTTTTGATTCATATTAATATTACATTTAAATGGCCTGCGGTTAAAGATCCGGCTCAGATCCGACGGCTACGGGATCGTCTTCCCCGATGAGCCGACGATCCCGATTTCACGCGCCTGGGCCGCCTTCTCCGACCATTTCCCGGCAATCTGCAACACCCCACCGCCGGCCACCGCCTCCACCACCTCCGTTGAGGTGGTGGCTAACGCCAGGCGGCGACACGGCCACCGGAGATGGCCTCTCCGGCGATCCCGAGCATGAAGAAATGCTCGAGAAATCTCCCACTATCTCACATGGGATCGGGCTCAATTGAGCCCGATCTCTCTCCTAAATGAATCTAGATACTAGCACAGATGGAGGGGGGGAAGGAACTTGCCTGAGCACGGCCTTGGCGGCGGGTGTTGCGGCGGAGGAAGAGTGCGTCCCTGTTCCCGGCATCCATGGCTATCCCGTGCAGCTGAGGACGAAAACTTGCTCTGGAAGGGGGCTCGACTGCTTGGAGGGCTCTGAAGCTAATGGCGAGGAGAAATGAGAGGAAGAGCGAGTATATGGCTGGCTATCAATACCCGGCGATTTCCTCTATGTCGCCACCGCCCTTGCCAGCCAGTCTCAGACCTCCAGCTCGCCAGGAAATTACTCCTGGGCTCACATTGATACCAGAGGAGAGGGAATTGGCCGGCATTGTATTGGGAAGGAGGGAGCGGCCATTATGGTGGCCGGCAAAGTGAGCTTCTCTCTCCTCCCCTCCCTCTCAGTGGCAGCCAGCTCAGTCCCTCTTTCTGCTGGAATTCCTTGGGAAGGAAGGAGCCAACCAGGAATTAAGGAGTGGTGGCCAAGTGGCCACCCCTCCATGAATTCCTCGTGAATTCAAGGTTGGAGGTGGCCGGCCACCTCCTTGGTGCACCCCCTCCTTGGACCCAATTTGGGCTCTAGGTAATTCAGTCCACTAGTGGGCTTAATTAGGTGGGGTTGAGCCCAAGGTTCTAAGGTTGGGTTTGGGGTTAGGTCCACCTAGCTTGAGTTTGGCTCACTTGACCCAATTAGGCTAAAGTTGGGATTTTTAGTTTGGGCTTGACCCAAGCTCACTCCACTCAATGTGACTGAGTAACATTGCTCCCCAAGGCTCCATGGACCTATTCCAAGAAGAATTGAGTTAAGGTGGGGTCAAATGGGGCTTGATTGCACTTATTTGCCTATATGGGCAATTTGGGTATTATGTTGATTTTGCCCTAATTTTCCATGGTTGAATGCACACCATGGTCCATCTAGGTCTCATATACTCCCTTTAGGTTTTGGGGGTGATCAATTTGGTCATTCTAAGTCCCTTGAAGATTAATTTGGGTTTTAGCACCTTTAGGTCAATTTGGGGCTCTTAAGAAATTGACCCAATTTCCCCAAATTGATGGCCCTATGATGTAGCTTTTGGGTCCATTAGGTCCCTTAGGGAGGTTGCCATAGGAGAGTGGCTTCAATTTGATCAATTGGGGTTCAATTGCCCTTAATTATGGTGATTTGACCTAAGATTGCTCACAGTTGACTTTTGGTCAATTTGACCAAATTGGTTGACCCCAAAGGTCCCTAGTGGCCTACTTGCCCCCCTAGTTGGTCATAGGGATCATGGTGAGGTTATATTGGCTTTTTGAAGTCTTTTGGTCACCTCTAGGCTAGGACATCCATTTTTGCTATTTGCACCCCAAAGTGCATTCCTTCCCATTTTAATAAGATCGTGGGCCTTCCTGACCCTCTTTGTGTACTTAACTCACCATATGAACCATTCATGGTTATGTGGGGTTTATAAGATATTTTATCCTCCCTTTTGGTTCACTTCTCATTAGGGTGGATCATGATGGCTAAGTGCACACCATGAGTTTTTTCACCTCTTCCATTTTCATCCTAGGGTTCTAGGTCACTTATCCTATTTTGTCATGACTTGTCATGACAAAAAATCATCTAGGGGCCTAGTAGTTTGAGGAATGTTACATCCGATGTGCGCGGACACCGAAGAAGCACAGAGCACCCGAACAACCACTTGATGAAGCAAACGTAAATAAAAGGAAGCACGTAGAATATCGTGAAAGCAGAGAGAGCACAAAAGCGTATCAGAGCATGTAATAGAGCGTAAGAGAATTGCAGAAAGAACGAGTATTTATAAAACTTAGACCGCAAGATCTTCAGTGAAATTCGATCTCGTAAAACGGCAATAAAATAAAGCCACAATAAATACGAACGGTTATATAGGGAAGGATAATAATCAGGAAAATAAACGTTGAATATATTCAACGTAAATATCGGCGAGAAAGACACGCAAAAGAGCGGTTAAGAAAACGCGTAACAATGGCAGAACGAGAAGAGAAATCGACGTTGCGCCGACATTATATCGACGCAAGCCTTATCGACGCTACGTCGAGTTCAATCGACACATGCATCGAGTTCCATTCGACGCCACGTAACTCCAGCGGGCAAAACGACGCTACATCGAAATCTATTCGACGCAGCTCCGAATTCTAATCGACGCATCTCCGAGTAAAATGTTATGAAGCTATTTGGAATAAAAAATACAATACAATTCAATTCAATTAATCCGAAATCCGAAATCCGAAATCCGAAATCCGAAATCCGAAATCCGAAATCCGAAATCCGAAATCTGAAATCCGGATCCGGTGCGTGCGCGCGCGCGCATGTGGTTCATAGTTTCTCATTATGTTCTTTTGAACAAATAAGAAGGAGTTAATACATATAAATATTCTTTGGCTAGAAAGCAAATAAGCAAGGTGGGACTAAAGGTTCATCCTTTCTTTTATGAAAGGTTTCCCTCCAAATAATTTGGATTCCCTCCAATTTGGTTTTGAGCTTTTCCATCATAATGAGGAGCCCAAACACCAAACACCATTTAGCTCCAATCAAAACATTTAATTTATAATGTTTTATAATTAAAATTTCTAACAGCTAGGAATCATAAAGAGATTCTTGCAACCATTCCCATCTATGGTCTACTTGAACTCAGTATATACTAAGAAAAATAACTATAAACATGATTTCAAGAATATTTAAACCTATGAGTTAAGAACAAGACACTGGCCAGAATATAATAATCAAATAAACCTCCACAAGCAAAAAATCTGAACATATATGATATTGATATATGACATTTACAATACCATCAGATGCTTCTTTAGCAAGGCATCGAGATGCTCCTTCCTGCAGCGTGCAAACCATGATTAGCAGTCGATTAGATCAATGGATCGATGATAAGAAGCCTAAAATGACTGTTTTCCCCCAAATATGATATCCCTTCTACATTCCAACGGTATACCTTAATGATCTTAGCAGCAGACAACACTCAAACTCTCACAGCAGTGGTCAGTGGAGCACTGCACAAGACTCATCCGACGGCTTTGTAGATTAATAGTCGAAGGAGCATGGAGATCTCCTCCGTGCCGTGGCCCGTGGTGATGGAGAATGGAGATTGCACCTTGGTCCGTGGATGCGCAGTCAGCCAGTCAGCAATGGGGTGTTGGCGGTCCAGTCAACAATGGCAGAGGGAGGGAGGATTGAAGAGGAGATGGAGTCATGGAGATCAGGTCATCAGGAGATTCAGGAGAATGGAGAATCGGAGATGCAGAGGGGGAGGGCCGCGCACAACGAGCTAATGCCGAGAGGGAGTGGTCGACTGAATGAGTAATGAGAAATAGCCAAATAGGGTTGCGGTCCTTTCGGACCTTCGGTTTTGTTTTTTTGGAGCAGAACTGCAGCTGCATGAATAGGGTTTTGGAAACCGAAAACCGGCAAATGAAACCAAGCCCAAGGCGAATAGCAGTTGCGGTCCAACTATCTAAGCCCAAGCAGTTGCGGTGCGGTTTTCACGGTTTTTACGAACTGAAAACCGCACCGCACCAAACCACCTGCGGTTTTCAGCCCCCCAAAACCGAACCGCACCATGCCCGATCGGTGCGGTTTGCAATGTAGTGCTGTGCGGTGCGGTTTTGCGGTTTGGTGCGGTTTTGCGGTTTGGTGCGGTTTTCGGTTTTTATGTGCAGCGCTAATTACAACCTTCAACCTTCAAATAAAGAAGACCTCATTATATTGTGATTCCTCAAGTGTCATCTCAATTGCAAAGAATCCTATGACACACAACAGAACCAAGCATATAGAGATCAATTATAACTTCATTAGGGAGCATATGCAGAAGGAAGACATTTGCTTGGAATATGTACCAACAGACAAGCAAGTGACCGACATCTTCACTATGCCCCTTGATGAAACAAAATTCAATTAATTCAAAATTGAGCTTGGTATGCTTAATATGGATTGATATACTTCTCATAAGAATCATATTAATTATATTTTCTCATTTAAAAGATTTATTGGTGTAAAGACCAGAGATCTGGTCAACACAAATGTTGTCTAACCATTTTTTGGAAGTTTGCAGAAATTTTGCTAAGTAAAGAAATGTCGTCGAGAAGGTCTAGAAGACACACAGAAATGTTGTCGAGAAGGTCTAAAAAAATGTCATCGAGAAAGTCCAGACGACACTGAAAATATCGTCAGGATGCAATTTCTGTCTATTGGCACACCAAAATTGGTTCTTTATTAATAATACACTCTCGAAATTATCGCCTAAACAGGTGAGCGCCTCTTTATATTATTATAATATACGATAATCACAATCACAGTAGACATTAGGGTTTAAATACATCATAAATCCTTGAATCATTTGCGCGATCTCTGAGCTTCCTTCATCCCATCGATAAAGAATTCTTCTACTCTCTGCAACTTGATCCCTAATGGCTCCCAAGGTCATCTCTTCCACCAGGATGAACATCAACAATGAAATTATGCGAGACAGATTCGTGAATGCACCAGAAGAAATCAAGAATGTAATCTTTCTTCTAAGTTCATAAGGATCGGAATATGTTCTATCAGAACTAACATCTGTCTGACTAAAAGAAGTCCAGGAATTTCTTCAAATTGGAGAGGTAAGTTCAATAGGAAGATACATCAAGACTTCTGTAGGAGAACTTTTTTGAAAATAAATGCTAGAAGTATTAGCAGAATTCTTCATCTACCTTCACTTCAAGAGAATGAAGAAGAAGATGAAATTAGTCAAGCAGACCATGAATTAGCCCTAGAATGGTGTGGCTATTCAGATGAGGCATATGAATCACTATACATGATGGAGATGAATTCCCTAGGGAAATTGCTATCTGACATTGTGTGAAAGGTTATACTGCATAAGCCAGGTTCACATGATAAAATTTCCAAAGAAATGTTCAAGGTCTTGACCACCATCATATTGACCAAGAAGACTGACTGGAGTCAGTTTATGTTTGAAAAATTCAAAATCTGTCTGCATACCCCAAATTATGGGAGGATTATCTCTCTATATCTATTAAACACCTTGGGTGATAAACTTGATGAGTCAGAAGGAACACCTCTACATTATCTGAAGAAGATTGACTATAAGTCAATAGAGAGGTGGGAAAGTCATTTCTCAAGATCAGGAAAGAGCCAAGGAGAAAGCTCTAAGAAGAAGGAAAGGAAGAAGAAGAAAGTAGTAGCAATCTCTAACATCCCTCCAAGTTATATTGAGGGGGAGCAATCAGAGCATCTTGTTCATCAAGAAGATGTGGAAACAATAACACCCATGGAGATGCCCAAGGTGGCTGATGAAATTGAGAAAGCTGATGAAGTAGAAAAGAATGTTGAAGCTGAGAAGAGTACTAGAATAGAGAAGGCAACTGTGGTTGAGGGGGAGTCTCCCTTGGGGAGCTCAGCCCAAAATACTGAAATAATTGAGAGGAGTCTATCCTTGAAAATTCAGCCCAGTGTACTGAAGTACTTGAAGATGAAGCAGAAAGAACTGAAGTGATGGAGGGGGAGTCTCAACATGAGAGCTCTGCCCAAAATGCAGCTGATGTAAAAGCAGTAGGTCCCATTGTAAAGAAAGTTGCTGAAAGCATTCCTCAGGAAGTCAGTAAAGTGCTGAATAAGACAGAAGAAATAGATGTCACTGGTAACGAAATTGTGATGTACAAAAGAAGGTCAGCAATGACAAAGTCAGAATCTGAGAAGAAATTTGCAAAGGCTGACACTCCTGACTGCATGTATGAGGATTATGAATCTGAAACAAATCCTTTCATTCCAACAAATATTGGAGAGCCTACTATTCCTGCAACCAGTGAAGCACTTCCTGGTTCCTTAATGGCTCAAATGAAAGCTTTGTTGGATAATCAATCAAAGCAATTTGAATGCTATGTGGACAAGACTGTTCAAAGCATGATGAAGGAATTATCTGAAGAGATATCAGAGGTAAATGCTGAGATGAATCATCTGAATTCCCATACATTGAACTTTTTCATGAGGGTTGCTTATGTTGTGAATCATACATTCCAACAACTGGAAATAACTCATAAAGGGATTGAAGATATAATTGGAAATTAGGTTGCTACATCTGAAAATCTCCAAAAGGCATTCACATAAACTGCCAAAAACATGATAGAGCATAGGATGAACATCCTTCAAAGAATTGACTTTTATAGCCAACTGCTGGATGAACACCTCCTGAAAACAAAGAATCTTATCACTGAAGGCGTGAACATGATCAGAAATAAAATATCCGACCTTCATGACAACATCTGGCAACATGTATCTGAAGAAGTCAGAAAGGGATAAGAAGTCATCATACAACAAGGAGCTGACCAGGCTGTTTGGGTCTCAAATGTAGCAAGGCTTGCCTTGAATCTTCCCCTGCTGAATTTTGATGAGTCTGCTCATCATACTGAGTCATCTCACAAAAGAAAGGCAATGACACCTGAAGAAGAGATGTTGGCTAGGAAGAGGAGAAGAGAGGAAATTCCATAACTACCAAGTATGAAGAATGGATCCCAAAATCCAAGTCCATCATATTGTATACTTGGAATCTGTTTGACAGTCAAGGTATAAATATCTCAAGATATTATAGCATTGTGGAATGGAACATGAAGAACAAGAGAGTAAGAGGAGGAGTCACATGAAGAAGCATCCTAATGGAACACCTTCTCCTCCCAAAACATCCATAAATCACTAAGATACGTTGAAAGGCAAATGAGGAAAACTGCCTGGGAGAGGGAGAGGGAGAGGAAAAACATGCGTGAAATGAACGAACGGAAAAGGTAATGATGTTAACTTTAGAACTAAAATATAAATGTACGAAAAGGTTTGGGGTCTGATTTGACCAAAATTAAAGGTTTGAGAATGAAATATTAAAATTACTAGTATTTTTTATTTAATAACAATTTCAAAAAAATCATATGAAAAATCGAAGAAGTGATGGTTAAGGGGAACATAAGTTGGATGAGAAATAGCACGCGTGAAACCCCCACATTAAACAACCACAACAAAAATTGACATAAAATTATACATGGTGGAGAGCTTTCAGGGCATTTTATAGATTTCGGAACAAATCGGGCGCGATCTTCGGCTAGAACTTATATTTTTGAAATTTCCTCGAGATTTGAAAATATGCGGGGATTATGTTTACCAAAGAAACCGCTATCAATATAGTGGACCTTCAAACCGGGCGGTCTTCTATTTTAACCGCTTGGCTCTATCTTCGGTTACTTGCACGAGTCCCTCGATTCATCAGGACAAGCCGAGCGGTCTATACAACGTCAGACCGTCGTCAGGAAGAGTTACAATCAGGGCTCAAGTCCAGAAGACAAGATGCGGTCTCCGATTACAGACCGCCCGAGCTGCTTCTCTGCTCTATGTGCATCTCATCTCAACCCCGATTTAATACAGATCGGAGCTCAAGCCGCCAGGCCACGCGACTTCACTATTTTTCCCTACTGTATCTCGTCACCCCCTGCCCGATTTTCCTATATCCGGGCAGGCAGTTATTTTATCCCTGCCCGTTTGGGAAGGTCCCCGAGCCTATAAATAGGGGGGCGATGTTTCCAAGACACGCACACTCGAATCCAGGAGCTCGCTTGTCAGAGCTGCGGTCTCGAGTTTACTGTCTTGCGACTTGTTGTCCGTCCATCTTCTCTTTTTCTTTGCCCTTGTAACCCGCTGTAATCACTTTACTTGAATCAAGGGAAAGCCCATCACAAGAGTGGCATTCGCCGTGACGGGCGAAGTTTGGTCTCGACCACTGCTAGCGGTCTAAGAGGTTTGATTTCTCCTAGTCAATAGTAACCGGCAGCTCGCGGCCTCCTCTTTTCCTTCGCTTTCCTAGCGTCGAACGTGGAGGTGCAATTTCGGCATCAACATGAATAGTGTGTCTACACAAGTCCTAATCGATTTTGACTTTTAAGTTGAGTTTCATTTTTAATTATAATAGATGTTTTATTCTCGTTACCTCTTAAGAATTGGTTCAACATATTTCGAGGGAAAGGATTCGTTTGGGGCAGCGTTTTTCCTTGGTGAGGTAGGACAAAAATATCACCGTCATAAAATTTGTGTTTTACATGTAGCGGTACGGTTATGACCGCATTTAGAATAGAAACCTAATTTTGAACATAAAAGTGGATGGACTTCCTTAGGTGAGGTCAGATGTTCACGAACGATGGTTCATATAATTTTCGTATTCACAACCGCCATGCCAATAGGCCCTAAGTCTATTGGTATAGCATTTTCAGTATTCACTTATTTCGGATTCCATGTGGTAGAAAAATATATAGTATTTTTTTATTTGGGGTGCGGATAACAATTTTGTGTCAGGATAAATGTTTCAAAAAGTATGATGTGTTGTCAACAATGAGGTACACATAGCAAAAATGTTGTATGATTAGCAAGCACCCGGCCCCTGTCAAGCGCGATAGTACCCGGCCCGCGACGGCGGGCTTTGCCCGCCCCTGGCCGGCTACGCTCATGACGCTCTGGGCTGCGCCCGCATCAAGCCGGTTGCGCCCACAACATATACATATGAGTACTCAAAATGACCGAAAAAAAATTATATTTTAACAAATTTTTTTTCAAAAGCATTTATATTTTAACAAAAAAATCATTTTAAAGTAGGTTTAGGATGTCTGATGATTACCTACCATAGTAGGTGTATGAGGTCAACTAAATTTTTGTTGAATTTTATGAATTTTCATCATTATTTTTATTATAGGGATATAGTGTAATTACACAAATTGCCGTTATATATTATGAATTTTCATTTTTTTTCATAATATATGTTAAAGTCATTGGAGTAAAAGAATGAGGCTATATTTGACAATTTTAAAAATGTTGCGCCAAAGACAACTTCTTGTATAATGTAGATGATATTTGTGCAACACACCCGGACAATAGTATGGGGGCTTGTTAAGGCCCCAAGATCTTTTTCATGTCTGTCCGCACCCTAGCAAGACTTTTGAGCTAATTGAAGAGCTAAAGATTCATGGAAGGCACAAACATCATGAAAATTCTACTCAAACTCATGCCATATAATCAACCAAAATATCAAGTTTTTATTGATTGTGGTCAATCCCATAATATTTTTCCAATATCATTTATGAAACAAAATTAAATCAGCAAACTCACATTCTTAATTTCATCAAATTCTACTCTCCTAATCTACACTACATGTTGATGGACAAATCATTTCCTTGCAGATGGTGGAATGGCATTGGTCTGGCCGAAAATTTTAGTTTCGCGAGAGATAGAATAATGGAGTGTTACTTCTGGATTATGTCGGTGTACTACGAACCTCAGTACACAACTTCGAGGAAAATAATGGTCAAAGTGATGGCATTATTGTCAATTTGTGATGATATATATGATGCATATGGAACTTATGATGATCTCCAATCTTTTACCGACACGATTCAAAGGTTAGAATGTTTTAATCCTTTCCCGTAAATCTCAACTTAAAAAATGTTAAATATAATGTTTAACTATTAATTACTGAAATCTCCCCTAGGAGTTACCAAAATTACAGCTTGCACCGCTCTACCTTTTGAAAGTACAAAAACCTTGTTATGAAATATGAATTTACGAGAGAGATTTTTGTAATTTCAAAAGATGTAACGTGCAATTTAGCATACTCGTAAAGAAAAGTTTAACTGTGCACTTTCATCAATATTTAAAATGCAGGTGGGATGTGGAACCAACTGATCATCTGAGAGGATGCATGAAGCTTCTATTTCATAATATAACTAAAACATTTCAAGATTTTGAGGATGAGTTAAGCAGCATTGGAAAATCTTATCGTGTGCATTACCTCAAAGAAGCAGTATGATTTTAATTTATATAGATTTATTTACATAGTTAACATACTATAGATAAATATTGATGAATATATATGTATATAGATAGATAGATTTTGTAGAGATATATAATGAAAAATGTATATTATGCAATAATCATTGACTTACCAACTTCATACTTGCCAGTTAAAAGTGATAACAAAAGGTTGGCTTGAGGAAGTAAAATGGAGAGATGAAGGATATATTCCGACACTTGAAGAGCACCTGAAACTTACAGCAGTGACCACCTGCTATGATTTGCTATCTTGTGCATCTTTCGTAGGAATGGACGATTCAGTGACAAAGGAAGTGTTTGAATGGGTGTTAACCACCCCAAAATTTATCCACCACGCATCCTTGATATGCCGATTAAGAGATGACGTTACAACTCAAGAGGTAACATATTTTTGTAAAGGAATATAATGTCAATCTCATCAAACTTTTCAACGTAGATAAAATGATAGCTTTAATTTATTATGTGACACACGAAGCGTATCTTTATATAGGCTATGTTTGGAGGGACTTATTTTCACCGGTCAAGCGGTTACGACGGCATGAACCGGGCCTTAATTAAGGTCCGGTTCATGCGGTCGTAACCGCTTGACCGGTGAAAATAAGTCCTCCCAAACGGAGCCATAATCAAATGATTTAAGATTTTTTTTATCAATTCACAGTTAATTAGTTCAAATTAGTCCACTTACTTTTACATATACTAGATAAACGTGTCCATGAACAAAGAAAATGTCAATCCTTAGTTCCTTACAAAACATGAACATACATGCCAGATTTTTTTAAAGATATTAGACATGGCCAATGAGGCTTGACACAGTTGGGTAAATTGATGCCCCATGACATGGAGGTCATGAGTTCGATTCTTACCATGGTGTGAGCCTTTGTGTACTTATGTGGTAGTTTGTTAATTGCTTTGGATGATTATTAATGCTTTATTAATATTTGTCATGTAATGTTGTTTGTACATTTACTCAAAAAAAGATACTAGACATGGATGCATAATTTTATCTTACATGCTAGTGTTTTTCTTAAAATTATGATATATATTGACAAGATACATCACAATTTCATATATGTTCTTGATTTTAATCCCTAACATATACATCAAAAATGTAAAATCTTGGCATGTTGATGACATAATTTAAAAGTTCTATTTTACAATAATATTTAACAAGTATTTAAAAATTTAAGGGATTCGTTAGAAACCATGAATACTGCAACGTCATAGACAACAAATTTACTAATGTAAGGGTAAGCTAGATAACCTCTATTGACCTCTTATATATGGTTGTCTTTTTGTAGTTTGAGCAGAAGAGAATCCATGTGGCGTCAGCAGTACAATGCTACATGAAAGAGCACAACACAACATTGGAGATTGCAAACGAGGAACTCTTGAAAATGGTTGAAAATCAATGGAAGATTGTAAACCATGAATACCTTAGTCTAAGTGGTACTTTCCCAAGGGCTGTGCTAATGAGAGTTATCAACCTCACACGTTTTGTGGAAACCGCATATGAAGGTCAAGACAAGTACAACCATTCAAGCTTGATCAAAGACCATATTTCAAAGATTTTGATCGAACCGATTTCCTTTTGATAACGATCGAGGATCATCGGTCATCAACATTTATCTAGGTGTATGTTGCTTCTTGAACTTTAATGTTTCAGAACTTAATAATATCATGCGCACTTTAATTTCGTTTGTTGCGAATCCTTTGTGTAAGTGTTGCTATTGCCATGTTGAAGTTTTTGATTTTCAGTGTGATGTGTATTGATTATTAAATCATATTCTAAAATACTGATTTTCATAATAGAGTTTCTATTATTAATTATATAAGTGGTCTAAATATGTAATGAGTAGAATTTCTATTTGGGTGCTGATATTCGCACCGCAGTTTTGGCCATCCGCACTCTATTTGTTTGAGTTATTACGCGCATTTTGAAAATACGTCTTGTAAATGCATTTTAAAGAAAAGTGTTCAACATGAAAGTTGTAGATCTCGTCGAGATCTACAACTTTAGTATTGAACACTTTTCCTAAAAATGCATGTACAAGACGTATTTCCAAAAAATCGTTACAGTTACGCTCATGTTTCAATCAGGGCGGCAATACGTCTTGTACGTGCATTTTTAGGAAAAATGTTCAACACAAAAGTTGTAGATCTCGACGAGATATACAACTTTCGTGTTGAACATTTTTCCTAAAAATACATGTACAAGGCTTATTTCAAAAAGGCGCGTAATAATTCATACAAATAGAGTGCGGATAGCCAAAAATGCAGTGTGGATATCATCATCCTTCTATTATTATATAATGTTGTTTGTTTATGAAATGGTTGTGTTTATAGTATATTATGAATGAGAGAAGACGTGTGTAGTACAGTATTGTGAAGAGCTCATAATGCAGCGAATCCTGTTGCTAATTTTTATGCCTATTATGCGAAAAGTTGTAATTTTCTATGGAAAATTCCTTGAGCTTGTTCATGCGGACTTGAATAGTATAGTTCCGGCGTAATTCTCTTTTTCTCTCGTTTTTTATGCACATGCAATCTTTCAAGCATGTAGAGCCCAAAAACAGAAAATGAGGCCGAAAACAAAAGCATGTTTACTCTGTTGAATGACTCCGTTTGGCGAGGAGTTTCCGCTCCGGTGAGTTTGAAGAAAAACGTTGTTGTACAACCCGTATTCGCCGAGTGGGCCCCCCCCCCAGCCAACTAGCAAAACCTGGGTCGTCCGGATCATTCGCCAGGTCACTCGCCCAGGCTAAGTGAGGTAAAAATGCCCTCAAAATGGTGGAGGTAAGCAATAGGAAAGAAGACGCTAAGCGAGTGGTGCCCTCACGGACCACTCGCCCAGAAGTGAGAGCATTCGCCCAGCCAGGGGACCACTCGCCCAGAGGCGTGGGCATTCGCCCAGCCAGGCGGGTGCCCAGCGAATGGTGCCCTCACGGACCATTCGCCCAAATGGGTGTGAAGGGAAAATGACCATGATACCCCTGGTGGGCTGCAAATAGCCCTTCGGAACAGCGGAGTTAGGCTATCAGCAGACCAATTTGGGGTGCGGTTAGTAAAATTAAAAGGCGGATTCAGGCTATTTACAGACCAGCCTGGGAAAACTATAAATAGACCCTTAAGGGCACCTTGGAGGGGACGCGATTTCAGAGAATCCTCTCCTCCAGGCTAGTTTTGGTTGGCAGCCAGTGCCCTCCAAGGTGCCCGGTTGAGCTTTGGTTTGGGAGGGGAAGCTCTCTAAGATCTTCCGGGTGTGTGGTGGGACCTCCTCGCTTCAGCCTTGGGTCTATTTCGTTTCCAGCATCCACCGTCAGGAGAGTCTAGTGAGGGAGAAATAAGCATCGGCTACACCCCCAGTGGGTCCGAACTCAAGAGACCAGTTGCTGGTTTCAACATTTATGGTGCGGTGAGCGTGGAGTGTGGCTGATTAAAGAAACTCTCAAGATGAGCTCCATGGACGGAGGTGGAGGAAGTTCCGACCCAAGTCACTCACAGCCCCCGGTGGCTGGGGTGACGTTAGAGATGTTTGAAGACTTCAAGCGGGAGGTCACGCAGGTCTTGCAGGTTACTCTCAGCCGGCAGTCTCGGATGGAGGTGCCAGCAGGGGGAGAGTGGGGAGGAGACGTACCCCCGCTCCCCCAACAAAGGGGCGAGATCTGGAGGGGGGCGCCCTCCCATCTCGCCCCGCCCCAGCAAGGGGGCGAGATCTGGAGGGGGGCGCCCTCCCATCTCGCCCCGCCCCAGCAAGGGGGCGAGATCTGGAGGGGGGCGCCCTCCCATCTCGCCCCGCCCCAGCAAGGGGGCGAGCTCAGGAGGGGGGCGCCCTCCCAGCTCTCCCCGCCCCTTCTGATCCAGCCGCAAAAGGGGGCGAGCGGGGAGGCATCCGACCCCCACTCACCCCGCCCCAAAAGGAGTCGAGTGAATGTTGGCAGGCGAGACCACCTTGGGTGGCGGCCATCCGATAGCCCGACGGGCGCAGAGGCCCGCAAGTCGGTTCCACGAGAGCAAAGAAGGGAGGACTTCAAAAGGAAAAGATCCAACCACCCGAGGTGGAGGCAGGGGCAGAGGACACCCCCTCCACCGCCCCAGCAAACCATGGCGATCGGCCAAAGAAGAAGAAGGAACCGCACTGGAGGAAGAAGGGGTATCCGAGTGGGGTTACCTTACTGTGACTTCCACGATGAGGAGGGTCACGCGACGTCCGCCTGCCCTGAGTTCTTGAAACTGAAGAAGGCAAGGGATCCAAGGCACCAACATCAACCACCAGGAGAGGTCGAGGAGGACCAGGCCCGGGAGTAGGAGACCAAGTTTGGTCTCCATACTAAGTTTTTTCTGCCTTTAAGCATATGTAACGTAATGTTTCATTTCCATGTCTAGTGTTCTCGCATGTACTCGGATGGTCAATATAAGGAAAGTTTTTCAAAAAATACTTGGCCCCGAGCAGACCCGCTGACCAGGCTCTCATCTAGCTGGCAGGTCCGAAGGCTCACTCGGTGGCAGGTTCTATGTTCCAGAGGTTGGCCCCGAGCAGACCCGCTGTCCAGGCTCTCATCTAGCTGGCAGGTCCGAAGGCTCACTCGGTGGAAGGTTCTATGTTCCAGAGGTTGGCCCCGAGCAGACCCGCTGTCCAGACTCTCATCTAGCTGGCAGGTCCGAAGGCTCAGTCGGTGGCAGGTTCTATGTTCCAGAGGTTGGCCCCGAGCAGACCCGCTGTCCAGGCTCTCATCTAGCTGGCAGGTCCGAAGGCTCACTCGGTGGCAGGTTCTATGTTCCAGAGGTTGGCCCCGAGCAGACCCGCTGTCCAGGCTCTCATCTAGCTGGCAGGTCCGAAGGCTCACTCGGTGGCAGGTTCTATGTTGCAGAGGTTGGCCCCGAGCAGACCCGCTGTCCAGGCTCTCATCTAGCTAGCAGGTCCGAAGGCTCACTCAGTGGCAGGTTCTATGTTCCAGAGGTTGGCCCCGAGCAGACCCGCTGTCCAGGCTCTCATCTAGCTGGCAGGTCCGAAGGCTCACTCGGTGGCAGGTTCTATGTTCCAGAGGTTGGCCCCGAGCAGACCCGTTGTCCTGGCTCTCATCTAGCTGGCAGGTCTGAAGGCTCACTCGGTGGCAGGTTCTATGTTCCAGAGGTTGGCCCCGAGCAGACCCGCTGTCCAGGCTCTCATCTAGCTGGCAGGTCCGAAGGCTCACTCGGTGGCAGGTTCTATGTTCCAGAGGTTGGCCCCGAGCAGACCCGCTGTCCAGGCTCTCATCTAGCTGGCAGGTCCGAAGGCTCACTCGGTGGCAGGTTCTATGTTCCAGAGGTTGGCCCCGAGCAGACCCGCTGTCCAGGCTCTCATCTAGCTGGCAGGTCCGGAGGCTCACTCGGTGGCAGGTTCTATGTTCCAGAGGTTGGCCCCGAGCAGACCCGCTGTCCAGGCTCTCATCTAGCTGGCAGGCCCGAAGGCTCACTCGGTGGCTCTCTCAATTCTCAAGAGATGATCTCAAGAGCATTCGCATAGACCACGCGCCGGAGAGAGGATCACACCTCACTCTCTTGACTACTTAAGCGAAACCCCGTGATACGCGAATGATAAGGTTCACTGGGTAGCGAGAGATCGAAGGGGAGCGACCGACCTGAGTCATCTTCGAACATTCGCGGGGTAGCCAAGACAGTCACGTCACGACCCGGCGTCCTAATGAGCCTAGCGAGATGTGGCAGCGAATAAGAAGAATCGACGTCCTAATGAGCCTAGCGAGATGTGGCAGCGAATAAGAAGAATCGACGTCCTAATGAGCCTAGCGAGATGTGGCAGCGAATAAGAAGAATCGATGTCCTAACGAGCCTATCGAGATATGGCAGTGATTGAGGAAAAAGCTGAGAATAATGCAGTGTAATCACTGAAGTACATCTTTTATAAGCACTCGCCGGTTCAAGATTACAATCAAAAATATAACTGCAAAAAGAGGAAATACAAAAAGCCCTTCTCAAGGATCCACAGACTTCTCGCTTGAAGATCCGCCGCTCTCGTCAGAGTCTGGAACAAGGGCATCTTCTCGCGGCTCGACGTGGTCATCCTCGGGAAAGGGAATCGGGATGTACAGCTCGGGGACGACTTGACGAGCGGAAAGGCGTTCGGCCTCCGCCTTCAGGTATCCCGCTCGCCTCAGCACCTGCAGCGCATGCTTGACGGCATTCTGCGCATTCTCTTGCATCAGCTGCTCCAGCTCGTGATGGGGATAAAAATGGCCCCCGCTCCCCGGGTCGAGTGCTGACGCACCGGCCTCTCGCAGTCGCTGGACCTCGGCTTTGGCCAGACGGATTTCATCCTCAAGGCCGGCCACCCGAGCACGGAGCATCTCGGCAACCGTGGTATCCTGAAGTTAATAACAAGGGTTAGTAAGAATAAAGTCGTCACTCGGCAACACGTCATTCGCGAGAAAGGCGAAAGCATACATACCTCTGCGACAGGGCGGTTGGCGAGAAGGGTCTCCGCAGCTGTTAGCTTGGTCCTGAGCTCCATCGCCTCAGCAGAGGCAACGGACCGGGACTCCTCCACCGCCGCCAAGTCCCGCGCCAGTTTAATACTCCGGCGCGAAGACATGTGCGCGAGCTCGAGCGCCCGCAGCATGGCCCTGGCGCTCTCATGCGCGAGAATCTGGGTCGTCTCGGCATCATAAACTTCGGCGTCTTCTCGGCCATAGAGGGCATACGCGATGGCGTAAGCCTCCCCGCTGGCGAGATCACTCTCTATCCACGACGGATGGAGGGTGGAGAGCGAGACCCGGTTAGCATTCCGGTCCCACTTGACCAAGGGAGCCCCCGAGGGGTCCATGTACTTCTCGCCGCTGGGGAAGTTCCGATGGTCCCTGGGAAGTGGGGGCGGCGGCAACGACGGTCCCGCGCGAGGGGTGGTCTCTCCTGGCGCACTCATTCCCAGCGCTTGGATCTGAACACTCGCCGCGAGGGTTTCGCCCAGGATCCCCTTCCCCTTGGCGGAAGGGGGGTTTTTGGATTTCTTGGAGGTGGAAGGGGTCGGCGCCGCTGGCTTGCGCTTCTTCCCGCCGGGCTTGGAGGAAGAAGGTTCCTCCCGACAGGCATCCGCGGCGGCCTGCGCGAGAGCCAGGGTAGATCCGGAAGGGCACGGCAGATGGAGAGGGAAATGGCGCACACCTGTACAATATAACGAACGGTTCTAGCGAATGATGTAAAAATTACAAAGCGAAAGCGAATGGAGTCTCGTACACTTACCCTCGCCCTGCGGAATAGGTGGAAGCGAGTTGACATTCCGCCGGAGATGGACGAGATCCATCCCGTGCTCCAGGATGTATTGGTGGAGTTTGGCCTCGTGCCCCCCTAGGGTCGGGGGGCGGAAGGTTGACTCCTCCTCCTGCACCGGCGTGAGGAGGGTGTTCCCTAGGTTCCCGCTCACGAAAATAAAGCGGCGAACCCAGTCATGGTTCTTGTTCGGGAGCCCGTAGTGCTTTAGAGGGCTCTGTCCCGAAAAGAACGAGATACCATGGGTGCAGCGGAAGGTATAGAGCTTGCGGAAGACGGGTAGCGAGAACTCGATCCCCTCTTCTCGCAGGTAGCTCGCGTACCCGACCAGCATCGCAATGGAGTTGGGGTTGAGCTGGCCGGGCACGACCCCATAGTATCTGAACGTCTGGCGGAGTTCCGGCCAGATCGGGAGGCGAAACCCCACCTCGAAGTGCTCTAGCGGGATCGCGAGAGCACAAGGCGAGATGGAATTCAGGCGCTCATCCGGCCTGGGCTTTCGCGCCTCGAAACCCGGCGGGACGTTGTCGGCAATGGCAGACAGGTAGGTCTCCTCAGAAAGGTCGCAGGAATCGAAGACGTGGTTGGCGAATGCGCTGGCGCACTTGGCTCTGCCTTCCGCATCGCCACCCATTCTTGCGAGTGAAGAAGAAAAGAGGAGCAACAGGTGAGGAAGAAGCGCGAGTGCTAGCGCAGGGAAGGAAAGCGGATGGTTAGGTATTTAATACAGTGGTTGAGAGACCTATTTATAGAGGGACTAAACGGCGTTTGGACTTTCGAGACCTCGGGTGTGCGGATAGCCATCGCGCCCTCCCGACGCCTCGAAGCCCGAGCCGGTCCCTCTCGCTCATTAATGGCAAATGCCCTATGTCTATTCATTCCGAGGCCACTGCAACGAAGTAGGAAAAGCATCCGGCTAAAGGTTATCACTCGGCAAAACCCAAGTAGAGTTATGAGATAGAAAGATAAATAAAGAAGCATTCGCAAAGCATATAAAAATTATTACAGATAAAAACAATGTTCAACATTCGCAGCACAAGGTAAGAAAAGAAAACAACAGGAGGGATGGACGTTGGGAAGGTCAGGTCTCCTCCCAGACCCATCGACCTCGCTTTCGCGACCCAGCTTCCGTGGGCGCTCGCGGGCGGTAGAGCGCGAGCATACTGGTGATTTCCTGGGAAGCAAGGTGGAGTTGGTCCCGGGCTCGCGCGGCATGCCTTGCGGGAGACAACTCCTCTCCTTCACCCCCCAGCCGCTCCACCGCCGCGAGAAGATGCGAGTGACTTCGTCGAAGGTCCTTCAGCTCTCGTGTGACTCCCAGCCGCACCTCATCCACCTGACCGGCGATGTTTCGCTGGATATGGATAAGCTTCCCCAGGACCTCCGAGATTCGATCCTTCAGGGTCGCGTGATCCGAGGAATCACCCAGGAAGTCAGCGAGATCCCCGGGGGAAGGGAGAGGCGAGAGCATTCCCTCTCCCCCCTCGAAGTAGGAGTCGAGGGGGGAGGCTTCTCGATACCCTGCGGAATCACAACTAGGATTAGCGGTGATAAAGTATGCGAATGCAATAGAGGCGGGCGAGTGAACTGACCTGGGATGGGATCCGGGTGACCCGAAGGACGAGACGAATGCGGGTGCGTCCCAAACAGCCAGGCGGGAGGTAAGACCTTTCCCTTTCCTGGACGGTAAGGCTGTGAAGAAGGGGCCGGAGCCTCCGCACGGTCATCAGCACAGAGATGCTGATCCAGCTCTCGCTCAGGGGAGACCCTCCGTTCATTCGCGGTGGCAGAAAGGTTCACCTGAGCAGGACTAGGAGGAATGGAGTCCCGCAGCGGGACGCTAGTGTTGAGGGCTGCGAAAAGATAGTGGTTAATAGCCGACAACATAAAAAGGAGTAGCGAGAAGGTTCACAACTCACGAGATTGGGGTACAGTCTCTCCAGGAGGAGGCGGAGGAGCAAGATCCGAATCGGGAGGAGGTATCTCGTCCGCAGGAGGTGGCACCACCACACTGCTCAGAACGGCCCCATGGCCGTCCTCAGGTACCGAAGCCCCCTGCGAATGGTCGGAATCAGTGCATGGTAAGGGACGAACCAAATGGAGACAAGAAGAATCCTCATACCAGCACCGCGGGGTCCGGAGGGGCATCCGCCAGCGTATCCGCCGGTGGAGTATCTGCCGGAGACTCTGAAGCAGTCTCGCCTCTCTGACGATTCAGCCGAATCGTCTTGGCTCGACGCGAGACATAGGGGGCGCTCGGATCCCGTTTAGACATTAGCCAGGGAGCAAATTTGGATGCTCTGGGGGCAGTCACAGCTTGGGCCGCAGCTAGGCGGTCGATCATCTCTCGCGAAAGGGGTTTCGCAGAAGGTTTGTGGAAAGACATTGCGAAGTGGAGGAACTCCGAGCCGAGATGAGAGAGTGGTCCAGGAAAACCTGACATGAGGATATATATATAAGGTGGCGGTGGGACCCACAGAATCTTATGGATCCGGTCAGCAGACACTCACCGAATACAGGGTTGGACTGTTCTTTACGATCGTAGGAACCGCTCGTAAATAGCGGGGATTGTGTACAACCCGTATTCGCCGAGTGGGCCCCCCCCCCCAACCAACTAGCGAAACCTGGGTCGTCCGGATCATTCGCCAGGTCACTCGCCCAGGCTAAGTGAGGTAAAAATGCCCTCAAAATGGTGGAGGTAAGCAATAGGAAAGAAGACGCTAGGCGAGTGGTGCCCTCACGGACCACTCGCCCAGAAGTGAGAGCATTCGCCCAGCCAGGGGACCACTCGCCCAGAGGCGTGGGCATTCGCCCAGCCAGGCGGGTGCCCAGCGAATGGTGCCCTCACGGACCATTCGCCCAAATGGGTGTGAAGGGAAAATGACCATGATACCCCTAGTGGGCTTCAAGTAGCCCTTCGGAACAGCGGAGTTAGGCTATCAGCAGACCAATTTGGGGTGCGGTTAGTAAAATTAAAAGGCGGATTCAGGCTATTTACAGACCAGCCTGGGAAAACTATAAATAGACCCTTAAGGGCACCTTGGAGGGGACGCGATTTCAGAGAATCCTCTCCTCGAGGCTAGTTTTGGTTGGCAGCCAGTGCCCTCCAAGGTGCCCGGTTGAGCTTTGGTTTGGGAGGGGAAGCTCTCTAAGATCTTCCGGGTGTGTGGCGGGACCTCCTCGCTTCAGCCTTGGGTCTATTTCGTTTCCAGCATCCACCGTCAGGAGAGTCTAGTGAGGGAGAAATAAGCATCGGCTACACCCCCAGTGGGTCCGAACTCAAGAGACCAGTTGCTGGTTTCAACAGTTGTCGTCATATAGAATGTATGTTTGGCATGACAACAGTTATGCCCACCAACAAGAAAAGAAAACTATTTTGAACTTAGAAGTGAAATGAAGTTCTTTAGGTGAGGTCGGGCGTTCACGAATGACGGTTCATACCCACCGCGCTCACGACCGCCACCGCCGCGCCAAACGGAGCCTAGGTTGAGTGCTATTGAAATATTTTCTCTTAATGTGTGATCAGCTGCCCATAGTGTGAAATATTTTGTAGTCGGAAGAACACGTCAACCAACGGGAGAATAAGGACACCAAATAGATGAACACAAGCTTTCACAATAATAACTCTGGTAGCTAGTTACAACTGAACAAGGCTGAATACAAGTTGCATCCAACTTGAATCACAACAGCCAATAGTAGGTAAGAACTTGGTCACGGACAAGGTCCGCTTCTCCTCCGGAACACACCGCGCAGGTGATACTCGCTCCTCGCTACCGCTGGCGCTAACGCTAGCGCCGGGCGTTAGCTCTCCAACTCGCGAGCTCGCTACTCGCACTCCAAGCTACTTGCACGCTCGCCGCGCTTTGCTTCCTCCACTTCTCGCTACCGCGCGCGCTAGTCACTAGCACCGGGCGCTATCTCCGAAGTAGGTTACTCGCCTGCCAAACTTACTCCAAGTTCGATGCTCGCCTGGTGGCGCTCTGGTATCTCTAACTCGCTCTAAGTTGAGGATACTCACCACTTTCAGAATCGATGCTCTTTGGGGGGGAGGGGGGGGTACCCCTCTATTTATAGGAAAAACAGGGGTGGGGGGTGGCGAGAAGGATCTAACGCCGGCGCTAGCGCGAGCGCTGGCGCTAGCTCACTTCCATTCTAACACTCCCCCTTGAAGTGAGTTCCGGGAACAAGTCCAAGCAACGAGCGAAGCCTCCGGAACGGCCCCGCAGATAGGGGCTTCGTGAATATATCCGCAAGGTTGTCTTCACTCCGCACATGCTCCACATCGATCAAGTCACCCAGCACCTTCTCTCTGATGAAGTGATGCTCGATCTCAATGTGCTTGGTCCTTGTATGGCACACTGGATTGGTTACCAGTTTCAATGCACTCTCATTGTCCCCGCGAAGCACAGTAGGTCCGCTGACCTCCTCGTCCACATCCTCCACTAGTCTCCTTAGCCAGACACACTCCTGAGCTGCTAAGGACGATGCCTTGTACTCGGCCTCCGTAGTAGAAAGGGAAATAGAGTCCTGCTTCTTGCTACACCACGAGATAGTAGCTGCTCCACACAAGAACACGTAACCTGATGTCGACTTGCGATCATCAGCGTCACCTCCGTAATCTGCATCCATGTACCCATGCAGCTTGAAGTCAGACTTCTCTTCATAGGACAACCCCATCTCAAGGGTTCCCTTCACGTACTTCAGTATCCCTTTAGCTGCCTCCAGATGAGGCTTCCACGGCTCCTGCATATACCGACTAACTCGGCCGACAGCAAAGGCGATGTCCGGCCTCGTGATAGTCAAGTAGATAAGACTCCCCATCAGTGCCCTAAAGATCTTCGGATCAGGAAGAATCCTCCCTTCTTCCTTCCGAAGCTTCAGCCCAGCCTCCAGAGGAACAGAACTGCCCTTACCCTCCTTCATGCCGAATCTTTCGACGATCCTCTCGGCATAAGCCCTCTGGGAAACATACAACCCGTCTCTTCTCTTCTCAACTTGGAGGCCAAGGAAATGGTGCAGTTCACCAAGATCCTTCATCTCGAATCGTGTGGAAAGCTGCTGTCTCAGCGCCGCGACCTCCTCAGGGTTGTTCCCTGTCACGATCACGTCGTCAACGTATAGCGGCACCAGTACGTGAAGACCTCCACTCTTCTTCACGAATATGCTGGAGTCTGAGTCTGAGGCATCGTAGCCGCAGAACTGCAAGTACTCCGCAATCTTCCCATACCAGGCTCTCGGCGCCTGTTTCAACCCGTAGAGGGCCTTCTTTAGCTTGCAGACGTGATGTGGAAGTGACTTGGACACGTATCCAGGTGGTTGCACCATGAATATGTCTTTGTCAATCTTTCCATACAGGAACGCATTCTTCACATCAAGCTGCCACAGCTTCCAACCTCGGCACGCCTCCAGAGCAATGATCGTCCTCACCGACGTCATCTTTGTGACATGACTAAATGTCTCCTCGTAGTCCTATCCGTAGGTTTGCGAGAAGCCCCGAGCGACAAGACTTGCCTTGTACCACTCCACTTCTCCATCCGCCTTCTTCTTAACCTTGTACACCCATTTACAGGTGACAGGTTTGATGCCCTCCACCATGGGAACCAGGTCCCATGTCTCATTCTTCTCTAGGGCCTCCATCTCCTCGATCATGGCTGCGTCCCACTCCTTGATGCCAGCTGCATCCTCAAAGAAGGCAGGTTCCCTCTCATCGAGTGGTCCTGGGAAGAAGCAGGAAACCAAACTCACGAAGTTTCCCTCTTTATAGCGAGCAGGTGGGACTATGGTCCTCTTCGACCTCCTCAAGGCTTGGTCACTATCTACCACTCTGGTAGACTCCTCTGCTTGAGCTCCTTTCTGAGCTCCTCTCTGAACTCCTCCTAAAGCGGTGCTCTCCCTACTTCTTGAGTTCGTAGCTCCCCCTGAGCCAGTAGCTCCCCCTCAAATATTTTGTAGTCGGAAGAACACGTCAACTAACGGGAGAATAATGACACCAAATAGATGAACACAAGCTTTCACAATAATAACTCTGGTAGCTAGTTACAACTGAACAAGGCTGAATACAAGTTGCATCCAACTTGAATCACAATAGCCAATAGTAGGTAAGAACTTGGTCACAGACAAGGTCCGCTTCTCCTCCAGAGCACACCGCGCAGGTGATACTCGCTCCTCGCTACCGCCGGCGGTAACGCTAGCGCCGGGCGTTAGCTCTCCAACTCGCGAGCTCGCTGCTCGCACTCCAAGCTACTTGCACGCTCGCCGCGCTTTGCTTCCTCCACTTCTCGCTACCGCGCGCGCTAGTCACTAGCGCCGGACGCTACCTCCGAAGTAGGTTACTCGCCTGCCAAACTTACTCCAAGTTCGATGCTCGCCTGGTGGCGCTCTGGTATCTCTAACTCGCTCTAAGTTGAGGATACTCGCCACTTTCAGAATCGATGCTCTTTTTTGGGGGTGGGGGGAGGGGGGTACCCCTCTATTTATAGGCAAAACAGGGAGGGGGGGGTGGCGAGAAGGAGCTATCGCCGGCGCTAGCGTGGCGCTGGCGCTAGCTCACTTCAATTCTAACACATAGAATGCCCATTTTGACTAGTCTATATATATCCTTAAGTCTATAACACAGGTTTGGTCTCTATAAGACTATTGCAACATAGTCACCCTGATTTTTTGGCAAGCAACTTAGTTTCTGTAAGACCAGTGATGATTCTTGCTATTCTTACCTCTATTACAAATAAGATTATTGAAGATCTTGTCCATGAATTTAAGGATTTGGCATGGTATATTAGTATTGTCATAAATACAAACATTAAAATGCCTCTTTGTTAATTAAAATATGATTAATCATTATCTTTTTTATTTTGTTTACTGGCTTAATTATGCCTAAAATGAAGGAAAAGTTTAATTTGATCGAGTGATACAAAATTAGTAAAAAAAGATTTTAAAAACTACGAGTTAGGCAAACTTTAAGTTATGTAATCTAAGGGTCTGTTTGGCACGATGTTGGTGGTCGTGAACGCGTGGGTTATGAACCGCCTTTCGTCACCTCACGTAAGGACCTTATATGCTTTTATGTTCAAAATTAGTTTTTTTCCTTGATGACGGTCATAACCATTGACATGCCAAACAATTATTTTATGATTGCAACGTTTTGGTCAAAACTCACCGGATCAAAAAATCGCGCCAAACCAGCCTTAAAATTAATACAGATATGTCTTTTCTTTGGTTACCATCATTAAAGAAGAGATATAGAAGTAAACCTTTGCTCTTATTATGGCAGAGGTACGTGGTCACATTATTGAGGGATGTTTTGCGAAAAAATCTCACCTCCGCCCTAAGGCTCATCTTGGTTCTATAGAGTATGTCGTATCCTCCTTTACATCTCTTCCACAGTAAGAGATTGACCGCTGGTTCTTTTCCACGGATATTGAGGCTCTCATCAACACCTCCAAGCAGTCAGCCTCCATTACCACCTCCTCAGGTAGCACACATCATGCGACATAGGGTAAGTGGTTCATTGACTTCGGTGCCACCAATCATATGACTGGTAACCACCTTGTATTCTCATAGCTAGAGAAACACAATCGATTACCATCGGTGTTCGTGGCTAATCGCTCCCATGCTCCCATTTGTGGCACTGGAATGGTCCAGGCCACCACCACTCTCTGACTTGACAATAATCTTTATGTTCTGAATTTTCCTTGCAATTTGTTATCTGTCGGCGTTATCTCTCGACAACTACAATGTTTTGTGTTATTCATCCATACTACTTGTACATTATTTTCAGGATGCTCACTCAAAGAATACGATTGTTCATGGAACTGAGTGTGGGGCCTCTATTTCCTCAATGTTGTTCTCGTTCACTCTGCCTACATCCAGCATAATCTGCATCTGAATTGCCTACTAAGTCAAATCCAGATTCTACAGGATACCATAAGCCAAATTATGGTGCACCCTTTAGATATCTGAGTATTCTTTTCACAGAACTCATATGAGATTCCTTAGGGTCAACCTGAAATCTAGCACATATACATATAACAAACATGATATCTGGCCTGCTAGCTGCCAGATAGAGAAGTGAGCCAATGACTGCTCTGTAAGTCTTCTGATCAAAGGACTTACACTTCTCATCTCTATCAAGGACAGTATTGGAGTCATGTGAGTTTTCATTACAGAGGCATTCTCCATCCCAAACATTTTGATAAGTTCTCTGGTATATTTGGATTGAGATATGAAAATGTCATCTGCAGTTTACTTTACTTGGAGACCAAGAAAGTAGGATAGTTCCCCCATGCTACTTATCTCAAATCTATACTGCATTAGGTCAGCAAAGTTTTTGATCTGTTGAGCCAAATATGATATCATTTATATATATTTGTACTAACAGTAGCTGATTTTTATGTGCTCTAGTGAAAAGTGTTTTATCCACCTTCCCTCTTACAAAAGAGTGTTCTAAGAGAAAGGTGGATAAGGTCTCATACCAAGCTTTTGGAGCTTGATTGAGACTATATAATGTTTTATCTAGTCTATAAACAAAATAGGGATAAGATGGATTGACAAAACCTGGAGGCGCACTCTTCGCATCCATCTGATAGACTTTTATTTTCATATGTGCATCATAAGCAAGAAACATTCTGATGGCTTCCATCCTTTCCACTGGAGCAAATGTCTGGTTGAAGTCAATTCCCTCATCTCGTCTATATCCTTGAGCAACAAGCCTTGCCTTGTTTCTGACAATAACTCCAGTTGAGTCCATCTTGTTTTTGTATACCCATTTGGTTCCAATTATTGGGTAATTTCTTGGTCTCTTAACTAAGGTCCAGACCTTGTTCCTTTCAAACTGAGCTAGCTCCTCTTGCATGGCTGCAATCCAGTGAGAGTCACTGTCTGCTTCTTTAAATTTCTTTGGCATAAATTGAGAGAGGAAGCATTGCAGCATAATTTCAGTTGTTATATGATTCCTTGTCTTTAGTACAACTGTCAAATCTCCAATAACTTGAGTTTGAGGGTGATCCTTTAGGGTCATCCTTGTTCTTGTGGAGTTGATCAGTGGATTCACCTCCTCATGAATTTCTTCCTGCTCATTGACTGTGGGAGCACCATTTTTATTTATTAGAATGACCTCTGTGTTTGGTAGAGCTGGTGCTCAATTTTCATCCTCATTTTCAGCAGAGTCTTCATCTGAATCATTGTCAGCTTTATACTTGCCCTTGTCTTGGCTATCTGATGGGTGATCCATGATGCTGAGTTTTTCCACTTGATCTATGAGTTGATCTTCTTCCTGCAATATGGCATTGGTGGAAGTTTCCTTCCCCTCGGAGAACATGCTAGTTTCGTCAAATACAACATGCATTGACTCCTCAATTTTGAGAGAGCTCTTATAATAACACATATTGGCGTTGCTTGAAGAGGAGTATCCAAGGAATATTCCATCATCAGTTTTCTTGTCAAATTTGGCAAGATGACTCTTTCCATTGTTTAGAATGAAGCATGTACACCCAAAAATCCTAAAGTATGTGACTATAGGTGTCTTTCCCTTCAACAACTCATAAAGAGTCTTCAACTTAGTTTTGTGGATGAGACTTCTATTCAAAATATAGTTGGCAATAATACCTCAGCCCAAAAGGACTTTGGCAAATTGGATTCAGCCAATAATGTCATTCCTGATTCAATTAAGGTTCTATTTTTCCTTTCAGCCACCTTATTTTGTTGTTGTTGGGGGGGGGGGGGGGGGGGGGGGGGTTCTAGGAGCTAAAAAGCTTTGTCTTATCCCTTTATCCTTAGAGAATCTACAAATTAACTGATTTTCAAACTCAGTACCATGATCACTTCTGATCACAGTAACTTGAGAATTGAATTCAAATTGAATCTGTTTAATGAATCTTGAGAGAATATTGAAGGTGTCTGATTTAGCTTTAAGAAAGAACACCCAACTAAATCTAGAATAGTCATCTACAATGACTAATGTATATGACTTGTCTACTAAGCTTTGAGTGGAGATAAGACCAATTAGGTCCATGTGCAACAGATAGAGGGTTCTAGGGGAATCATTCTTACCAATTGGTTTGCATGATGACTTGGTTTGCTTTCTTAGTTGGCAGGCTCTACAAGAATGGTCTTTCTTAAACTTACCAATTGGTAAGCCTCTTACTAGGTTATGTTTGTATAACTTAGCTATTATCTTAAAGTTCAGGTGACTAATTAAGGCTCCTATGCCACAATTCATTATTTTCTTGATGGGAGTTAAACAAACAAACTCCAGACTTAGCATCCCCAAAATGTACTACATAGACCTTACCTTTCCTAAGTCCAGTAAGTACTATTTGGCAAGTTACAGAGCTAACTATATGACATAAGGACTTGGTGAATACAAATGTGTATTCACCATCACACAAATGACTAATACTAATTAGATTATGTTGAAGACCTTCAACATATGCTTCCTTAGAATAGGAGATTTCCCCGATTCTGAGCACAACATATCCTTTAGTCTGACCAGAGTGGAAGTTCCCAAAGATTACCTTAGGGCCTTCCTTGTCCTTGAGTTTTCCAACACCTCTTTTGCTCTAGTCATATGCACGAAGTATTCACTGTCTAGATACCACTGCTGGCCTGTGTTAGAAACGTCTCCTTTCTGCACATGAAATCAAACCTTAGTATAGACCCTCACTTGCTGGGGTCTCTTTCTTTTGTCATCATATGAAGCTATGAAAGAATAAGTTGTTCTTTCAGTATACCCCTTAATGTGAAGAAGTACTAGTTTATTATGCCAGCAATGTTTGACTATGTGCCCAATTTTAGAACAGCAAAAACATTTAGGAATATAAGTAGAAATAAGAGAGAGAGGTTTAGATGTTTGAAATTTATTTGTTGGGAACTTGCGTCGAGAAGAAATCGACGCATCTTTAGAGTTGCATCGAGGGGAATTCGACGTGTCTGCATAGTTACGTCGATAGTAAGTCGATGCAGAATATTAGTTGCGTCAAGTAAAATTCGACGCACCCTCATACTTGCTTTGAGTTGATGTCGACGCATATGCAGAACTCCGTTGAGTTACATTCGATGCATCTTTAAAACTGCATCGAGTTATATTCGACGCATAATTCCTTTTTCTAAGAATTTGTAAATTTTAACTAGATTTTCTAAGGGGTGTTTACCTAGAATTCTTGTTTTATTAGTTATATCCGCCTTATTGAACACAGTGATTTTATTAGGTTTGTTATTTAATTCTTCACAAAATTCTATATTGTTATTAGTTTGTGTTACACTAGGTCTAATGAATACTATAGGGTTTTCCCAGGCAGGTTTGCCAAGGTTTATTGTGCTAGTGGATGGGTCTGCTCCTAGACCTAGGTGTTGAAATCTCATGGAGAGATTTTGTGTAATGTCTTTAAGCTTTTGACTCCTCCCATTGAGTGTCTTCCAAGGCTTTTGCCTTTGCAAGCTCTTCTTTTAGGTTAGTGTTTTCAGTAGTTAATGTATCTATTTCAGTTTCTTTCATATACATCTGATTTCTTAATTTATAGTTAACTGAATACATATTTTCTTTCCTAAGGTCTTCTAGTTCTTCTTTGAGAGTGTTAAATCTCATGTGCTTGGGAATTACATAAGGAGTTTGTCATTGACTTCTGTCTGAGAGATCTCCTTATCCAGACTTTTTAACTCAATAATAATAATGTTGAATCTCTCATACATTTCAGCAACACTTTCCTCACCCTTCTTTTGAAAGTCCTCGTATTGGTATTTGAGAAGGGACTTTCTGTCCTTTCTTTCATCAGAGCTTCCTTCAACTAATCTGGAAAGGGATTCCCAGATATCTTTGGCTGAGTTGCACCCAACCACATTTTAGAAAATGTCATTAGACATTGTTGATACTAGAATATTCATGGCTTTGGCATCACATGTTTTTACCTTCTTTTCATCCTCAGTCCACTCTGCTCTAGGGGAAGCTTCTTGTGTCACACTATCACACTAACATCTTTTCTCACTAGTGCTGGAGGATTTGTAATAATGACATTAAAATGTCTTCATCAATAGAGTTCATATATAACTTTATTCTGGCCTTCCAGAGTGTAAACTTGTTAAGATTACACACTTATGGTCTTGTTGATGCATAGTCCTTAGAACTCATTTTCTAAAAATAATTTGATAATATGAAAATATGAGTGAGGAGATCTTTTGATCAAGGTGTTAGCCTTTTTATGATCAACCTCCCTCTGATACCAATTGAAAGTGCACAGTGTAACCTCTGAATATTCTCTAGAGGGGGGGGGGGGGGGGGGGGGTGAATAGAGATTTAAATTTTTTACCATAAATATGCACAGATAATAAAACTTCTAACAACTATGCAATTAGCAAATCCAATCCAGAATAAATTAAATGCAGATAACAGGAATAATAAATGGGATAACACAGAAAAGCAAGACACAAAAGAGACAAATTTTATAGTGGTTCCCCAAAATGTGGGTGCTCCACTCTTCTACCACCTTGGTAGGAATGCGTTGTAAGTGCCCAAGTCTTTTGATAAGGATACTCTTAGAACCACTGAGTCTTTTGAAAAGGAGACTCTTAGAACCACTCACTGAGTCTTTTGATAAAGAGACTCTTAGAACCACTAACTGAGTCTTTTGATAAGGAGACTCTTAGAACCAACTGAATCCTTTGGAGAAGGATTCTTAGGACTCTTTACTCAGTTACAATAAGAGAAATGAGAATAAAGAGGAAGAGGAAGAAAGAATATGATTCTTCTGTTTAAATCCTTCTTCAGCTATCACTTAGGATGATGTCGCTTGATGTTCATCAAGATCTGTATAAGATTAACTCTTGCTTGAGATGCAAAAGAATGCAATAGTTGTTTTGCTTGTGATTCTGATAATCTCTGTACTCTTGATGGCTTCCTGCTATAAGAGAGAAGAAGAAGTAGTAGCTGTATTTTTGTTTCCTTTACAGAGATGTTCTCTTTTCTTGTCTGTGTTAGAACTTTCAAGAGCAAGAAGCAGAAGTAGCCTAATCAATAGAAAATCTTGAATGTTATTTGTCTTCCTTCCTCTGTATAATTATTTTTTGTCAAATAGTGTCGTTGATTTGTTTTCTCTTCTGTTCTGTCCTCAGAAAGAATATTTATTGGATAATATGTATTTCTTTCTATTTCTGTTTCATGACCCGTCAATCTGATTTGAATATCTTCCAAGAATGTCTTTGTTGTCTCTTTGGAGTATTTCATTCCATTCTTGACAAAAAATGAACCGTTAGAATATTATTTATATCCTAGGATACCTTCTGGAAAAGCATCATAAAAGACATCAAAAAATATTCCATTTCTGACTGTATTTGACGTAGCGTCGAATTCATCCCACTTCTAACCGATGCACCTCTGAGTTCTTATAGAAGCACCTTTGAAATCCATCTCAGCTCTGAATGAACTCAGATGTTGACGCTGTGTTGAATACTTATCGACGTATCCGCCGAGTTGAAAACTTGAACATTGAAATTCGTCGTCTGCGTCGAATTCTTGTCGAAGTTGCGTTGACTTCTAATATTGCTTTGGCAAGCTCTGTCTTCTGCGTCGAGTACATCTCGACATTGCGTCGACTTTAATTATAATTTGACTTCAGTCTGAGTTACTTCTACTTGTATTTGAAGTTGCTTCGACTTGTAGTTGAAGTTGCGTCTATTGGATCTTGAGGCGCCCTTAGAGGGGGGGGGGGGTGAATAAGGGTTTTAGAAAACTTTAATCTTTTATAGAAAACTTTTGATATTTTATTCGAAGTAAGTTAAATCAAAAGTAAAGAGAATGAAATCAATTTTATTAAAAAAGAACAAACATGATTATCATTTATAAAATTGATTACAAAATCTGATTTCTATGACGCTAGAAATCGAAAGCGAAATATGAAATATTCTTTTTCTTTTCTATACCGACTCTTCTCACCAAGAACTGATTGGCTTTAGCCGATCTATCCCCAGATACGGACTTAAGACGCTCGAGCCCTTCTATCCCCAAAAAGGCCTCGAGCACCCCATAGATCTACTCCCTAGAACTAGTCGCCAACACGAGGCAAATTTATGAACCGATTACAAAGATAAATATAGAATACAAATTTTAAAAACTCCCTATGAGGTAATCTGAAGGAGACACCAAAGAATCGCTGAAGATCGTTGAAGTCCAAGCATGCGTTCTTCGCGTTTAGTTAGCATGTTGATCCAAGCCTCATTTGATTCCTCCTTTTGAAATTTTGTGGGAGATCCTTTGTGGTCTGGAAATACTGCCCTCTGAGAATTTCTGAAGTGCTGGAATAGGGTTCTCTTCAATCAGTAGTTGGAGAAGACGAAGTCCACCAATTATAGGACTGAAGGCTAATGTCGGTGTTAAGGCTAACTCTTGACGTTGACCTAATTTGGAATTGTTTTGATGGATCGAATCTTCAAAATGGGAAGGATATTTTGTACTTTAGGAAACTTTTATTTTAGGCAACCCTAATGCTGGCATTGAGGCTAATGTAGGCGTTAGGTCAGATCATTCCTTAAGTGCTCCTGGAATCACGGCTGCTTCCCACCTTCCAAAATCATCATGATGGAATCAAGAGTCAATGCCCATCATTAAGTCCTAACGTATGACGTTAAACCTCTTTCATTTTCTCAGCGGCAAGCCATCCCGTCGATCGACAAGCCATCCCGTCGATCGGCAAACCATCTCGTCGATCTCCAACACCCAGCGTTAAGTCGTAACGCCTGACGTTAGACATCTTTCATTATTTTTGCTTGTGGACAGTTCCAGGCCTATATTGCAGCAACCTAGTGTCATATATGTTCAAACCTGCATGCTAAGAACACAATGACAAACAAGATCAAATACAAGTAGGATTTGTTCTTCTCAAATCAAAGGGATGCGAAAAACCATGTTCCAATAATCTCCCCCTTTTGATAATAACAAATCCAATATAGATAAATCAGATTTATATATAAGAGAGGTGTGTTTTTAGAAGAATATATGACACTAAGCAATGTAGAGACAATAATAAGAATTATAGATTGTTTAAGTTGTGCTCCCCCTACTTAAGTGCTCCCTCTTAGTGTATGCTCACATAGACTAGATTTATGCTCCCCCTTAATCTAGTGAATCCTACTCCTTTAATCATTAAGATTTATCATTTTATTCTCCCCCTTTTGTTATTAGCAAAAGTGGGTGAAGTTGAAACAAAACTAGAAGAGAGAAGACAAAAGTTAGGACATAACTAAGAGAAGATTAAGAGTTTTGTTTAGGTATAAGGTAAGTCATGATCGAGCTAAGAGAGAGAGAGCGAGTAACACAGCGGAAAAAAGATAAGGTAGGCGTGAAAGAACAACATTCCATGATTTTACCAAATGAATTCTACCACTTGCTTTGCAAATTAATTTTTAAGGAAAAATAAAACTTGTTGAAAGAGATGCAATATTGTTTGACAAGCACAAGTGAAGAAAGAGAAAAAAACTTTGAAGTAAGCATGATAAACCATGGTAAACATGAGCAAAATAGAAATGCGGAAGACAAAAACACAACAATTAAGAGTAGTATTTTTGTTATAGTTTGACCATTTCAACAATATGTCTAGACTCTTCACATTTGAGCATTTAACTTTGAAAATTTTCATAACTAATAGGCAAGCATGATTTATCATATTCAAAAAGATAATAGCTACAATGTAACCAATTCGTATTTCAAGTAAAGAAAACATTGTAGAAATCATGCATTGCAATCTAGTGCTTTTACTTAAGTTTTTAAAGAATTATGTAATTTTGCATTAGGATCCAATTCTCATGAGTAGAAGCTTTATGAAAAACAATGATGTGTCCATAAGGTGTTTTGATAAAAGTATACAAGTGAAATAATCAAAACACATGACACATGTAATGAAATAGTAACAACAACATTAAGATTGTAATCTTATAATTACTTTCACACATCAAATCTAGAATAAAATTTTAAAGCACATAAATGGGTACAACTATTAAGGTGCTTCGCCCATACAATGCTCATTAAGACTTATTAGGGAGCGAAGTATTGCTTGAGGGATCACATAAGCATTTTTATAATTTTTATAATTTTTTTGTGATCCAGTGTACAAATAGAAGTGATAAAAGAGTATGTTTGCACAAGACACTAACTTTACAATTCTTTCCAAGGTGCTCAACCTCACAATGCTCATTAAGACTTATCAGGAGGCTGAGTAGTGCTTGGTGGAGTTATCTCTTTGGCTTTTTATTTCATAATTTTTTAAGTTTGGGCCAAAGGTCTCCGAATTCACTTGTTGATGCAAAGATTAGCAATTTGGAAATATTACTTCTATGTGTGCAAGAAATTTATTGTTTGAAAGATGGTGTAGGTAATTTAGATATACAATTTAATGTGTGTTAAAACTATTACACTATACAATCATGCAAGACTAAGATTATGAGCACAAGAAGATTACCAAAATAGTGAGTGTAAGAATCATTGATTAACATAAAACATTACTCATATATACTTAGAGGCATGCTAGGCAATCATACACAATTTTCTATAGACTATTTCATTGCACATAATCAGATTAAGGTCAAGGCATGACAAAATAAAACAATGTTAAGGAAATTGGAAATTAGAATTAGACATTGAAGAAAATCCTTGTGAGTATGCCAAAAACAATTTTTACCATTCGACATAAATGACAAAGATGTTTGCTCATGTGAAGTCTTATTGTCAAACCATAGTTTTGTAAATATTTAAAGCAAAAATAAATAATAAAAACATATTTTTGATTATTTTGAATTATTTGAATTTTTTTGTATTTTAGAGTAAAACAGCCAAATTAATAACAAAATAATTTCAAATCTGAGAAAAGAAATAGAGAAAAATCATAATAAAAATACCAGAAACAGTGCAGTGAAATCAGAATTTCAATTTGGCAAAATGGAGCTAACACCTAACGTTAAGTACTTAACGCCCAACCAGGACACTGTTTCGTGAGATTTTTGAAAAAAAATTCTCTGGAATAGGGAGTAGGTATATAGACCTTCTTAGTGTAGAAATTTTAGAGAATTTAGAAATGATTAGAAGGCTATTTAAGCATGTTTTATTAAAAAATGGCTTTTATATTTTTATTTGGCTTTCAAATATTTGTGTTTTACAATATCATTAAATCTAAAAAATGATAAAATATGCAAAACACAAGATAAGCATGTTTGTTCAAAAACAAGAATGCATGAATAATATAATCATAAAGAGTGTACGCAAAAATATGATATAGGTATGTCCTAGATTATAATACCCTAACTATATGCCTACATACTAACCCCGTACTAAGTAACGGATGGGCATGAGGAGCTGCACACATGCCGTAGTTGGGGTGTTAATCCCATATGCACACACTAGATAACGCTCAACCTAGCACTCTTTCCCCCCAGTGCCTCGCAAGGCCCCACTAGAACCCTCCCCGGTTAAGGACAAGATATTACTTAGAGGTTAGGTCTTCTAATGCACACAATCCTACGCCCTCGCTATTGTGAGACACATAATGTGGGTGAATGATCATGGACATTCTAAGCATTTTGTACTATGGAAACAATTTGTAAACTATAGCTTTTTATGAGAGATTGATTTCTAATTATATTTTAAAGCAACATAGTTACTATGAGTTTTAACTTTTAATTGTTCTACTTTAAGATGGATTTATTATGGCATTATTAGACAACTAGCATGAATGATAATATTTATTAATTGATAATGCTAGAATGATGAGTTTGAATGTAATGTTACGTCATAAGATTAATAGAGTTAATGTTGCATGTATTCAAAAATAGTGTTTCAATTTTTAGACCTAGAATAAAGTGATGATTCTATTTGATTTGCTCTTATTAGTATAAAGATGATTCTAGGGTTTACATATAGGTGAGATACATGGACACACAAAACATATTTCATTCACATTATCATGATCACAAACCATATGTTGGAAGCAAAGGATCTTTTGTAGTTATGTTTCATATTTGAATAAAAAGATCTTTTGATTTGCATGATTATTTTAAGCGATCATTAGTTTAAACACATAGAAATTTAGATACTCAAATTTTTATTCATAATGATGTTAGTATTTAAAATAAAACAATTCATATTCATCCATTTCAACATATTAAGGAGAAAGATTGTAAGGTGAAAATGAATATAGTGAGAAAGTATTTTGGGTTATTTTTGAAGGGTTTTATAAAATTTCTCTTTGATTATTGAATATTATCAAACCATGTATATATATAATTTTTTGAAAACATAGTAATAATTGTTTTCTTTTTCGGTCATTGCAAGAATACGCATGAGTCTATAGTTAATTTGATCTTTGCTAGGTTTTAGTTGGACTTAGCAATTTAGAGTGGATCTTGGACTTCCCGAGGTCTACCCGTGAAGAGTTCGCACCGGTACTAGGAGATGTGATGGGGTGACATCCTAAACCTCCATTTCTCAAGATATTTAAGTGTTATTGGTTGCTACCCATACTAAATATTTAAAATTTATAGACTCAAAAAATTGTCGAAAAAGAAAAATTGAGATAACTTTTAAACAGAGTTGAATTTTGGCAATTTTAAGCTAGTTTGCCATTGCATAGATCTTCTCGACCTCGTTCTGAAAAGATATTGTGGGCGAGATTCTGATAAGCGGATCAAAAGTTATGATCGTTTGAAGTTTGGGTCAAAATCTCGCATATTTTTGTAAATTTGATTTTGGTTTTTGATAAAAAACATATGATTTTTGCGATTTTTCAATTCCAATTTTTCATGATTATGATAAAACATGTTAGAGGCTATCAAATGACACAATGATATTAAATAAATAATCAACCACTTGTGCATTTTATACATTTAGCCTAAGACCCCTAATTTTCCTTTAAATCCCCTTTTTTGACAATTATTTTATTTGTCTTGATAATATAAAAAAAACTTTAGCACTTAATTTATAATGATGATATAAGACTTTTAAAGGTAATAGATTTAGAAGGTTAAAGATAAAAGGGATAGATAAGTCACTTGAGAGATGTTATGACTTTTATTCAATTTCATTCACTTTGATTCATTAATGAATTTGTGGCTTAATGTGTGAAAGTTCATATTACATGTTATACAAAGTGACCATATCATGATGGTTAAAATAAAGAAAAAACAAACTAAAAAGAAGTTTAAGCATATCATGAAGTAGAGTTCATGATATTTTATATTTACTTATTTCTACTTCATGCATTTTGTATGATACCTAATGAATATGAGATTTTGGTATCCAAAGGGGACCAAGTGGGATGGTTCCTCTGGGTACCCAAATACATCGTGTTTGTTTTTGGGGAGATGGAAATGAATGAACCCTTTTGAGTGGAGTTTGTGTTTCATCTTTAACTTTGGGTCTCCATTCAAACATTGGTTTGATATTATTTTTATGCATCAAATTTCCATTATGATTGTCTTTATTTTGAAGAGTGTAATTGTAATAATGATTGAAAATATTTTTCATAGGAAATTTGTGCACTTCTATTTTTAAGTTGGGAGAAGAATGATTTTGTAAATAATAGTGTTTGGGATTTTGATTTACAAATACTTTGTGTTCCTTACTCCCATTTTTAGGTTTAGTCATGATATTTATATTCATATTCAACTTGTTTTTAGATATTACTTGATATTGTGAATTTATGTATTGTGAATTTTTATTCATAATTTTCATAAGCAAGTTGATTTTTTTTTTAATTCATCATTCTTGATCTTAAGATTATGTCTACCTTTATTATAGGCTATTGTGCTATTTTTAAGAGTGGACACAATAGAGTCAATATGAGTTTGATAATTATTTCTTAATTCTTCAAATGTTTCATCCATCTCTTTAATTTCAATTTTATAAGTTTTGCGCATAGCACAATTATTTTTCAAGGATGAATTTTCTAAACATAATCTTTCATTTTGTTCTTTTACAAAAATAACTTCCTTTTCAAGTACTTTGTATTTTTCTTTTAATTCATTATAATCAATACATGGTGTAATATTTTCAACTAAAGAGACATGGGTATAACTAGATAAATAAGAATTTGATTCTACATTAACTTTTGTTTTTAAACCTTTATTTTCTAAGCGTAATTGTTTATTAGCATTTTTTAATTTCTTAATTTTGCGCTTTGTAGTTTGTAGCAATTGTAATGTAGAAATAGAATTACACACAATAAGAGATTTTGATTTCCTTACAATGCTTGTGGATGAGGCAAGATTTGAACATATAGTTCTTTTGACATCTTTTTGGCACTCCTCTTCCGAAGATAAGATTTCTTCTTCTCTTCCACTTGATGTGCACTCCATTGATCCATCCCGTGAGGAGCTTTCTTGACTATTTGTGCAAGCTTGTATATTCTCCAGTTTTTGTGATTGTTTTACACCTATAGAAGGAGAATCATAAGTTCTTTCAAGGAAATTCCAAATTTCATATGCGGTAGGTAAAATATAAATAAGTTTGAAAATATTTTGATCTAACGCACAAAATAAACTATTTATAGATTTTGAATTTAAAATAATTTCATTTCCTGTTAGTACGCTAGGTGACTTTTCAATAGTAATATTCCAAATTTTTTCATCTAAGGCTTTAAGAAAAAATTTCATTAATATTTTCCACCCTTTATAATTTTTGCCCATAAATAAAGGTGGTGATAATACTTTTTCATTTATATTAAAATTTTCCCCACAAGTAGAAGCAAGATCATGATCAAGAGACGCCATTATTCTCGATTGTTAAGCCGATTTGGAATAACGTGGCTCTGATACCACGTGTTGGATCTTGAGGCGCCCTTAGAGGGGGGGGGGGTGAATAAGGGTTTTAGAAAACTTTAATCTTGTATAGAAAACTTTTGATATTTTATTCGAAGTAAGTTAAATCAAAAGTAAAGAGAATGAAATTAATTTTATTAAACAAGAAAAGACATGATTATCATTTATAAAATTGATTACAAATTCTGATTTTTATGGCGCTGGAAATCGAAAGCGAAATATGAAATATTCTTTTTGTTTTCTATACCGACTCTTCTCACCAAGAACCGGTTGGCTTTAGTCGATCTCTCCCCAGATACGACCTCAAGCCGCTCTAGCCCTTCTATCCCCAAAAAGGCCTCGAGCACCCCATAGATCTACTCCCTAGAACTAGTCGCCAACACGAGGCGAATTCCTCCCTAAGTCCTACCCAGACCTAGTCACCAACACGAGGCGAATTTATGAACCGATTACAAAGATAAATATAAAATACAAATTTAAAAACTCCCTATGAGGTAATCTGAAGGAGACACCGAAGAATTGCTGAAGATTGTTGAAGTCCAAGCATGCGTTCTTTGCATTGAGTTAGCGTGTTGATCCAAGCCTCCTTTTATTCCTCCTTTTGAAATTTTGTGGGAGATCCTTTGTGGTCTAGAAATATGGCCCTCTGAGAATTTCTGAAGTGATGGAATAGGGTCTCTTCAATCGGTAGTTGGAGAAGACGAAGTCCACCAATTTATAGGAATGAAGGCTAATGCCAGCGTTAAGGCTAACGCCAGGCGTTGACCCAATTTGGAATTGTTTTGATGGATCAGATCTTCAAAACCGGAAGGATTTTTGTATTTTAGGAAACTTTTATTTTAGACAACCCTAACGCTGGCGTTGAGGCTAACGCTGGCGTTAGGTCAGATCATTCCTAAAGTGCTCCTGGAATCACGGCTGCTTCCCAGCTTCCAAAATCATCATGATGGAATCAAGAGTCAACACCCAGCGTTAAGTCCTAACGTCTGGCGTTAAACCTCTTTCATTTTCTTAGCGGCAAGCTATCCCGCCGATCTGCATGCCATCCCATCGATCGGCAGACCATCTCGTCGATCGCCAACGCCCAGCGTTAAGTCGTAACGCCTAGCGTTAGACATCTTTCATTATTTTTGCTTGTGGACAGTTCTAGACCAACATTGCAGCAACCTAGTGTCATATCTATTCAAACCTGCATGCTTAAAACACAATGGCAAACAAGATCAAATACAAGTAGGATTTTTTATTATCAAATCAAAGGGATGTGGAAAACCATGTTCCAACAGCGTCGACTTCTATTCGACGCAATTTTAACTCAACTAAATTTTGTGCTCGATTTGGGTTGGTTCTAACACTCTAGTGTGAGGGTGATATCCTTGGACATCTAATGACAAATTTACCCTTTCTATACAACATGGGTAATACATCCTAGATTATGAAATCACTTTAAGATAATTTGTAAGATAAACTACAAGTGTTTTTCCCAATAACATTTATAATGATGACGAATCTCTCATACATTTTAACAACATTTTCTTCAGTCTTCTTTTGAAAGTTTTCATATTGGGATATGAGAAGGGACTTTCTGTCCTTTCTTTCATCTGAGCTAACCTCAACCAGTATGGTCAAGGATTCCCATATTTCTTTTGCTGAGTTATAGTCAGCCACCTTCTGGAATATATCATCTGACATAGTTGGCACTAGAATGTTCATTGTCTTGGCATCACATGCCTTTGGCTTCTTCTCAGCATCAGTCCACTCTTCTCTAAGGACAAGTTCTTGTGTCACAGTCCCACTTGCATCTTTTCTAACTGGGACTGGAGGACCTGAAACAATAACATCAAATATTTCCTCATCAATGGAGTTCATGTAAAGTTTTATTCTTGCCTTCCATAATGTAAACTTATTCAGATTACAGACTGGTGGTCTTGTGGATGCATAATCCTTAGAACTCATTTTCTGAAAATAAATTTTAAAATATAAAGTTTGAGTGAGATGATCTTTTGATTAAGGTGTTAACATTTGTATAATCAACCTCCCTCTGATACCAATTGAAAGTGCACAGTGTGTCCTCTGAGTATTCTCTAGAGGGGGTGAATAAAGTTTTAAAACTTTTTTTATTTATTATGCACTACACAATAAAACACTTCTAACAACTATGCATTCATCTATCCAACACAGAATAAAACAAGCACATAATGCAGACATAAAGTAAATGGACAACACAAAAAATCACAGCACAAATGAGACAAGAGCTATAGTGGTTCCCCAAAATATGGGTACTCCAATTTTCTACCACCTTGGTAGGAATACATTATCCAGTGCCCGAGTCTTTTGATAAGGAGACTCTTAAAACCACTGAGTCTTTTAATAAGGAGATTCTTAGAACCAACCACTGAGTCTTTTGACAAGGAGACTCTTAGAACCACTGAGTCTTTTGGTATGGACACTCTTAGAACCAAACTAGATCTTTTGGTAAGGAGATCTTGAACCAACTGAATCCTTTGGAGAGGGATTCTAAGGACTCTTTACTCAAATTACAATAAAGAAAGAAAGAGTAAAAGGGAGAAGAAGAAGATGAAGAAGAATCTTCTGGTTGAATCCTCCTTCAGCAATCACAGAGGATTCAGGTACTTTGTGTAGTTGATTGATCTCTACTTCAATAGATAAGTCCTTGCTGAGAGAGAGAGAAATGCAAGGACTGTTCTAGCTTTGATCCACAGAATCTCTGCATTTCTGTAGACTTCTTGTTATAAGAGAAGAAGAGGAAGAAGCCTTTGAATGATTCCTGTACAGAGATTTGTTGTACTGCCTGAGAGATAGCTTTAGGGAGAAGGAGATGGAAGAATAAAGGAATTGATATTGTTCTGAATTGTCCTCAATGTCCTTATTATTCTGTCGAATAGTGTTTGAATTCATGTCCTCATATATTGTATCCCTAATAGGACTGTCCAAGGGATAATAATATTCTCCTTCTATTTCTGTTGACTACCTGTCAATTCCTTTTTGAATATCTTCTAGAAATGTCTTTATTATGTCTCTGGTGTCGTTCTTTCCATTCTTGGTTATAAACGACCTATTAGAGATCAAATCAATTCAATTCAATGTATAGCCTCTGAATCATCTTTAGAAAAGAATAAAGAAGATATTCTAATTCTGTCTGTATTCGACGTTGCGTCGAATACATTTGTCTTCTTATCGATGCACCTCTGAGTTCTAATGGAAACTGCTTTGAAATCCTCCTTAGTTTAGAAATGGACTCTGCAGTCGACGTTTCGTCGAATACTTATCGGCGTATCCATCGAGATGAAATCCTGAACTCATAGATCTTCCTTCTGCGTCGAATGTAAGTCCAAGCTGCATTGACTTCAAATGCTGCTTCGACTGACTTTGTCTTCTACGTCGAGTACATTTCGATGCTGTGTCGGCTTCAACTTATACATCGACTTCTATTCGACGCAGATTTAACTCAACTGAATTTTGGACTCTTTTTAGACTGGTATTTGACACCCTAATGAGAGTGTGACATCCTAAGAATCTATTGACCAAATTACCCTCTCTATACAACATGGGTAATGAATCCTAGATAATGAAATCATTTGTATAATTTGTAAGATAATTCAAAGGATGTTTTTCCCAACAAGCTCTCTATGGACGATGATGTCGAACAACTTTATCTTGGTCTCTGGATGAGTACCCTAAAGCACTAGGTGTCAAGTACATAGAAGATACCACTGCAACGATAAGATTGATCCAAAAGAGGATGCTTGAAACACAAAGTAGGCAAGCAAAGTATTATGATGCTCGCCATTATCCTGTGGATCTCAGTATATGAGATTTTGTTTTCTTAAAAATTATGCCCATGCATGGAATTTCTCGGACCAGGTGACATAAGAAGCTTAATCATCATTATTTGGAACCAACCCGATCATAGAACATATCGGGTCTGTAGCATATTAGTTAGCCCTACCACCAGAAATAGGAAACATGCATGGTGTCTTTCCCGTCTCATCGCTGCGACGAGTCCTAAGACAACCTGATCATCATCTTCATGCACCTCTGGTGCTTGTGCAATCTGACAGATCGATGCAGATAAAATCCATACAGATTGTTAATTCCAAGACAAAGAACATGTGAAATAAGACAATAACTATGGTTAAGATATTATGGACAAACTGCGGATGTGACGAGTATACTTGGGAGCCAGAGCGCCTTGTTAGAGAAAAGTACCCGGAACTCTTTTCCCGGGTAACGTTACACCTTCTTTAAAAAAATCTACTTTAAGTAATTTTCGAGAACGAAATTCTTCTTATTTTTATTGGATTATAAGATCCCGATTTTTAATTGGGTCACAAGGACCCTAGCTGATCAAAGTAAGGTTACCCGACCACCTGTTACCCTAGATTTTTGTCAGTTGTGCGAAAGCGACTTTTAAAGTAACGTTGTTCGACACAACAACCCTGAAATGTCATTTGAGCAAATGAGCTTAGAATTGACTTTTGTCTGTTGTATTGGACTCATTTGACCTGTACGAGTGCAACACAACTCATTTTGTTTGAAGCTGAGATCGTTTATCGAAAGTGACAGTTATAAGTAATGTTGTTCGACTCAACGATCCTGAAATATCATTATGAGGAAATGAGTTCATAATTGACTTATGTCAGTTGCGTTAGACTCATGTTATCCGTACAAGGGCAACGCAACTCGTTTCGTAAAAATTCGAGATTGTTTAGCAAAAATGACCGTTTTATGTAACGTCGGTCGACACGATTACCCCGAAATTACTTTTTTGAGCAAACTCGGAATTGATTCTAGCCTGTAGCATTGGACTCGTATGGTTGATACAAGTCCAACGGTTCTCAGCTTGTTTCGCTCAATTTTGATGTTGTTTGGTCGATTAAATAAAAATAAATCTCGTAAAATTATACAGCGTTTAGAAAAGCGCGAACGTTGAATTCGACCCTATCTCCAAGACTAGCTCCAAGCCCCTCTAACCCATCCAAGGCAACCAATCAATGCTCCTAACCACTGAGAGGTACAACCACCCCCCCAGAAAGCAGTTGACCCCTTGACCCAACTAGGGTTAGGCTAACCCTAACCCTACTCGGGTAACTTGACCGAGAAGGAAGAGAGGGGAGGGGCTCTCCTCCGCCTCTATTTAAGAGCCTCTACCCCCTCTCAGATGGAAGCACACCCCAAACCCAGCTCAAATGATCCACCCCCTACCGGAGCACTAGCTCGCTGGAGAAGTCAGACCGAGCCCTCAACACCTCCCTCGCCACCTTCATGGCCAACCCACCAGAGACCTCCAGGAGGACCTCCAATGAGATGGATCTCTAGCTACTCCATCTCCTCCTCTTTAATCTCGAAGACGACCTGCAATGCGCTCCGACCCCCGGAGCGCCGCCGCCACCCGAGCACTATTTTAATCTCAGGTTGAGGTCGAGCAGGGTGAACCTCCTAGTGCTCCCCTGAGCTGCTGGGAGGTCGTAAGATAAGGCGGCAGTGCCGCCGGAGAACAGAGCTCCGACGGAACACATGTCCTGCTCGTCTTTAAATATGGTCTCCGACGACCGTCAGGCGGCGCTAGGCCGTTGGAAGGGGTGCTAGCCCCCGGAGAGTCGGTCGGGCGTGGCGGCGAGGCAAAACAACGACCTGCCGACAATGGCAAGAGCCTGCCAGCTCTCAGTGATCACCTCCACACAGCCGTTGTCCGATCTCAGGGATGAGATCAGACGTCCCAGATAACCTTAAAAATGGCGAGCCCATAATTGGCTCCCATAGAGGGTCTGAGGTCGATCCGTTGTGGGACCGTTGTTTCCTTGCGGTTTGGCTCAATCTCAGCCAGACCCAGTACACTAAGATTCGTGCAGAGGCGATTTAGTCCAAATAGTAGTGTTTCTAATTTTTGAAAGCCGATTGTTTGCTCGAAATTAAAAGTGTTGAACATAAAAGTTGTCTCACAACAAGGGACATTTATTGTAAAAATTTCAGTATTTTCGGAATAATTTAAGTATTCATTATCAATTAAAAATACCAAAAAATTCCACTATTATGAGATAAAATTCTGTGAATTTTTTTCCAGCAGGGTAATGTTGATTCACATGAACAAAAAATTTTCGTGATTTAAAATTGTTGCGGGTCGCTCAACGTTCTTTCAGACCGGGCGAATCGAACCGTCTTAGCCCGAGAGTGAACCGAGCGCGCAAGCAGTCACAGAGAGAACGAACAGGTGGCAAGAAGACGTTTTTACCATGGAAAACCCGGAAAGGGTGAAAAACCACGTGGTCGGATCGGCGCCGACCAAATTTCACTAAGTTGTGGAATGTTACAAGTAATGATGCGAGAATCGGGAGCGACAGGCCGCTCCCGTTACAATTGCAGTTGAATGAAGGTCTCTTAGGGTGTCAGGCCACCTCTCAGAAAAACTAACTACTTTTCTCGGCCAGGAAGTCTTCAAAGTCCGCAGGAGATCTTCAAGCGACGATGGGGGTCTTCAAGCGACGAAGGAGGTCTTCGAAGGTTGAAGGAGATCTTCGGGTTCCGTAGGAGATCTTCGAATGCTGAAGGAGATCTTCGGGTTCCGAAGGAGATCTTCTGGTTCCGAAGGAGATCTTCGAATGCTGAAGGAGATCTTCGGGTTTCGAAGGAGATCTTCGGGTTCCGAAGGAGATCTTCGAATGCTGAAGGAGATCTTCGAGTTCCGAAGGAGATCTTCGAATGCTGAAGAAGATCTTCGAGAGAATTCCAGAGAGCTCTCTCCAATCCAGAAAAACCAAGTCCTTTGAAATGAAGCCTGAGGTTCCTTTTATAGCTTTTGAGGGTGGTTAGGGTGGTTAGGACGGCTATCCGCACACCATAACTAATTTATGCGCTATATGCACATTTATCACGAATATGGCTATGCGCACACCAGTTTGTATAGTTTTTAGGATGATATGTATTCATATGACGGATATAGTTACGCGCACACCATAACCATATTATTTGCTAGTCGCAGACCGTATGCCCACTTATTATGAATACGGCTATGTGCACACCAATTTGTATAGTTTTGGGATAATATGCATTCATATGATGGATATGGTTAAGCGCACACCATAACTATATTATTTGCTATATGCAGACCGTATTGGAAGATTTACTATTTACACCCCCATGATGTGGAGTTTTACTATTTGCACCCCATGATGTGGAGTTTTACTATTTGCACTCCATGATGAGTGGTTACAGGTCTAGGGAGGTTTAGCTTGGTCGTCCTCATTTTCTCCGCCGAATGAGGCGAGAGAGGTCGGACGAGCGCGTCCGTTGGTCAAGGGAGGCCGACTGGGGACGAGACGAGAGGGGCCGGAGAATGCGCCCGACGGCGAGGGAGGCCGACCGGCACTGCGTCCACCGCGCGGCCGTGCGCGGTGCCGGGCGGTACCGCGCGCGCGCTAGCGCGCGATATCACCCGCGCGGTGCCGGGCGCGCGGTGTCGCGCGGCTCTAGGCGCGCGGTACTGCGCCGTGCCGGGCGCGCGGTGCCGCGCGTTTCCGCGCGGCCGGGAGTGCCGCGCGGTGCCGCGCGGTCGCGCGGGCGGGGGTGCCGCGCGGTCACGCGGTGTCGTGCGGCCGTGCAGTGCCGCGCGGCAGCGGGATGCCGCGCGGGCCGCGTGGCCGGGCGGTGCCGCGCGGCCGTGAGGTGCCGTGCGACCGAGCGCGGAGCCGCGCGGCTGCGCGGTGCCGCGTGGCCTCGTGGCCGCGCATGGTGTTGCGCGTGGCTTGGCGCGGTGGTTGCGGTTGCGGTTATGGGCGGTTTTCTCCTCTTTCTTGCCCATGCCTCCACCATCTTAGTGGGGAGTGGGGTTTTTGGCTAAATGCAACACAGATTTCTCTACAAAATGGATGAGGACCCATCAATTGCCCTCCAAATCCTCGGAGTTCTTTATTGTTGCTTGAGGAAGTGCGAGGATTTTGTAATCTTTTGGTGTGATCTGGGCGTTGCGGTGAAGCTGGAGAAGTCCCGTGCTGAAGTTCGTACGGAGAAGGCCCTTGTGAGGGGTTCGGCTCATTTGTTGGAGGATTTGCGAGCTACAGTAACTCGTCTAGGGTCCGAGTTGGTGTCTTTGAAGGCGGAGGTGGAACGCCTTATTTCGCCAGAGCGGGTTGTCGAGCTGAAGGCTGTTGGCGGGTTGCGTCGTTTGTACAACAGTTCTTGTTTTCAGCTCTTATAGTAGTGGAGTTTTTGCGGTGTTTGTACCAATGTTTGCTCGGCAAACTATGTTCTTCTCTCATGGGGTTGGCATTTAGAGGAAGAGACCCGGGTGGTGTCGGAACCTACTACGTGGGCGAATGGCGAGCGATTCGAGCCGGGTAGTGGGAGGTTCGCTTAACCGGCCTGGGGGATGTCGTTGATAGTATCGGTGAAGGGCAGACGCTTCGAATTGTTTGCGAGCGCGAGAGGGGCAGGCCCTGGCGACGCATTTTAGAGGACGAGACTCGGGTGGTGTCGGAACCTACTACGTGGGCGAATGGCGAGCGATTCGAGCAGGGTAGTGGGAGGTTCGCTTAACCGGCCTGGGGGATGTCGTTGATAGAAGCGGTGAAGGGCAGACGCTTCGAACCGTTTGCGAGCGCGAGGGGGGCAGGCCGTGGAGACGCGATTTAGAGGATGAGACCCAGGTGGTGTCGGAACCTACTACGTGGGTGAATGGCGTGCGATTCGAGCCGGGTAGTGGGAGGTTCGCTTAACCGGCCTGGAGGATGTCGTTGATAGAAGCGGGGAAGGGCAGACGCTTCGAACCGCTTGCGAGCGCGATGGGGGCAGGCCCTGGCGACGCATTTTAGAGGACGAGACCCAGGTGGTGTCAGAACCTACTACGTGGGCGAATGGAGAGCGATTCGAGCCGGGTAGTGGGAGGTTCGCTTAACCGACCTGGGGGATGTAGTTGATATTACAACAATTGGCGTTGCTTGCAGTTGATCTTAACTGTGTTTGAATAGCAGAGCTTGAAGCAGAGAAAGCATTTCGAAATTTAACACACAATAGTTCTTGCGTAAGCATAGGCTTACGACTTGTCTAGAATAACTATTACAAACAAGAGTTCTTAAAGACAATTTGACGACTTTGGAATATAGTAAGACATTTCTGCCCAATTCCTAGCTCCTTTTGGGGCTTCAGGTTCTGGATGTGGTGGCGCACAGGGCGGCTCCTTGTCCAGGCTCCATTTGTTGCAGATAGCACGCGCGTGCTGCTTCCTGGTTTCCACGAACAACTCCAATTCCCCCTGGGGTGACAAACTTCATTGCGAGGTGTGGGATGGACGGGATAGCTCCAAATAGGGCCTGCAACGGTCGACCGAAAATCGCGTTGTAAGGCGATTCTGTCTCGATTACCATGAACTGCACGTCGCGGGTAGACCTCCTAGGGAAATCTCCTAGGGTAACAGGGAGAGTGATGGTTCCTTTAACCGGGACAGGAATGCCGTTGAAGCCATAGATTGGTCCAGAAGCTGGTTGGAGACTTTCCGGTAGGATCTTCATGCTGAGGAGAGCGGTCATGAACATGATGTTGACGGAGCTGTCGTTGTCTACCAATATCCGTTTGACGCGGAAGCTGGGGTTGCCGATCTCTGCGCTGATGACCAATGGATCCTGGTGCGGGATGAGCAGTCCCATTTAATTCTTCATCCCCGAAGCTGATCGTCTCTGCCGGCAGGGTAATGGAATTGACGGTGGGGAACGGGACACTTGAGATGGTTTCCACCACCCCTACTACTTGTCTGTCGCCCTGCGCGCCTTGTCGAGCAGGCAGTTGTTCTCTGTTTGCGGGATGATTTTGCGTCTGGTCCTGTAAGAACCTTCCGAGGATACCTTGTCGAATGAGACGCTCTATCTCGTCTTTGAGTTTGATGCATTCCTCGGTGGTGTGTCCTGCACCTCGGTGGAACTCGCAGTACTTTGACTGATTTCCCCTGCCCTGGGGAAGTTCTATTGGCCTTTATAGTGCCGGGTTATCCTGTATTGCGTAGAGTACGTTTGTGCGGGAGGTATTGAGCGGTGCGTACTCCTGGTAGGTTCTGGGGGGCCTGTTCTCAGGACGGTCTTGCTGACGTAAATTTCCTTGGCGCTCCTCTTGCTGCTTCGGGACTGGCTCTTCTCTCTTCCTCTTTACCACTCCTTCAAATTGTCGTCGGTGAGCTTTGATCGCTTCGACCGCCGCTATCTGTGCCTCCACTCGGTGCACCAGATCTGGATAGCTTGGTACTGTCTCCCTCATCAGAGCGGAGTAAAATCCGCTTGGGCGAAGTCCCCCCAGGAAAATGCCGAGCAGAAGCTCGGGATCAACCCCTGGGATTTGTCGCGCCTCGGCCGTGAAGCGAAGGAAAAATCCCTTGAGGGTCTCTCCTTTGTTATGGCGAATCCCTGAAAGATGTGAGGGATCTCAAACGATTCTTCGGTTAGAGACGAACTGGTCCGTAAACTGCTGTGCGAGCTCGGTGAAGTTGTTGATGGATCCATCCAGCAGGGAATGAAACCAAGTGCGTGCCTTCCCCCTGAGTGTTGCCGGAAACACTTGGCAGAGGAGCTGATCAGCGGCGTTGTAGATTCGCATGATGGTGGTAAAATGGTTGACGTGCTCCAGGGGATCGTCCGTCCCATCGAATGTCTCGATGTTGGGAAGCTTGAAGCCGTGCGGAATTGGATGGTCCAAGATTTGTTGTGTGAGCGGGGAGCCGCAACGTAGGGGGCGGCGGGCGAAGATGCCCCGGCGTCCGGCCTATCCGTACTCTTCAGCTATCACGTCGCGTATCTCCTCGCGAGTGGGCCTTCCTATGGATTGTTCGACTCCTATCCCTCCTTGCTGGTGGTGGAGGGGTTCGCCTCTAGCTCCCCTAGCGGGGCGGACTGGATGCGCGGAGCTGGCAGCGTCCGAGTATTCTTCTTTGTATGTTTCTCCTTCTTGAGCAGCTTCTCCCAATGGAGCGTGATCAGGGACCAAGGGAGGCGGGATGATTGGAGCGGCAGGTGGAGCAGGACCTTGCGGGGCTCCGAGGTTTCTGAGAAGAGCCAGCATTTCAGTTTGCTGCTCTTCCATCTGGCGTATACGCCCTTCTAGCGCGGCAACGGGCGCTAAAGGGACTTCTTCGGCAGGAGATGCGTTGATGAGTGAATGGGATAGAGCGGGATCGACGCGTCTTTCAGGGATGGAAACATCAGTGGTGCGAGCACTTCTTCTTGCCATTGCTGTCAGTCACGAGTGTTGCCGCGAGGAGAATACTGTTTTGGAAAAGCTTTTGCAGAGTTTGGGGAACACCTTTCCCACAGACGACGCCAAACTATTGCGGGTCGCTCAATGTTCTTTCAGACCGGGCGAATCGAACCGTCTTAGCCCGAGAGTGAACCGAGCACGCAAGCAGTCACAGAGAGAACGAACTGGTGGCAAGAAGATGTTTCTACCATGGAAAACCCGGAAAGGGTGAAAAACCACGTGGTCGGATCGGCGCCGACCAAATTTCACTAAGTTGTGGAATGTTACAAGTAATGATGCGAGAATCGGGAGCGACAGGCCGCTCCCGTTACAATTGCAGTTGAATGAAGGTCTCTGAGGGTGACAGGGCACCTCTCAGAAAAACTAAGTACTTTTCTCGGCCAGGAAGCCTTCAAAGTCCGCAGGAGATCTTCAAGCGACGATGGGGGTCTTCAAGCGACGAAGGAGGTCTTCGAAGGTTGAAGGAGATCTTCGGGTTCCGTAGGAGATCTTCGGGTTCCGAAGGAGATCTTCGAATGCTGAAGGAGATCTTCGGGTTCCGAAGGAGATCTTCGAATGCTGAAGGAGATCTTCGAGTTCCGAAGGAGATCTTTGAATGCTGAAGAAGATCTTCGAGGGAATTCCAGAGAGCTTTCTCCAATCCAGAAAAACCAAGTCCTTTGAAATGAAGCCCTGGGGTTCCTTTTATAGCTTTTGAGGGTGGTTAGGGTGGTTATGGTGGTTAGGACGGCTATCCGCACACCATAACTAATTTATGTGCTATATGCACATTTATCACGAATATGGCTATGCGCACACCAGTTTGTATAGTTTTTAGGATGATATGTATTCATATGATGGATATAGTTACGCGCACACCATAACCATACTATTTGCTAGTCGCAGACCGTATGGCCACTTATTATGAATACGGCTATGTGCACACCAGTTTGTATAGTTTTGGGATAATATGCATTCATATGATGGATATGGTTATGCGCACACCATAACCATATTATTTGCTATATGCAGACCACATTGGAAGATTTTACTATTTACACCCCCATGATGTAGAGTTTTACTATTTGCACCTCATGATGTGGAGTTTTACTATTTGCACTCCATGATGGGTGGTTATAGGTTTATGGAGGTTTAGCTTGGTCGTTCTCATTTTCTCCGCCGAATGAGGCGAGAGAGGTCGGACGAGCGCGTCCGTTGGTCAAGGGAGGCCGACTGGGGACGAGACGAGAGGGGCCGGAGAATGCGCCCGACGGCGAGGGAGGCCGACCGGCACTGCGTCCACCGCGCGGCCGTGCGCGGTGCCGGGCGGTACCGCGCGCGCTAGCGCGCGATATCGCCCGCGCGGTGCCGGGCGCGCGGTGTCGCGCGGCACGAGGCGCGCGGTGCCGAGCGGTGCCGGGCGCAAGGGCGCGCGGTGCCGCGCGGGCGCGCGGTGCCGTGCGGCGCCGGGCGCGGGGTGCCGAGTGGCGCCGGGCGCGCGATACCGCACCGTGCCGGACGCGCGGTGCCGCGCGGCCGCGCGGCCGGGGGTGCCGCGCGGTGCCGCGCGGCCGGGGGTGCCTCGCGGTGCCGCGCGGCCGGGGGTGCCTCGTGGTGCCGCGCGGCCGGGGGTGCCGTGCGGCCGGGGGTGCCGCGCGGCCGGGGGTGACGCGCAGTGCCGCGCGGCCGGGGGTGCCGCGCGGTCGCGCGGTGTCGTGCGGCCGTGCGGTGCCGCGCGACCGCCCGACCGCGGGATGCCGCGCGGTCGGGCGGTGCCGTGCGGTGCCGTGCGACCGTGCGGTGTCGTGCGGCCGCGCGCGGAGCCGCGCGGCTGCGCGGTGCCGCGCGGCCTCGTGGCCGCGTGTGGTGCCGCGCGTGGTTTCACGTGGTGGTGCGGCGGTTGCGGTTGCGGTTATGGGCGGTTTTCTCCTCTTTCTTGCCCATGCCTCCACCATCTTAGTGGGGAGTGCGGTTTTTGACTACATGTGTAACATCCACAAAACAACTAGACCCCTAAGATGCATTTTGTGATGACAAGGTCATGGCATTGCTCTAAGAGACCAAATGAGCCAAGGAGACCCCATGAATTTCATAAGTTAAGGAGGAATACACATTGGTGTGCATTTAGCAAAGACTAACACCCTAGACCAGAGGTGACCAAAAGACTCCAATGAGTCAACATAACCTCATCATGACCCCTAAGACATCTAAGAAGGTGGGTAGACCTCATAGGGACCCTTGGGGCCAACCAAATTGGTCAAATTGACCAAAAGTCAACCTTGAGCTATCCCAGGTCAAACCCGCATGAATAAGGGCAATTGAACTCCAAATGATCAAATTAGACCCACCCTCATATGGCAACCTCCCTAGGGGACCTAATGGACCCAAAAACCCCATCATAGGGCCATCAATTTGGGGAAATTGGGCTAACTTCTAAAAAGCCCCAAATTGACCTAAATGTGCTAAAAACCCAAATTAATCTCCAATTGACCTAGTGTGATCAAATTGATCACCCATAAACACTAAGGGGAGTGAAAGAGACTCAAATGAACCAAGGTGCCCAGTCAATTTTGGAAAATTAGGGCAAAATCCACAAAATACCCAAATTGCCCCTAGAGGCAAACAAGTGCAATCAAGCCCCAATTGACCCCACCTTGACTCAATTCCTTTGGAGTAGGTCCATAGGGCCTTAGGGAGTAATGTGGGTCAGTCACATTTGGTGGTGTGAGATTAAATCAAGCCCCAAACCCAAAACCCCCAAATTGGCCTATTTGGGTCAAGTGAGCCCAAAGCTCAAATCAAGTGGGCTTAACCAACCCCATGACTCCCAATAACCAGCCCTCATGATAACTGAACCCAAAGACCTCTGGAAATTCGAAATGGAGAGATTGATTGCAAGGAATTTGGGTTTGAAATGGGGGAAAAAGACAAAGAAAGCATGGAGGAGGGAATTGGGGAATGGGTGCCAAATGGCACCCCATTTTCATTCCCCAAGCTCTTCTCTCAGCAGGAGGATTAATTCCCAGCAGTTATACAACTTGATTAGTGACCTTCCATTGGCTGGGAAAGAGGTGGAGCATGGCCGAACCATGTCTTGTTGAGATCACCATTAATGGCTACTTCACTTACACACCACCTCAGCCCCATTATAGACTCGGAACACCTTCACGGAGCCGAGGGAAGAAGAAGCCCCAGCCTTCTTGAAGGAATCGTGTACTGGATAGGGATATCAGCAAGGGTCCTCTAATGGAGGTGGTCGGCCATGGAGTCGAGAGAAACAGCCCTCCAGCAGCTCAAATCAGGCAAGTTCCTTTCCCCCTCCTCCTGTGCTAGTCCTCTAATCTCTCCGCTTTCAAAATCGTTGAGGGAATGGTGATCCACCGTTCCTATTTTTCATTGTTCTTGGCCGGAAATTGCAACATGCCGCAGGCCATCTCCGGCCACCTCCGGCCGCGTGCTCACCGCCGTAGGATAGCCCTAGGTCGCGTGGTGGCGGTGGCTTGGCTGATTCGCCGGAGATGCCCGGAGCTCGCCGGAATCCGGCGCGCAAAATGCTCCAGGCGCAGTCAATCCCGACTGTTGGCTCATCGGGGAAGATAACTCCCAGCCGTCCGATCTGGGCTTAGGCTAATCGCAGACCACGTTTTATTTAATAAATATATATATATATATATATATATATATATATATATGAAATCTGTCACACTTATTGACCAGATCTTGTAAGCCAATTTTGAAGGCCTTAGAGGCCATATCATGAAAAGTTGGCTGAGACAACTTTTGTAGCTCTTGATGTCTACTTTCTGTAGGATTTGAGATCAAGTGATTTGGAGCATTACAGCTCCTTGTAGAGCCATTTTTCTAGAACTGCTCTTTATGTCTATTAGCAAACCACAATAATTCTGTCTAGGATTTTTAAGTAGTTTGCATGCAATTTTTGAAGGCCTTAGAGGCCATATCATGAAACGTTGGCTGAGACAACCTTTGTAGATCTTGATGTCTACTTTCTGTAGGATTTGAGATCAATTGATTTGGAGCACTACAGCGCCTTGTAGAGCCTTTTTTCTAGGACTGCTCTTTATGTCTATTAACAAACCACAATAATTCTGTCTAGGATTTTTAAGTAGTTTGAAGGCCTTAGAGGCCATATCATGAAAAGTTGGCTGAGACAACTTTTGTATCTCTTGATGTCTACTTTCTGTAGGATTTGAGATTAAGTGATTTGGAGCACTACAGCTCCTTGTAGAGCCATTTTTCTAGAACTGCTCTTTATGTCTATTAGCAATCCACAATAATTCTGTCTAGGATTTTTAAGTAGTTTGCATGCAATTTTTGAAGGCCTTAGAGGCCATATCATGAAAAGTTGGATGAGACAACTTTTGTATCTCTTGATGTCTACTTTCTGTAGGATTTGAGATCAAGTGATTTGGAGCACTACAGCTCCTTGTAGAGCCATTTTTCTAGGACTGCTCTTTATGCCTATTAGCAAACCACAATAATTCTGCCTAGGATTTTTTTAAGTAGTTTGCAAGCAATTTTTGAAGGCCTTAGAGGCCATATTTGCAAAAAGGGGCAGAGACAACATTTGTAGCCCTATGGGTCTACTTTCATTTGCCACCTTAATAATCTAATTTGGTGCACTGTGGACATCAGGGCACCCTCTTTCCTAGGACTGCTTCTTGTGTAGGGCAGAAATTAAAAATTCTATATCTTTCAATTGGCTTAACCAAATCCCTAGAATTTTCTACCATGCATGCAGGGTATGAAGACACACCTAGGGTTTTAATTTGAGAATTTTTGGATGTATATCCATTGAGGTATTCCATTTATTAGGAAAAGTAAATATTTGGTATTTTTGGAGTTGTATAACTCCAAACACCCCCAAATTTGGGTGGTAAGTTCTTTATATATATCAATATCACTGGTAAAAATTTGAGACCATTTGCCCTTGTGCATGTGGAGTTATGAGTCATGCAAGTGCTAGGCTAAGGACCTTAAATGTGTGCCCTTAGCAATTTTTGGGTGGAGTGAGCCCCAAGCCTTGGGGGTTAACCCAATGGCTTGAAATGTTGGACATGGGTCCTTGGCAGCAATATGCCTTCCCAAAAGTTATTTGGGGATTTTTGGGTACAAAAACCCCAAGATGTGGAATTTACTAAATTACCCCTAATTTAGGTTATAAAATGAAAAAGGGGTCATCTGAACTTGGGATGATGTGAAACTTTGTATTTAGTCTTTGATCTAATTATTTTGGCAGCAGGAGTTTTCTGAGAATTTTTGGGAAATATTTCATGATACAAATAGATGAATTTACAAATATACCCTTTATGAATTTTGTGCAAATATTGAGTTTTTATATGTCTGATAAATTTGAGATAAATCACATTAGGTCATAATGCTAATATAAGCCTATGGTAATTTTCCCAGAATTTATTAAAGTCTTTACATAGAACTCGTAACGTAAACCCTTATACGCACCCCAAATGTAATAAATGATAATTAAGGGTAAATACTTCTTGGAATAATATGAGACTTAGGATCTGGTGTATTTAGATCAATATTATGACGCGGTGAATTTATCAAAATTTATAAGATCATTAGTTGACAGTCGTTGTACAAATCGGTTCCGGCTCGTCTCCTATCATTTTTGGACTGCGAATAGTAAAGCTGATTTATATAACTTAGACCACCACTGACCTTCACACATAGAGTTATTAACTCCTTGAATAAAGACTCAGATTATTAGGGAAAGCATCTCTAAGGCCAACTTGGGAAGTAAGGAGTGGGGTGCGTTTAGCAAGCTATAAGTGTAGGCATTTATAATGATAAGAAAAGGAAGTTAGACCTTGTCAAGGGCCCCACACACAACTCAACAGTACTAAGTGATTAAGAGAGAGCAGAACTGCCCTTAGTCGGGTGAGCCGCCTTAAGGTAAATACTCTGGGGCGTAGTCGGGAAGTATCAAAGGCAAACCCGGGAATAAGAATGACGAAGTATAGGAGTGTGGGTCCAAATAAGGTTGAGAATCCTATGTGTATGTGTGCGAGTTCCTAGGTGAAGAAGGGAACACGAGCTTAGAATGTGACGAAGGGAGAGTCAGCACCCGGTCACAGTGGGTGGTGTCGGAGTTCAAGTGAACTCCCGCAATCCTAGGTGCCAAGCTTAACTCATCTTAGGGATTTAATGTAATTGGAGAGGAAGATGGGGATCGCGCAGAAAGGAGTAGGTACCAACAAGATTAAGTGCCTTGGTAGGAGGAAGTTCGGGGTGTCAGCCCGTCACACTTCCTAATACCGCTGCGAGCCCCTCACCGAGCAACCCTCCGGAGATCCAAGGCAAACCCTAAAGATTCTAAGATCAATTAAATTATAGACAAGACTAGTTAAGTAGGATAACTCGACAAGTTAACTTCTATCCCGAACCGGCAGGCTCGGGTTATAAGGATGGACTGGGATAGTCCGGCGAGCGGTAGGCTCGGGTTATAAGGATGGACTGGGATAGTCCGGCGAGCGGTAGGCTCGGGTTATAAGGATGGACTGGGATAGTCCGGCGAGCGGTAGGCTCGGGTTATAAGGATGGACTGGGATAGTCCGGCGAGCGGTAAGCTCGTAGTTTACATATAAGAATTGTATAGTCTAGTGAGCGGTAAGCTCATATTTTACTTATAAGACTAGTGTAGTCTAGCGAGCGGTAGGCTCGTAGTATAAACAAAAGACCAGTATGGTCTAGCGAGCGGTATGCACGTAGTTTAAACCTAAGGCTGGTATAGCCTGGCGAGCGGTAGGCTCTACCTTTTAAATGTTGATGCAAATATGTGAGCTGGAGGCTCAGTAGTAAATAACTAATACATATTACTTGTGTGTAAGTTGTGGTGGGTCTTCGGTTCTGTTTTAGTCGTCACACCGACAGCAGTTCTTTGACTCGGCAGTGCTAGTGGTTTTTATTGGGGCCAGGTTGTTTTACTGCGCGTCTGACGGGACGAATCCCCTAAACCCTGCCTGGCCAATTCAGTTTAGTACGTAGGAGCTAGTGAGTACCGGGTACCGGTATCACAGCGTACGTTTGGTCCTAGGTCTGGTAGTGTGACTTACCCACCTAGGTGAGGAGACGCCCGCTCCTCTGCCACCGTTTGACCACGACGGGAGGTGCCCGAGAGGTTAGCTACCTCCGAAAAGTGGGAACTAAAGGTCTGTACGTACAGAGTCGTGTGAGTGAGTTGCATGTGTATGAAATAATAATACAAACATTGCATCATTGCATTGCATATCATAGCATGACATTTCTGCATAAACAGAGACCTCATCGTATAAATCAGTGTGGGCTCTTTTATACGATGAGTTTATACTTTCCAGATCCCTTAGCTTATGTGCCCTCGTGTGTGCATATAAGTTAAGGTTACTTTCGTAGATGCTCGTATTTATTTGCTTCTTATATTACATTGCCTTTTATACATTGCATAAACAGAGACCTCATCGTATAAATAAGTGTGGGCTCTTTTATACGATGAGCTTATTGCTTGCCAGATCCCTTAGCTTATGTGCCTCTGTGTGTGCATATAAGTTAAGGTTACTTTTGTAGTTGCTCTTGTCTATTATACTTGCTTCTTATAGTGCACCGTCTTGTACATATTGTTGTCATACTTTACTCTGCCAGCGTAGAATCATTACCATTTAATGTTCTGTAATTATATACATTGATAGTTTTACCACTTGTCACCTGCTTCTTGATTTACCCCTTGATGACCTCCGCTTCCTCCTCCCGCACGGTGCCTAGGAGTCGCGGGTGGAGGCGGTGAGGAATATGCTGAGTCTTATAGACTGACGGTCAGTGGACCTTATCATTTTAGGGATGATGTACCGGAGCAGCAGGACCCCGTTTAGGAGACAGGATAAGGAGATGGGATGGAGCACGTCAACCCCTACACATCGTCGCAGCAGCAGCTACAGATGTTTGAAGGCAGAATTGATGGCTTCCGCATAGATGTGGAGAGAGAGTGTTGTAGCACTATACTTAAACATGTACTGGGCATAAGCCTTTTTCGTTTAGATCTCTTTTACTTTAACTCTCATCGTGGACTTTGTAATCATGTAATTTATATACTTTATGTGATTTGTGGACTGGTTGTTCTTCTATTGCTTCTATTACTGTGAATTGCGGTTGGCCTGGATGATGTTGATTAGCCGGCAGGATCGGCGTATTGTGGCGGCGACCATTGGGTGTAATGGTCTCGCCACAAGACGGCGGTTCTGGGTGGTAAGACCCGGTTTCAAAAAAAAAAAAAGGGTCTTACAACATGTAACCCGGATTTCTCTACAAAATGGATGAGGACCCATCAAAAATGTTTTACTAATTTTAAGTAATTAATCCGAGGTCAAATATCAATTTTTAACTTTGCAAAGGATTGATTATCTAATTAAAATTTCTAAAAATTACTGATAGTAGATACACTCCAGGGAATTTTATAGGAATTTTATAAACATTCCTAATAGGTTTAAAAGAAATTAATTTGAACTCAAGAATGCTATAAAATCAACAGATTGTTCGTTGTTGGAAAGTAGAACTTTAGGGCTTGATTTAATCAAACCCCATTTGTTTTAAATTGTTTTTTGGTGCATTTTGAGTATTTTTAATATAAAAATAATTAAAAAAATGTGGGATTAAAATTTAGTGGAGGTTTTTCCATAGCTCAAAATGGCTTAAGAAAATTATGGGATATAATTTAGGGCAAACGTAACCTCTGAATTTAATTTCATGTTTTTCTAATTATGTTTGGTGCTTAATTAATAAAAAAGGGGGCTAAGATTTGAGATTTTTCCAATAAAATTGGGTGTTTATAATGATAAATGAAAAGCCTCGGAATTAAATAAAAAGAAATAAAACTTGGATAAATCTTCAAACCCAGAAAAGAATTGCAATTGCATAATTACTTTAAATGATACAACTGAAGTAATTATAGGGTTCAAATGATTCAATAGATGCCATGTAAGACTTTTTTAGGCTCTGAAATATTTATGAAATTTTTAGGAGTGGCAACATTTTCATCCTTGAAGCATTTTGTTAGGGACCGACTCGGAGTTCGCAGGAAGAGTAGCCGGAGGTGGAGATGATGGAGGCGGAGATACTACAGAGCCTTGACCGCGGCTGCCTATGCGGGGCGCGTGCTCGAGAGAGAGAGAGAGAGAGAGAGAGAGAGAGAGAGAGAGAGAGAGAGAGAGAGAGAGAGAGAGAGAGAGAGAGAGAGAGAGAGAGAGCTTCCAAGATCACTTTTAGGAATTGGGAAATTAGACTTCTTTATTCATACCAATACAAGACCCACTGAGTCCTTTAAATATGACTTACAATCGGCATCAAAAGGGAAGAACACGAAAGGAAATAACGACAGACTTGGACATGCGACTACAAAGGACACCTCATAATGACACGACATAAATAACAACGTCCTATAAAAACACGACTCTTATGACATAATAAATACATATTAAGAAATAATTAATACAAAATAACACCATAAAAAGACCCGTAACACATTTTAATTTCCATCCTCAATGAATGGGTTATGGAGCAACATGACAAACCACAAATTAAAATAAAAAGTTATGAAATAAAACAAAAAGGTATGCTAGCTCTTCCTGGCAGTATGCATGCATGAAAATAATTGATGTCGTGTTGCCTGATTCTATTGTATTAAATACTCTTAGAGGCACTGCTAGCTCTTACCGACAGCCTCATCATATTTTCTTCTGCTTGAGAGGAGAAAAAGAGAGAGGGGGATGGACGTGGAAAGCCTAGTTCAAAATTCCGCTCTCTTAGATGGTGAGGATGGAATTGCTCGACAATCAGCAGGCTACGCGCCGTCTGTTTGGGGTGATTATTTCATAAAGCACGCGTCTCCCCCGTCTTCCACCGCTACTCAGGTCAATCTTAATTTTCAAATTTATGTATTGAATTCATTAAACATCACCAAAATCTTACATTTATTGATCTAGATTGTGTATGCATGGGTGCAGAAAAGTGAGGAATGGATCAGAGAAAGGGTGGATGAATTGGTGGGACAAGTGAGGCATTTGTTTGATGAGTGTAAAGGTGATGATTTGAAGAGACTCGAGCTAATCGATGATCTTCAACGCCTCGGCGTGGGCTATCACTTTGAAGAGGAGATCGATAGCTCACTAAAACGAATCCATGAAGACAATGGAAAAATAGATGGAAATGATTTGCACGCTGCAGCTCTGCAATTCAGATTGTTGAGGCAACACGGATATTATGTTAAATCTGGTATCCATTTTTTTATAAAACGCTTATTTTTATTGATATGAAGGTAAAAGGGGATACAACACACGCAGATGATCGAGTTGGTTAATTATCAGTCTACACATAAAAAAGCCACCTCAAAATACATGTCATAAACCAACATTTGAAGCTCAACATACCCAACCCAAAACAAAAAGAAATCAAAAACATCTAATTTGGCTACCAACTCATAAAAGTATGTACATGCAATATATACTAAGTATGTATTTACATATTTCTTATGCTATAGTGTTGTTATGAGCAGATGTGTTTGACAAATTTAAAGACGACGGGGGAGAGTTTAAGAGGCGTTTGGCGGATGATGCGCGCGGCCTACTAAGCTTATATGAAGCATGTTTCTTGGCGACGCCGGAAGATGAGATATTGGATGAAGCGTTGAGATTTGCGAGGCGGCATCTTCGAGCTCTGTCGGAGGCGTGCGGAGTTCGGGATGCATCGATTAAGGAATTGGCATCGCATGCTTTGGAGCTTCCATTGCACAGGAGAATCTCAAGGCTGGAAGCAAGATATTATATAGAAGTGTGCGGAAAAGAGGAGGGCAACCAAAATAGTATCATCCTGCTGGAGCTGGCAAGACTGGATTTTCATCTTCTGCAACTACTCCACTATCAGGAGGCACAGAGCCTCTCTATGTGAGTATTTTTTTTACTTAATAATTATTTAAACTTCGATCTATTGATTCATATCTTGTCAAATATTCAAAGGTAATATATTGATGGATAAATCATGTCTTCACAGATGGTGGGAGGAGATTGTTGAGGCCAAAAAATTCAATTTTTCAAGAGATAGAATAGTGGAGTGTTACTTTTGGATTCTCTCATTGTACTTCGAACCTCAATACTCGGTAGCGAGAAAAATAGCTACTAAGGTGATTGCATTGATGTCAATTACTGATGATATATATGATGTATATGGAACTTATGATGAGCTTCAATCTTTTACTCAAGTGATTCAAAGGTTAGGAAGATTTAATCATTTCTATTAAATCTTAATTTGAATAAAATATTAGTTATAAAGTTTAAATAATAACTTCCATCAATATTTTAAATGCAGGTGGGATGTGAATGCAATTGATCATCTGAAAGGATATATGAAAGTTCATTTTCAAAATATTGCTAAAACATTTCAGGATTTTGAGGATGAGTTGAGGAGCTTTGGAAGATCGTTTCGTGTGCACTACGTCAAAGAAATAGTATGCTTTAAGTGATAATAAATAATATATTTACATACTACAAACAAAATATATATTACAGATTGCACCCCTCTATCTTTCGAAATTACATTAATCTCCCCTCAATGTTCACCCAGTTTACAAAAATGTCGCTTCTATTAGAAATATGGATGGAAAATGATAATATAAATCAGGCAAATTATTTTATTATATTCCAAATTTATCTTTTTATAATGATTCTAGATTCATTACAAAGGGTAAAATGCAATGCACCTCTTTCATTGTTGACTTATTACAAAGAGTAAAATTGAAATATTATAAAATAATTTTGTATATTTCATCACTTTCCATCTATATTTCTAAAGGAAAAGGTCACCTATTTCAATGCAGAGTCATTACAAGAGGTAAAATTAGAATATCATAAAATAATTTGGTTGATTTATCATTTTCCATCTATATTTCTAACAGAAGAGACATTTTTGTAAACTGGGGAAACATAGAGAGGTAAATGTAATTTCGAAAGATAGAGGTGTGCAACCTGTAATTATGCAAACTCCTAGGGGAGGTCCCAATAATTACCCTCTCTCTCTCTCTCTCTCTCTCTCTATATATATATATATATATATATATATATATATGCGTGCGTGTATGTGAGCGCGTGCGTGTGTGTGTGTGTGTGTGTAATATATGATATGTAGGTGATCATTAGCCTATAAATGACTGCATAGTATATTCTACAGCTTAAAGTTGTGGCAAAATATTGGTTTGAGGAAGTAAAATGGAGAGATGCACAATACATTCCGGCGCTTAAAGATCACTTGAAAATTACAGCAGTGACCACCTGTTATAATCTATTAACTTGTGCATCTTTCATTGGAATGGACGGTTCCGCGACAAAGGAAGTTTTTGATTGGCTGTTGACCTTCCCAAAGTTTACCTATCATGCATCACTCATATGCCGATTAAGAGATGATGTTACGTCGCAAGAGGTAACATACTTTTTTTAAATTGTTTAAATGATCAATAGATTTTAGATTCTATATCTTTTCATCATTAAAATGCATTATAAATTTTTCTGGAGAAATGCATTATAAAATTCTCTATAATACTGATTTAATGTTGACAAGGAAAACCATCCATTAATAAATAATGACTCTTACAAAAACTAAACATATATGTCATAGTTAACTTGACATGAAAAATGCGCGCCCGAGAGAGAAAAGAGTGCACCCAGGTGAAAAATGAATGTTCGGGCGAAAAATGTGCCCCTAGGAAAAAATATGGGCCCGGGCGAAAAACGCACGCTCTGTTGAAAAACACGCGACCGGGCAAAAAATGCTCGTCCGGGCAAAAAAGTGTGCACCCGGGCAAAATATGAGCGCCCAGGCAAAATATGAGCGCCCGGGCGAAAAACGCGCTCTCAGGGCGAAAATAAACTACCCTTGCAGAAATACGTGACTCGGATGGAATTATCCAATTCTTATATAGATTTGAAAGAATTGTCTATAGTTCAAAATGAATTCCAGGGAATTCATTAATATTCCAATTCCAACGTTAAACGTGCAAACGAACGACAAAATTAAGATTAGACCTTCAATTTCAAATCCAGGATCTCATTTCCGTCCAAACGAACGGACCCTATGAGAAATTAAACTTTGTTATTTTCATTGGCATATATGCATCTCATATATAATAATATTTTTTGCAGCTTGAGCAGAAAAGACTTCATGTGGCATCAGCTGTACAATGCTACATGAAAGAGCATAACAGCACATTGGTGGAAGCCAATGAGGCACTTCTGGAAATGGTGGAAAATGAATGGAAGAATATGAACCGGGAATACCTTAGTCTGAGCGGCACTTTCTCAAGGAATATTCTCATGAGAGTTATCAACCTTTCAAGAGTCATGGAAACCACATACGATGTTCACGACAAGTACACTCATTCAAGTATGATCAAACATCACATTTCAAAGCTTTTGGTTGAACCAATTTCCTTTTGATTATGAGCAAGGAGCCTGACAAATGTTGTCATGAGGTGTTTCTTCATAGTCTTTTGTGCCTCACAAATCAATATATATCATGTACTTTGATTTGGTTGGATTTATGAGTTTGGTGTCTATGTGTTGCTACTCATGTCATTTTAAAGTTTTTGATTTCTAATGTGACGTGTTCATCATTATTTAATCATACTTATATGAATGTGGACAATGCAGTCATGGTGTTGTTGAGTACAGAAATGATTTTTCCAAAAAAGTTGGTTTTGGTTATAGCCGGTGCTGGCAATTGCCTCACTGAAAAAGCTGGAAATCGCCAGATCATCCTCAATATTTATGATAAGCTTCTTCTCGTAGTCTCGAGAATGCAGGTGTGGGGGTTCATAGTCACATTTTTTAGGACGCTTCTTATCCTCCTTTTTAGTCTATTCACGGTGACAGTTTGTCGATAGATCATTGGATCTCCAACATTATTGTCAAAGCTATAAAGTTAATTAAATCCAACTCTGCATGCTCAACTTTATTACCTGCTCGAATGATAGAATTTGAATTCAGGCAAATTTTAGTTCAAATGGAAATTGGAATTTCTTTCAATTCCTTAATCCAATTCCAATATGTCCCGAACGAATGGACCCTCAAAGATTTTTGCTATGAATATTTAACTTTGGTAAATCCAAGTTAAATAGAGATTTGCTAGCATACTTGAATAGAAATGGTTAAAGAGTAGGATCAATGCTTAAATAGTTGACTCAATGCTTCGGTCTAGAGAACTTAATCACATTGCAAATGCTTGAAGCAGAGTAATTACATGAGTTATTCTCCAGGACCAAATGCATTGTAAATCAAATGCGATTCCTGGGAGAAGTAGTTGAAGAGAATAAAGTTGTTTTAAAAGTCTTTAATTTGTAGCCTACCAATGAAATTTGATCATGTGGTGACGACAATCGAAGAATCAAAAGATATGAATCAGTTTTCCCTAATATAATTGATGAGATCTTAACAAGCCCATGACAGCCGCATGCGTCAATTGGAAATTTCTATTGAGCAAGCATTTCATGCTAAACTGAATTTGAGTGGCAGCAAATCAAAAGAGAGGAAGCACCACCAATTCATTAAGAGAAGATAAAAGAGTAAAGTTCCAAATTCATATAGAGCATACCCCTCTTTGTAGTGCCACATCTGTAAGAAGAGCAATCACGAGGCCAGTGATTGCTACATTAGGGGTAAACGTTGCCATAAACCGACGCATAGCGATAGGGCTTGTTGGTGTAAAGATGAAAAAAATAAGCAAGAAGAAGCAAACTTAATAGAAGGAGATCCAGCCAGTGTTTTCTATATATGCCTCAAAACCGCTTCTAAAATAGAGCATGTGTGGTACATTGACAATGGGTGTTCGAATCATATGACATGATAAGAACTCCATAATTTATCTAGATGAGTCCAAGCAAGCAGAAGTTGTAAGACCCTCTTTTTTGCATTCTTTCCCGGGTCTTACTGCCGAGAACCGCCGTCTTGAGGCAGCACCATTACTCCAAATGGTCGCTGCCACAATACGCCGATCCTGCCGGCTATTCAACATCATCCAGGCCAACCTCAATTCACAGTAATAGAAGCATTAGAAGAAACAAATCCACAAATCACATTAAATATATAAATTACAAAATTACACTGTCCACGATGAGAAAGAACTAAAAAGAATATGGGCTTATGCCCAGTACATATACAAAATAAGGTAAACAATTCTCTCAATCTACATCTATGCGGAAGCTATCGAACTTGTCATCATGTGTCTGTAGCTGCTACTGCAACAATGGGTAGTGGTTGCTCCGCTTCATCCCGTCCTCCTGACCTGTCTCCAGAATGGGGTCCTGCTATTCTGACACACCATCTCTAAAAATAAGGTCCACCGACTGTCAGTCTATAAGACTCAGCATATTCCTCACCGCCTGCACACGCGACTCCTAGGCACCGTGTGGGAGGAGGAAGCGGAGGACATCAAGGGGTAATGAATCAAGCATGTGACAAGTAGCTAGAGTATCAGGGTATATAAACACTAAGCAATTAATGATAACAATTCTATGCTAGCAGAGTAAGTGAGGCAGCAATAAGTAAATGACAGTATAAGTTAGAGAGCAGATAAAAGTAAATAAGAGCAGCTACGAATGTAACCTTAACTTATATGCACACACAAAAGCACATAAGCTAAGGGATCTGGCACTAAGGTAAACTCATCGTATAAAAGAGCCCATACTAATTTATACGATGAGGTCTCTGTTTTATGCAAGAATGATATGTTATGATATGCAATGCAATGTAATGGTGCAACTCACGCACACGACTCTGTACGTACAGACCTTTAGTTCCCACTTTTCAGAGGTAGCTAACCTCTCGGGCACCTCCCATCGTGGTCAAACGGTGGCAGAGGAGCGAGTGTATCCTCACCTAGGTGGGTAAGTCACACTACCAGACCTAGTCCCTATCGTATGCGGTGATACCGGTACCCGGTACTCACGAGCTCCTGCGTACTCTACTAGATTTGGCCAGGCAGGGTTTAGGGAATCCATCCCGTCGGACGCGTAGTAAAACAACCTGGACCCTAATCAAACCACTAGCACTGTCGAGTTAACAAACTGCTATCGGTGTGACGACTAAGCCAGAACCGAAGACCCACCACATCTTATGCATATGCAAATATGTATTATCTCTTACCACCGAGCCTTCAGCTCGAAATTCTAAACCAATATTTATATAAAAAAATCGAGGCAGCCGCTCGCAGGACTATCCTAGTCCTTTACTATATCTCGAGCCTACCGCTCGCAGGACTGTCATAGTTCTTCCTTATATCTTGAGCCTACCACTCGCAGGACTATCTCAGTCCTTCCTTATATCTCGAGTCTACCGCTCGCAGGACTATCCCAGTCCTTCCTTATATCTCGAGCCTACCACTCGATCGCAGGACTATCCTAGTCCTTCCTTATATCTCGAGCCTACCGCTCGCAGTACTATCCCAATCCTTCCTTATATATCGAGCCTACCGCTCGCAGGACTATCCTAGTCCTTATTTCATTCCTTCCCAAATTTGGGAGGGAGATTATGTTTCAAGTTCTACTACTTTACTACTCTTGTCTATTGTTTGTTGATCTTAGAAGCTTGGGGGAATCCTGGACTTCCCGTGGATTACCCGGTGAAGGGCTCGCAACGGTACTTGGGAATGCGATGGTGTCTGAAGCCCAAATCCCCCTTTTCAGGATATTTATTTTATTTAGTGGCTACCCATTCTTGTATGCCCATTTTCTCTTCAGTTGCTCTAAAATCCTAGGGTGGATTACCATTTCACTCGGGCAGACATGTGTCGGTGTTCAATTGAACATCGAAACTCTACCTCTCCTAGTGGCCGACTATTTCTTTGTGTTATCTCTCAATCACAACTTGCACTTCCTGCTAAGTCATTCTCCACATCCCCTAATAGGCCCTTGTCAAATTCCTGAATTGATAGTTTTACTAAACGCACCCCGGTCTTTACTTACGACGACTGCCTTTGGTGATTAATCCTCCAACTTAACTAGGCATATGAAAATCTCTTAGAGTTAATTACCCTAGGGGTGGTGACCATAGGGGAGGGTTCCAAATCTATGTTTTCAATTTCTACTATTCGCAGACCAAGAGGGGATTGAACTAGGTTTGGTTCCTATGATGTAATCTTGACCCTATCATGTCCAAATGAGTTCCAAATTTTTATCATAGGTTCGTGATGAGTAAATTAGGGGTTGGCCAGAGTTTTGACACATTTCTATTAGATTTGGCTTCTCTTTAAGATTAATTACCCAATTGTCTTAACCTAAGTTACAAAGGAAGTACTATAATAGTAAGTTGAATCCATCTGATAAAATTTCTACAGCACCATAATGATCTAAAAACCTCAAATCCTAGATTTCATAATTTCCCACAATTAAATCTCCCCATAAATAATTAAATGCCCATGAAAGACAATTCATAAATTGTGAAGGGGCTACCCTAAATTTTCTTCAAAACCACATGAGATTATTTGTACTGATGTATCTCAACATAAATGTATAATTTCTAGAGATTCATAATTTTCTATAGTTAAATTTCTCAATAAATGATTAAAATACCCATGGAAGACATTTCTTAATTTGTGAAGAGTCTACCCTAAATTTTCATCAAAATAATTTGGGATAATTACTACTGATGTGTCACAGAATAAAACTACCAAATCCAGAGAGTCATATATTTGCAACAATTATTTTCACCACAATTAAATTACATTCTATTTAGGGTTTTTCTAATGTTTGTGAAGGACCTACCCTAAATTTTCATCAAAATAATTTGAGATAATTACTACTGGTTTGTCACACCATAAAACTACCAATTACAGAGAATCATATATTTGCAACAATTATTTTCACCACAATTAAATTACATTCTATTTAGGGTTTTTCCAAGGTTTGTGGAGGACCTACCCTAAATTTTCATCAAAATAATTTGAGATAATTACTACTGGTTTATCACACCACAAAACTACCAAATCCAGAGAATCATAAATTTGCAACACATATTTTTACCATAATTAAATTAAATTCTATTTAGGGTTTTTCCATAGTTTGTGAAGGACCTACCCTAAATTTCCATCATAATAACTTGAGATAATTAATACTGATGTGTCACACTTTAAAACTACCAAATCCAGAGAATCAATATTTTTTGAACTATATTACCCTATTTTCAAAATTAAATAAAAGCAAGGGTTTTCACTTGATTTGTAAAGTGACAACTATATAAATTCATCAACATGATTTGAATTAATTACCAGAGATCCATAACATGAAAATATCACTACTGCCATAGATTTTGAATTTTACAAACTATTTCATCCCCTTAAATTAATTAATTACAAAAGGGGGTTTTCCTCAATAAATTGATATCTACTGTAGAAATTCATCTTAATTTTTTGGGAAAATTTACAGAGCTATAAGATCACCAAGGGAATCTACTAGAATAATTTCATAATTTTTCATAGTCATATGAGACACAAATATCATACTTGAATAAGTTTGACCTAACCAAATAAATAAATTTCAGAGAAATATATGTGATCAAAAATTCCAGCAAAATTCCTAAATATGTCTTTCAAATCAAGGACCCATTTCCTAGAGTTTTGGATTTATCCCTAAAGTTTTGATTCAAATCATTTCATTTATTTAAAAGTGTGACAATTTTTGTTTATTCAAAAACTTTAGGAAAATGACTTCCAAAAATTATGAAACTCACATACATGGTGTATATCCTCATGACATATAAAAACCCTAAGGTTTCAGAGGCATGCAAGGTGATTTCCACCTTTAATTTCACCAAAAACTTCAAAAGTCCAAAATGACTATTAGCACATCATTATCCCCTTTTGAGTAGGGACATGCAAGTGTAATTACCCAACATGCATTAGTTCATTTTCTCCCAAATGTTTACCAGGGTTAATGGATGACATGACCAGTGTACCACCAAAATTTGGGGTCAACTTGAGGTGCCTAGCTCCCTAAGTCACATTAATTTGAAAAATCAAATAATGGATGAAACCTTAGACAAATCTTCCCCTAAAAATATGAATTTCTGACACAAGGTAGTTCTAGGGTATATACATGCATGGTCCAAATTTTAGCTTCATTGGTTTTACTATTTGAGAGATATTACCAGTTCAAGTTCTGATTTACTTTAAGACCAATCCCACCAAAAATGATGTTGAGGGAGCTACAGTGATTCTATTGACATGAAATTAGTGGAAAATTAAAGTTAAGACCAAGCCCTACAATTTTCATGTTGGTCATTTCTTTTGATTCTGGGCCTAAGAGGCCTCAATCTTTAACTGAAGTTCGGGGATTATTTATAACAAATTTTAATAAACTATATAATACTTATGAAAAGTACTATTCATCGTCCCTGTAAAAAAAATAGCAAAACGAGTTTTCCTGGGCGTTTTCAGCCATGGATTCCGGCCACCACGGGTGATTTACGGCCAATCCCCCAAGCCACCACCTCCGTCTGAGGTAGGGTTATCGACCGGCAGTGAGAACTCGGTCGGAGGTGGCCGGAGTTCCTCTCCTATCGTTTTCATTTTTCAAGCTTGAACAAGGAAAATCTGAAATGGTGGATCACCATTTCTTCATTGGTTTTGAAAAAGGAAGGAAGGGGAAGCTAGCACAGATGGAGAGGGGAAGGAAACTTGCCTCAATTCGAGCTCCAAGGGGGTGAATCCAAACTTGCCATGGCAGACCACCAAGCTCTATGGCCCTTGCCGATCTCCTCATCTGGTGCACAATTCCTCTGTTTTAGTGGGGGTTTCTTCCACTCTCAAGCTTTTGAAGCTAATGATAACAATAGGGAAGAAGGGGGAGGAGTATTTGAGGAGGTGCCATTAAAGGGGGGGGGGGGGGGGGGGGGGGTTCAACCACACTCAAATGCCCTCCAATTCTTGCCATTTTTCCACCCAGCTCCATGGAAAGCTGGGAAAGCTTCAGGAAAAGCTGAGAGGAGCTCTTGGGAGGGGAAATTGGGTGCCATTTGGCACTCATTCCATGTTTCCCTCCTTGGATTTTTCCAAATTGGGGGAATTCCCAATTTTACCCCTTTGCATGTGGGTTTCTTCCTCATTTTAGAGGGCATCCAAGGTAAATAGTATAGGGCTGCAGAATGGGCCTCAAATTGAGCCCATGCCCCATGGGCATTAGGCTTAATTTCCTCTTGAACCTAATTAATGCCTATTTGACCAAGTGTTGACCTTTGGGTTGACTTGGTCAAATTAATGGGTGGGCTGGTCTCACATGATGGCCATGGGTCTATGTACACCATCAATGATGGACTGGGCAATGGTGGAGCCCATATTGGGTCAATTGAACCTATATAGGCTAATTTGAGCTAGTTTGACCTAAGGTTGACTTTGGTCAAAATCATGCATTTTGTTGAACCCCATGGGTCAATAATGACCTAATGATCTCCCTTAGTGGCTTTGAGAGTTTGGGTCTGATCAATTTGGTCATTTGAATCCTAATTGACCCTTAATATGTATAGTTGACTTATTTCAAGCTAGAGTTGACTTTGGCCAAGTTGATCAATTGGGTTGACCCCATGTGTCCTAAATGACCCAAGGGATTCCCCAAGGGGTTTAGGGAGTGTTAGTGGGTCCCACTTGTCATTTTGAAGCTAAAAAAATCAAGACCTAAGCCTTGGGCCCAATTTGGCTATTTGCACACCAAGATGATTTTTACCTTTCACCTTGGTTCTTAGGGCCATTTTGGCTTCTTAGAGCAATTTCATGACTTTGTCATGACAGAATGCACCTCAGGGGTCTAGTTGTTCTGGGGATGTTACAGAAGTAGTACTAATGGGAGATGAGAAAAGACAGAAGATAATGTGAAAAGGAACAATCAGTGTTCAAAGTAAAAGTGGACAACCAAATACATCCAGGACATCCAATATGTCCTAAGCTACACACAATTTGTTGAGCGTGTGACAATTATTAGGCGAAGGCTACAAAGTTGTTTGAACAAAGTGAATGCGTTGTAAGAGATAACAAAAACAATGTCATCGTGTGTTTAGTCCTAATGAATCGCAATAAAGTCTTCCCTTTTCGGCATCCCAACAACAAAAAAGATTGCTTTGCAAACCGTTAAAGCACAAAAAGAAAGCGTTAATAAGGTTGGGTGGTTACTCATGGTGTAAACACCCGGTGTTGCTGATTTGAATAAATGGTATTGGAGTCCAGGCGGTTACTCATTATGTAACCAACGGGTGATGTGTATAGTTGTAGTCTGGGATGTTACTATTGTATGTAACTGCTTGAGCTTCCTTGTTTCAGTTTCTTGTATTTAGTCTCACATCGTTAATTATAAGTTCTCTTTGTCCTCTACTTTATATAAAGAGAGGTCATCCCATGTAATATTTAGATTTTTTCTAAATAAAATATTCAGTTATTTTCCATTTCTCACATAGTATCAGAGTTATTGATCCTACGACTTGCATTTCTATAACCACCCATCCTTCCTGCTCGACCTCCTGAAATAGCTCTCCTATTCTATTTGTGTGGACTTCGATTTCCTAACTGCCCGACCTCCATGTTAACTTTGTGCAGCCTTTGGTTATCTAACCGCCCGCCCTCTTTGCAAAGACTGTGTTGACTTCAATTGTTTAACTGCATGTCTTTTCTGATGTGTCCTTCTGCACCCCGTGTGTGGTTACTATATATGCACCCTTTTGTAACTGCCCAAGATGCTGGACTTGTCTTTTATGTGTGACCACCCTTCCCCACTTATCTAATGGACAGTTCGCCCATACCTACTGCTACCCCCACTTTTGTGTTTAGTGCCTCTGGCAATCTTGAAACTACCTCCAAGTTAACTGGATCGAACTACCCTGATTGGAGTGACTCATTTACCTTTCGTTTATGCTCTCAACACAAACATAATCATCGAATTGATGCTCCTACTGCTCTTGACTCGGCCAATTATGTTGATTGGGATGTCAGTGATGCTCGTGTTCGTACATGGCTAGCTGTCCAACAGTCTCTCTGATGAATGTTTGCATATCATTCGTCAAGATGATATATTGGAAGCTACATCAGACCATCTTAAAGCTCTTTATTCAAAGGGTGCTAAGACCTCTCGCATGTAACATCCCCCAAACTACTAGACCCCTAGGAAATTTTTGTCATGACAAAGTCATGACAAAAATAAGACAAGAGACCAAGAATGCCTTGGTGACAAGTTGAATAAGGGGAAAACACCATGGTGTGCACTTAGCCACCGTGGGCCACCCCAATTTGAGGGCATCCTGGGGTAAACCAAGAAGAGGTGAAGCACCCAATCACCATTATAACTATGGGGAGTTCCCCCCTAATTAAGTTGAATGCACAAGTTGGGCCAAAGAGGCCCCATGGACCTAAGAGGAGGGTAGAATTGCACATTGGGGTGCATTTAGCGAATCTTAAATTCTTATCCTAAGGGTGGACAAAATACTTAAATAAGCCAAAATAGCCTCACTTTGACCCTATGACCATTCTAGAATAGTGAGTGCGTAACTAAGGACCCTTGGGGTCAACCAATTTGGTCAAAATTGGCTAAAGTCAACTTTAGGCCAATATAGGTCAAATCTCCATAAATAAGGACAGTTGGACTCCAAGTGATCAAATTGGACCCACCATCATATGGAAACCTCCCTAGGGGACCTAATGGACCCAAAAGCCCCATCATGAGGCCACCAATTTGGATAAATTGGGTCAATTACTAAAAAGCCCCAAATTGATCTACATGTGCTAAAACCCCGATTTGACCTTCAATTGACCCATTATGATCATATTGATCACCCCTAACACTCTTAGACCACTTATGGAGTCTAATGGGTCCACATTGGACCCTTGGGATAAGTCAATTTTGGGAAATTAGGCAAAATTACCAATTTGCCCCAAATTACAACTTACGCCCTTTATGGTTCAATTGACCCCCAATTGGCCAAATTGACCTAACACAACCCTCCCTAGACACTAAGGAGAGTAAATGAGACCTAAGAAACCAAAGTGCACAATCAATTTTGAGGTATTGGGACAAAATCACCCAAATGCCCAAATTGCCCCTATAGGCAATTTGGTGCAATTAAGCCTCATATGACCCCACCATTACTCAATTACTCTTGGAGTGAGTCCATAGGGTCCAAGAAAATAATGTGGGTCAGTCACATTGAAAGGTGTGAGCTTGGATCAAGCCCAAAACCCAAAATCCCCAATTTAATCTATTTTGTTCAAATGAGCTCACACCCAAACTCTAGCTTATTGACTTAACCCAACCTTAGAACCATTGGGCTCAGCCCCACCTAATCAAGACCACAAGGGGGATGGTTTTCCTTCGACTCATTTGGGCCCAAGGGTAGGTCTAATAAGGTGGTGGCCGGCCACCACAAAGAATGAATTCAAGAAGAATTCATGGAGGGGTGGCCACTTGGCCACCATTCCCTAATTCAAGGCCTGCCCTCTGCCTTCCCAAGGAAATTCCAGCAGAATTGGGATGAGTTGGTTGTTGTTGAGAGGGGAGGGAGTAGAGAGCTGCACCAAGTGGTCGACCACACTAATGGCTAAGCTCCAAACTCTCCAAATTTATTTGAAATTTTCCCTCCCCTGGCCAGGAATCGATGAGAGGAGTTAAACCTTGCTGAGCTGGAGTTGTAGCAATGGATGCTGAGGGAGGTGCTACCTTGTTGAAATCTCCACCTTAATGGCTGCAAATAATACAGCCACCCTCCGCCCAATTCATTATTACCATTAGCTTCATAATCGCGAGAGGAGAGAAAGCCCCATGCTAACTAAAGGAATCGAGCTCTGTGCGACTATGCATACAAGGGAATCGCAGTCGAGATCTAATCGGGGATGATGACTGGGAGCCGTCGGATGGCGCGCTGATCTTATCCGCAGCCCAAAATATTAAATTAAAAATCATTTGAATAAAATGTCACACCTTTACCTTAATTTATAGGCTGGTTTTTGAGGCCCTTAGAGGACGAAAAATGAAAAATGTCCAGAGACATAACTTGTAGATCCTTTAGTCTACTTCATTTAGAAATTAGAATCAGATCAAATGACGACTTTTAGCCCCTTGTAGGTCAGACTTAGTGGGACTGTTCCAAATAGTGAACCAGACACATTTTTGTTAATTCCCATTGATTGGGACTTCACCAAGGCCTAAAAGTTTGGGCATGGTTGAGATACATGTAGAGGCATGTACAATAGGAATTTCAGAATTTTAGGACAAAAATGTCTCATGGTTTTGCTAAAATTTTACTTTTCCATGTGGATCCTAGATCTAGTGTTATACAAGGTCAAATCCACTCAAATCTCTGGTGGATGGTAGATTAGATCAAGGATAGTCCATGGCCAAAATTTGAGGTCATTTGGACTCATACATGTTGAGATATCCCACATGCAAGATCTCTAGTTATGGTGAATAGTGACCCTTTAAATTCAATGACCAATTTTGTGAAATTAATAGAGAAATTCTCCATGCATGCCTCTGAAGCCTTGGGGTTTTTGTATGTCATGAGGATATACACTATAGATATGAGATTCATAATTTTTGGAAATTAATTTCCTAAAGTTCTTGAATAAACAAAAATGGTCACACTTTTAAATAAATGAAATATCTTGAATCAAAACTTTAGGTATAAATCCAAAACTCTGGGAAGTGGGTCTTTGACTTGAAATGCATATTTAGGAATTTTGTTGGAATTTTTGATCACATATCTCTCTCTGAAATTGATTTATTTGGTTAGGTTAAATTTATTCAAGTTTGATATTTAGGTCTCATATGCATTGTAAAATTCTGAGAGTATTCTAGTAGATTTCCTTAGTGATTTTATAGCTCTTTAATTTTTCCCAAAATTTTTAGAAGAACTTTTGCAGTAGATATCATTTTATTAAAGAAAACCCCCTTTTTGTATTTAATTAAATTAATGGGGTAAATTAGTTTGGAAAATTCCAAATATCTGACTGTAGTGATATGTTCATGTTATAGATCTCCGGTAATTAATTCAAAGAATGTTGATGAATTTATACAGTAGTCACTTTACAAACCTTGGAAAAACCCTAAATAGATCATTTTAATTTAATTATGGTAAAAATAATTGTTGCCAATTTAAGATTCTCTGGATTTGGTAGTTTTGACGTGTGACAACCAGTCGTAATTATCTAAAATTATTATAATGGAAATTTATGGTAGGTTCTTCACAAACCTTGGAAAAACCCTAAATAGAGTTTAATTTAATTATGGTGAAAAAATGTGTTGCCAATTTAAGATTCTCTGTATTTGGTAGTTTGAAGTGTGACACACCAGTAGTAATTATCTCAAATTATTATGATTGAAATTTAGGGTAGGTCCTTCACAAAACTTGGAAAAACCCTAAATAGAGTTTAATTTAATTATGGTGAAAATAATTGTTGTCAATTTAAGATTCTATGGATTTGGTAGTTTTGTGGTGTGACACACCAGTAGTAATTATCTCAAATTATTATGATGGAAATTTATGGTAGGTCCTTCACAAACCTTGGAAAAACTCTAAATAGAGTTTAATTTAATTATGGTGAAAATAATTGTTGCCAATTTAATATTCTCTGGATTTGGTAGTTTTGTGGTGTCATAAACCAGTAGTAATTATATCAAATTATTTTGATGAAAATTTAGGGTAGACCCTTCACAAAATATGAAATATCTTCCTTGGGTATTTTAATTGTTTATTGAGAAATTTAAATATAGAAAATTGTGATTCTCTGGAATTTGTAGTTTTATGTTGAGTTACCTCAGTAGAATATACATCATGTTGTTGGGATGCAAATTTAGGATATATCCTTCACAAAATATGAAACGTTTTCCTTTGTAATTCAGGTTAAGACAATTAGGTAATTAATCTTAAAGAGAAGCCAAATTTAATAGAAGTATGTCAAACTCTGGTCAACCCCTAATTTACTCATCACGACCCTAGGGTAAAAATTTGGAACTCATATTGGACATGATAGGGCCAAGGTTGCATCTTAGGAGTCAAACTTAGTTCAATTCCCCTATGGTCTGCGAATAGTAGAAACTAAAAACATAGATATGGACCCTCCCTTATGGTCACCACCCCTAGAGTTATTAACTCTAAGAGATTTGCATGTGCCTAGTTAGGCTTGAGGATCAATCACCAAAGGCAGTCATCGGAAGTAAAGATGGGGGTGTGTTTAGTAAAACCATCAATTCAGGAATTTGACATGGACCTATTAGGTGAGGCGAAGAATGACTTAGCAGGAAGTGCAAGTTGTGATTGAGAGATAACACAGGAAAATAGTCGGTCAATAGGAATAACGTGGTTCGGTGTTCAATAGAACACCGACACATGTCTGCCCGAGTCAATGATAATCCACCCTAGGATTTTAGAGCAATTGGAGAGCAAATGAGCATACAAGAATGGGTAGCCACCAAATAAAATAAATATCCTGAAAAGTGGAATTTGGGCTTCTTCCACCGTCACATTCCCTAGTACCGTTGTGAGCCCTTCACCGGGTAATCCACGGGAAGTCCAGGTTTACTCCAAGCTTCTAAGATCAACTAACAATAGACAAGAGTAGTAAAGTAGGAGAACATGAAATATAATCTCCCTCCCAAATTTGGGAAGAAATGAAATAAGGACTGAGATAGTCCTGTGAGCGGTAGGCTCGAGAATATAAGGAAGGACTAGGATAGTCCTGCGAGCGGTAGGCTCGAGATATAAGGAAGGACTAGGATAGTCCTGCGAGCGGTAGGCTCGAGATATAAGGAAGGACTAGGATAGTCCTACGCTCGAGATATAAGGAAGGACTAGGATAGTCCTGCGAGTGGTAGGCTTGAGATATAAGGAAGGACTAAGATAGTCCTGCAAGCGGTTGACTCAATTTTTATAATGTTGGTTTAGAATTATGAGATGAAGGCTCGGTGATAAGAGATAATACATATTTGTATATGCATAAGATGTGGTGGGTCTTCGGTTCTAGCTTAGTCGTCACACTGACCGCAGTTCGTTGACTCGGCAGTGCTAGTGGTTTGATTAGGGGCCAGGTTATTTTACTGCGCGTCCGACGGGATAGATTCCCTAAACCCTGCCTGGCCAAATTCAGTAGAGTACGCAGGACGTGAGTACCGGGTTCCGATTTCACAGCGTACGTCACAGCCTAGGTCTGGTAGTGTGACTTACCCACCTAGGTGAGGAGACGCCCGCTCCTCTGCCACTGTTTGACCACGACGGGAGGTGCCCGAGAGGTTAGCTACCTCTGAAAAGTGGGAACTAAAGGTTTGTACGTACATAGTCGTGTGCGTGATTTGCACCATTGCATTGCATTGCATTGCATATCATAGCATATTATTCTTGCATAAATCAAAGACCTCGTCGTATAAATTAGTATGGGCTCTTTTATACGATGAGTTTACCTTAGTGCCAGATCCCTTAGCTTATGTGCTTTTGTGTGTGCATATAAGTTAAGGTTACATTTATAGCTGCTCTCTATTTTTTTTATACCTGCTCCTTTATATTGCATTGTCTTTTATTTATTGATGATATATTATACTCTGCTAGTAACAAATTGTTATCATTACTTGCTTAGTATTTGTATACTCTGCTAGTCTAGACACTTGTCACCTGCTTGATTCATTACCCCTTGATGTCCTCCGCTTCCTTCTCCCGCTCGGTGCCTAGGAGTCGCGGGTGGAGGCGGGGAGGAATATGCTGTCTTATAAACTGACGGTCGGTGGACCTCATCATTTTAGGGATGATGTGTCGGAATAGTAGGACTCCATTCAGGAGACAGGTCAGGAGGATGGGATGAAGCAAGCAGCCACTACATGTTGATGCAGCAGCAGCTACAGACGCGCGATGACAAAGTTCGATAGCTTCCGCATAGATGTAGAGACGAGAGACTTTTGTAGTAAGGATATCGATGTATTGGGCATAAGCCCTTATTCTTTTTAGTTCTTTCTCATTGTGGACATTGTAATCTTGTATTATGATAAATATATAATATGATTGTGTGGACTTGTTTCATTTAATGCTTATATTATTGTGAATATGGTTGGCCTGGATGATGATGATGAGCCGACAGAATCGGCATATTGTGGTGGTGATCATTTGGAGTAATGGTGTCGCCGCAAGACGGCGGTTCTGGGCGGTAAGACCCGGGAAAGAATGAAAAAAAGAGGGTCTTACATCGCATCTACACTTTATATGTTGACCTTTTTCTTGCCCACTCTATATCCAACCGCTTCCTATTTGGAAGTTCAGGCTCTTGGAGCAGAGCTTATCCAACATAGGCATTTCTCTGTCGACCTTGTCACTCAGCACAAATGTAATAACCCATATAACAAAAAGGTGTATTTTAAATGAATTAAAAACTATATTAATAGCTTTTGCTAGACGCAGCCCAGCTCCCCCCCCCCCCCCCTCACGATTATTTCAATACTCTCGATACTTTAGGTTTCCCACACTCAACTCCCTGATTGTCGCTTCTGCCTCCCGATCCCCCGTCTCCTGCTAGGGTCACTTGTCCTGCTCCTGCCGACGCTGCTTCCTACTCCTTTTACTCCTCCCCCTTAGGTCGTTGACTCCTCCATCTGCTCAGGCCGACAACTTTCCTCCTCCCTCCTCCCCCTCTGCTTCTTCTTCGATCAGCTAGGGCCGACATCAGACCCTTCTTCTCCCTCAAGGCTAGCCGCTCCTTCCTATCCAAGGGCCGACAACAACTCCTCCTCCAAGGGGCTGACAGCCCCCTCTCCTCCTAGGGCTCCAATTTCTCTAGTGATTTTGCTCGGATCCCTCTCTACCTGCATTTCTGGGCCTGAATTTGTCCCCTTAGGGTAAGGTTCTCCCTTTCCCCACTTCTTATTCAGATTTTTGTATCCGTTATAATTTTCCTTGTTCTCCAAGTTACACTAATACGTTAATCCAAGCTTATGTCACCTTATAATTGACTAATTCCAATTTATTTTTTATCTTCAACGCCATTTACCAAAGTTATCATTGGGATTGTTCGAAACCCCTTCCAAATTAGGGTTCCTCCTAGCCAAAGCGCCTCCAAATCTCCAATTTTTGTGATAATCTCCACTCCCCTCTTCTTTGAGGATGGTAATTCCTAAACCCCTCCCCCTCATGTTTAGGTTTTGTAAAATAAAATGCTTGTGCCAATATAGGGTTTTTGCTATATTAATTATCCTATATGTTATGCTTGGACAGGTTTAAATTAGGTCTTAAGTGTTGTTTGCGCCGCTTAGCCGCCGCTGTCAGTTTCAGCCGCACCTTAAGGCAAGTAGAGATCCCTCTCTCTTGCAAGCATTGTGTTTAAATTATTTTGCATATTCTTATGATTTTATGACTTCACTTTTGAATACATATTTTGTCATATAAGCTTATAAGATCTTGAATTCATAAATTGAGTTGTTAGTTGTTTGAGGTTTCATGCGTTTGGAATAGCACGAATTGTGAATGTGAATGATGATTTTAATTGGATTTCCACTTGGATGAATTTCGTCTCATTTGATGGACAATTGGAAGGCTAGTAGTTCTTTTTGAGCATGAGCATTAATTGGTATAATGACAAATGTTAAGGTTTCTTGCTAGCGAATAAATGAATTGCGTCTTATGTAAAATGTTCGAATCATACACATTTTTCTTAGAAGATAATCGTGTCTTGGAATAGATTAATCTGGATGAATACATGGTATCCTAGAAAATGATGCAGAGTAATCTTATCACTCGTAAATACTTGAACCCGGAAGTTTCAAATCTCTCTATCTAGTTTCTTGTGTGTCATCGAATCTTGTTTCTTATGTCCTTTTGGCCTTAAGACTTGTGTAATTATTGTTTCATGACTTGATCCCCCCCTGTTTCATGTTTGTGAATTCTACTCTTGTATATCTGAATCAGTAATTGGTAATATATCTTGATACGCTAGGAATCGCCAAATTATGAATCATTTAATTCATTAATAACATAAGCGAACAATGAAAGGTGGTGTTTAATTGATGCAACTCCTCGACTTAATTGGGTTCCCTCTTGAATCCCTAATGGGAACAAAGGACCGGTCAAAGCTAGCAAGAACTCCCTGGCTCAAGGGTAAGGGTTCGAAAGAGCCTCCCCTTAGAGATCACGGGCAGAAATCTTGAATCTCTGATAAGACTTGCATCTGAATTTGAATCCTTCTGAATCATGAATCTTGTGCATCAACTAAAGAAACCTACACCTTTCATTTGTTCCAGCTTAGGTCATTACATAATCGAGCACCTGCTACAGTCTGAAGTAGTCTAATAATTTTAGATATTTCTGCTTGACTCATTTACTTACATGTCTTGTTAGCTTGCTTCATAAAAACTGGTACATAAATATTTCTGTTTCTCATGCTCGTACTTTATTTTACTTTGCTTATGTTCATTTCAATGTTCTGAGGCTTTTTCCCTCTTGTTTTGGAATTTGCCTTAGTATCAGTGACTGCGCCGCCTATTACCTGAGCCGATCTGTATCAAGCTCCAGCTTCTAGATGTTTATTTTCCTGTCGTGACTGGTTCTATGTTTATGTTTCATTTCAATTAACTGTCAGATATTTTTTTTACGTAATAATTACTATCAGTCATTTTCTCTGTTATCATGGACAACTGCTAGGTTAAAAACCCATGTACTGAAATTAGATATGTTGCATGTTCATGTTCCTTGGGATTTACATCGCATGAACTTTGTATCAGAAACATGTATCATGAGTTTTATTAAAAATACATGTGCATCTAATAATCTCACTACCATATTGTAAAGCTTCCGCATAAAAATAATCTATTTTTTTTAAAAACTAAGCATCAGTATCTCAGTCTCCTCCTAACAGACATAGAGATTCTTTCTCCCATGTCTGTGGCTTCACGACCCGCCCATAGCACACTGTGATATTTGCTATTAGACGGGTCGTGACAACAAATATTTCCAGGATCTCTTGGTCGTTAGTTATCATCTTCATCTGTTGGACTCATATGATATGATTCGTCAACAAATTTTTGGCGAAATGGACTCTCCAACATTGGATGCTACTACTGCCAGCATTTCTGTAATTACTGCTCTTCTTCATCGACCACCTCTTGTTTCTTCTCCTCCCTTTGACAGCTTTGCTCACTCTACTAATCGTGGAGCACCCCAAGGTCGTGGTGGTTGTATTGGGAATCGAGGTGAGAGCCGTAAATCTTTGCTCTTATTATGGCAGAGGTGGTAACATTATTGAGGGTTGTTTTGTGAAAAACCTCACCTCCGCCCTCAGGCTCATTGGTTCAATAGAGTTCGCCGTCTACACATCTACATCTCTTCCACAGTAACAGACTGGCCGCTGTTTCTTTTCCACTGATATTGAGGCTCTCATCAACGCCTCAAAGCAGTCAGCCTCCATTGCCACCTCCTCAGGTAGCATGCATCATGCTACATAGGGTAAGTGGTTCATTGACTCTGGTGCCACCAATTATATGACTGGTAACCACCTTGTATTCTCTTACCTGGAGAAACACAATTGATTACCACATGTGTTCATTGTTGATGGCTCCCATGCTCCCATTTGTGGCACGGGAATGGTCCAGGCCACCACCACTCTCCGACTTGACAATACTGTCTATGTTCCGAATTTTCCTTGCAACTTGTTATTTTTCAGCGTTATCTCTCGACAACTACAATGTTTTGTTTCATTCACCCCTACTTCTTGTTATTTTCAGTATGCTCGCTCAAAGAATATGATTGTTAATGGAACTGAGTGTGGGGGCCTCTACTTCCTCACTGTTGTTCATATGTTCTCCCTGCCTCCTCCATCTCTAACACTCTCCTTCAGTGGCATCTTCGCTTTGGACATCCTCCGCTCCGTTTATTACATAGCTCTTGTCCACCACCCCAAAGGACGTCTCCAACCTAGACTGTGAAGCTTGCCGGTACGACAAGCATCATTGCTCCTCCTATCTTGCTAAATAATGTAAAAGTTATATGATCGACATAAATTACTGTTTAATAGTCAAAATAGTTTAACTTCAATGCTTATATCAATTATGTTGCTCAAAATCAAGCCTAATTTACTAGAAATCAATTAATAAATGTTTACTAATTGATCCACCTAATCATAAAAAAAATAGTAAAAGCCTAAAAAAATGGAACGACAATAAATTAAATAAATAGATATACATATACATATTAGTTAAATAAATATGTAATAAATTGATCATTAATTATTGGTCTCCTACATCCCCGGGCGTGAAATGTTCGTGCTGTCTTCAAGAGATCTTCGAACTCCGGTGGAGATCTTCAACATCAAGAGTGTGCATTCACACCACGTAAAAAATTATTTCGATTTTGCCTCTGGGGTATCATTAGTTTACGGATAAAATATTATTTTTGAAAAAAAGTAGAGTAATGTTTGGAAGACCAATTAGATTAGTTTTGAAGACCAAGATGAGAATATTATTGCATGTTTCTCCTATGGAATCATTGGTCGAGCGGATCTGGGTCTTGCTTGGGTGGTGGCTGGGCGACACTGGTAGCAAATTAAAGCAATTTGTTAGCACTGTTATTGGGGGTCGCTAGACGCTCTTATGGTCCGGTCGAATCGAACAGTCTCAGCTCGAGAGTGACTCGAGCGCCCAAAGAGTCATAAATGAAACTAACAGCTGGCAAGAAGACTTTTAACGTGAAAAACCCAGAAAGAGTGAAAAATCACGGAGCCAGATCGTTCCCTCTCCCACCCGTATTCATCAAGAGTACTGTGCATTCACACCACGTAAAAAATTATTCCGATTTTGCTTCTGGGGTGTTGCCAGATGAAATTAAAATGTAGAGTAATATAATGTTTGCTTACACAAGATGAGAATATTAATTTGGAGCAGCCGGCCAAAGGATATATTCAACGCATAACCAGCTGAAATTAAAATGTATTGAAAACCTTATAACAATTATAAAATCAGAGAAAATTAATTCGTGATATATACAAAAGAAGCCTGCTGCTAGCTGTATTAGAAAGCATCTTCTTGAAATATAATTATATATCATTCCATATGTAAACTATTTTTAACTTTAGCTCCATTTATGAACTTCCAAAATTGTTTTTTTATGAGATAAAAATTAAATATCATTTCATATCTCAACTCTTATTAACTTGGCTATCTTTATGAACTTTCAAAATTGTTTTTTTGCTTGTAATTATTTTTTATCAGATATATATTATTAAATTTAATTTCATTTCAGATATTAACGCTTTTTTTACTTAATTTGACTCCCTTTATGAACCTTCAAATAAGTTTTTTTTTTTCATTTATTACCACAAATGCTATGTAGCACCCCTCATCCCCATGAAAAATGGCGAGACGGTCATTTATGAAAAATGGCGATCCGTGTGCTCCGAATCGGCAAACGTGATTCGCCCGTCAGGTGGTTATGATGGTTACGACGATAAAATTACCGGGCTACCCCCGACCAAAGCTATAAAAGGAGCTCAGAGCCTTTATTTCAACACACCTTGCCTTCCGCACCCGGGAGAGCTCATTTGAAGATTTCTCTGGAATTCTCCTTCGGCGCTTGAAGAACTTCTCCGGGGCTTGAAGATCTCCTTCGTGGACTTGGAGATTTCCTTTCTCCCGAAAGGCGACTCAGCATTCTCACTTTTGTTCTCACCAGCAATCTCACTTTTGTTCTCAATATTATTCTCAGAAGAAAAAGGACTTAGCTTTCTGAAAGGTGGTCTGTCACCTTCAGGGCCCTCTCTTTCTTTCTCTCTCTACCATTGTAATGAACCGCGGTCTGTCGCGCTCGAGTTCTAAGTCTCTAATTTTAACCCCCAAAAGATAGTGGAAGTTGGTCGGCACAGCTCCGCCCGCGTGGTTTTTTACCCTTTCTAGGTTTTCCACATTAAAAAGTCTCAGTGTACTTAAAGATTCTCTAAATGACGGTTAGCGCGCTTGGTTCACATCAGAGCTAAGGTGGTTCAAGTCGACCGGTCTACCGAAAGCACCCAAGCGACCCGCAATAGTTTGGCGCCGTATGTGGGAATGGATTCCCAAATACTATGCAAAGGCCTCCCGAGGACAGCATCCACTTTGCCCTAGTTCATGGAACTGGCAGGAACGTAACGGACACCCACCAGGAACTTTCCGGCGCACACAGTTCCTCCATTCCGGCAAACTCGGCAAGGAAAGCGCTTCTCGCTGCGCCCATCTTGCCTCAATGGCTTGGCATGGCCGGCAAACGGACTCCTCCAGCAGCGGAGCATGATTCGAATAATGTCACATTCCAGCAAGAGCAATCCCCTCTGTCAAGACCGATCCTGGCGTATCCCATCCCATCGTGGCTAAAGCTCCCACGCTGTAAAGAGTTTCACGGAACAGAAGATCCATACGAGCATGTTAACTACTTCCTAGCTGCCATGGGGACGTTCGGGCTTCCAGATCAAATCAGCTGCAAAATCTTCGCAGAAACACTACGCGGAGGTTCTCTCACCTGGTATCGATCCCTGCCTGAGGGAACTGTCCACAACTTCACTGAACTATCCCAGTTGTTCACGGGATGGCACGAAGCCCGCATGCAGAGAATCCGAGAAGACAACTCAGCATGGGGAGAACTCTAGTTGGTCAGATCTCCCCGTCTAGGACAAGTAGAACATGGAAAGCAACAAAGAAGAGACGACACGAGCTTCCTTCGACATCATCCTCGTGGGGGGCTGGATTTCGCCTTACACGCAAGCATCGGCAACCCGGCCTGCGAATTAAAAAGAGCGTTGATAAGCCATCGCATCTCATTCAACATCTTGTTCATGGCAGCCGTGAACAACTCAAGCTCCTCGGCGGAAACCTCAGGCTCAGATCCAGCGACGTAGAACTCCCGGACGGAATGACGATACTCACCATAGGGGTTATCATTCTCCCCGTCCAAATAGGAGCACTCCCAGAACCGGTCCAGTACGACTTCCAGTTTGTCATCGCAGAAGCAGATTCGCCATGCGAAGCAATATTTGGGAGCGTTCTACTTGACGCCTTACAACATGACGCGTACATGGCCGGTCGCATGGCTAGCAAAGGGAAAATCATTATAGACTCGATTTGCGGACTCAAAGCCGCCACTGCCGGACTTCGTTGGGTCACCTACGACCAGTCGCCGAGTCTGAATTCTGATAAAGATGGAACGCAGGAGAGCCGCACAACCCCTACGCCAGTAGCGGAAGAAAATCTACCTACTCCCGAGAGTCCACAGCAGCCCGAAGTCACGCGTCGAAAGAGGATGGGACAGCAGCAACTGCTTGTGAAAGTCGGTCGGCCCGATCAGGGCCAATCGGCTTGCTCTGGGGGCTGGCAAACCGAAGAACTCGGGTCTACACCCAGTTAAATGCCTCCCGCGAGCATATCCTGTCCGTGAACTGCAAAAGCCGGATCGTCAAATGGACAAGACCGCTCCCCAGAAATACGGGAGATCAATCCCTATTTTGTGACTTTCACAGGGGCTTGGGACACCATACAAGGTAATGCCTCAGCCTGAAGGATGAAATCGAGCGTCTTGTCCAGTCAGGGCACCTGAAGATCTACCACCAAGCAGCTCATAAACAAGCAGTTCGAGGAACGGCAACGGGAGGTCAGCCACCCGAGTGATCAAGTCACCACTGCACTTCACGCAGGATGATCGAATGAACTCGTGCAAACACCACTCAAAAGCGCCAAGAAACAGGCAAGGGAGTCCGGCGCTATCTACGCCCTCGTTTCGTTTGTAATCGCTAACCCAAAAGCCGCAAGACTACACTTGCGCATGTATTTATGTTCGTTTCAATTTAACGTATCTTACTTATTCTTAACTCTACTAACACTTTGGGGCCTTGCCCCCGGGACTTTGCACCGTCGTCGATCGAAGGTCAGCCCTTCTCCCCGCAGTAAGATCTCGGGATCGTAAGGGCATGCCCCTCTTATGGTCGCCCCCGGTTTGAACACATACGCTCACCGGCAACTTTGGGGTCTTGCCCCCGGAACTTTGCACTGTCGTCGATCGAAGGTCATCCCTTCTCCCCGCAGTAAGGTCTCTGTGTCGTAAGGGCATGCCCCTCTTACAGTCGCCCCCGGTTGGAACACATGCGCTCACCGGCAACTTTGGGGCCTTGCCCCCGGGACTTTGCACTGTCGTCGATCGAAGGTCAGCCGTTCTCCCCGCAGTAAGGTCTCAGCGTCGTAACGGCCTGCCCCTCTTACGGTCTCCCCTGGTTTGAACATATATGCTCACTGGCAACTTTGGGGCCTGCCCCTAGGACTTCGCACTGCCGTCGATCGAAGGTCAGCCCTTCTCCCCGCAGTAAGGTCCCAGATTCGTAAGGGTCTGCCCCTCTTACGTCGTTAACGGTCTAAATGAATATGCTCTTCACCGACCACCTCGGGGCCTGTCCCCCTAACCACTATTTCAAATATAAGAAAGACAACTAAGTCGACAAAGACACATAAAAATAATTGCTACACAGATAAAGTGATAAATGGAAACAATCACGTCAGTTCAACGTTGTACATAAGCAAAGGATAAACAGAAGACGATGAAAGAAAACAAAGATACATGAAATAGGAAACACAGGTATCAGTCCTCGGACGCATCCGAGCGATCATCCTCCGAAAGATCCTCGACTCCGAGACCGGGAATGTCGATCCCAGCTTCCTCTCAACCATACGGAGGGTCTTCTGCACGCCCCTCTGAAAGGCCACCTCGCACTTATCCTCAAGCAGCGGCTCCACCTCCTTAAGCATAATCTCGGCACGAAGCTCCTCCAAAATCTGGAACCGCTCCTCCACAAAGGCCAGGGAGTCTTTGAACTCAGCCACCCCCGCCGCCTTGGTCTCTTCGATGCTCTGATCGGCATGCGACAATCGGTCCACCTCACTCCTCAGGAAGCCCAGCTCTCCCTCCTGGCGGAACATCTCCCCCTGAGCCTCTGACAACTGGCGGAGGGCATCCCGAGCAAGCACCTTGTCACCACCATACTACGCTCGCAACCTCTCAACCTATGACCGGGAGGAAGAAACGTCAGACTCCAGCTGATGAATGCGGTTCGAGTCGCGATCCCTCTTCTTCTTCAAGGAAGACAAGTCGCTCCTCCCCACACGCAACTCCTCCTGAAGAATAAATTAGCCATCCTTAAGACCCACATAGCAGTCGTTCCATGTAAGAGTGACACTAGTCAGAGCATCAGCCTGTGAAAAGAGCAAACAGTCATAACGCGTCAGCAACAAGAAGAAAACCAGAAATGAAGGAAGAAGATTCTACTCATGGAAGAAGTCATCGCCTGAAGAGAGGAAGAAACCCGTCTCGCCGATGGCAAGGGAGGAGGCGGCGGCAAGTCTCCCTGCGGTATCTGGTCGGCGGCAGGAGACGCTAAGATCTCTACATCAGGATCACCTAGAGTCGGCTCCGCCCTGGGACTACTCGGACCCGCCTCGTGATCATGACTCCTAGGTACTGGCGGAATGAACCCCGGACTAGGACCCCCATTTTTAAAAATGATTTTCCTCTTCTTTCCGCGAGCCAAGGGAACAGCAGCAGCACGCTCAGCATCTCAAGAGAGTCCCACCGAGAGGAGTCGGCTCTCCTCCACACAGCCAAAAATGCAATACAAGGCCTTCGACATCCCCTCTTGACCAGGGAAACTAGGAAGCGGTAGGAACTTGCCTTCCCGCCCAATCTGCGGACGACAGCGACCCAGAAGCGTTCTCCACAACTCTAGCAAACTCCCAGCGATTCTGAACATACCAGTAAAGGGTATTCCTGTGCCGATAATCGTTCTTCTCCCTGAAGCGGAATCAACTCTTGTTGCTCTGAACCTCGATACGACCCCCCAGGTCGGTAGAGATCTCACGCCAATCCTTGAACACCTCCAAAGAGAATCGCGTGCGGTGCTCCCAGAAAAGCACGATCATCCCCATAAAACTCGCCATCCCAACCGGAGTAAATTGAGTGATCGGAACGCCGCAGAACTAAAAAATCTCAATCGCCTCATCCGAGAGAGGCAAGCGAAACCTAGATTTCAAACAACTCTCAGAGAGAGTCATGAAATCGGTCGGCGGGTTCTGGGCACGTTCATCAGCCCCGAGGAATCTTCACCTCTATACTGAGCGGCAATCTGAGTCGCTTGCGCCATGTATCAATCCGCGCGGCATCGAGAGTCGAGCACAGACGCATTGGCCGCGACTGGCCTCTTCGCTTCAAGACTTGGTAAAATGAAACAAATTAAATTTCCTGCAAAAACTACGAGTGAAATAAAAAGATCTGATATTTCGCAAACAAGTGCATGGCCTGGGAATGGTCGTCGCACGTCGCTCGCCCAACCGCGCAAAACACTCATACAAGCGCACCCAACCTCATACGGTCATGCGCATTCAAGCAAACACCATCCGACCGCGTAAAACACGCGCCGCTTAGCCACGCACCTCTCGCAAGGGGGTCAGCTTCCCGTCCCCGGCTAGGAGTCAGTCGGAGGTGTCGGCCATCCCCGGGCGGGGATAGGTCGGCCGTCCGCCGACCGCCTGCTCCTGGGAGGGAGCCGTCCGAGCACCCCCAAGTGGGGTGCGGCCGACCCGCACCCCACGTTGGGGTGCGGCAATGCCACACCCCCCTTTTTGGGGGACGCTCGGCCGCCCCCGGGCGGGATTCGTCCGGTCGTACGCTGGCCGCCCGCTCCCGGGAGGGAGCCGGCCGAGAACCACCCTTTTCGGGGGTCGGCCGGCCGCCCCCGGGCGGGAGCCGGCAGGGCGCGCACCGGCTGTAACACCCCAAAAATCGTAGTCCAGCGAGGTAGGCGGAGTGGTAGCGTCGCGCTCAGAATAGGCTGAAAATTCCATAGCAGGTTCTTCGCGCACGCTCACTGGCCTCCTTCGCGCACGACCAGTGGTCGTGCGCCTGATCGTGCGTTAATTCACAAGGGTTGAAGGTCGGCTGATTGTGTAGTGCGCACGATCAGGGGATGTTGGCCGCGCACGATCACTGACCGTGCGCCGCTGCTCGTGCGCACTGTTTATTCTGCTCCGCGAAAAGTGACGGGGAAGATGATTCGGCCGTCCAAAAATGTTGGGATTTGATCCAACGGCTGCGATGGATGGCTGGGGGGTTTTAGGGCTTGGTAGAGGAGTTACACCCTCATTATTTCCAAGACTTTCTCTCTCTTAGGTTGTAGAAAGGAGGAGGAGGCAAGGAGGAAGAAGAAGGGGAATCCGCCATTGCCGGAGCTTCGTAGCTCCGTTCGCCGATCCGAGACCGGCAACGCGTAGAGGGCGTCGAGGCGCTTCTTCTCCACCGTTTGTTTGCAAGCTTCTCATGGCTAGGAGGAGATCTCGAAAGGTAACAACATTTCTCCTCCCGGTCTTTAGGATGCGTGCATGGCATCCCTTTAATTTCTGCATTTTGGAACCGGATCCGTCGAGTGAGAGGGATCTGGGTCGCCTTGGTTCAAAAGGAACCATCGGGTTGATTGAGTCCGTCCCCGACATGATTTGCACTAGAGATCCGCTCCGTTAGCGGATTAGGCATTGTGGGTGAAGCCGGATTTGCGACCGTTGGTCCGATTCGGTGATGTTGTTTGACGCGCATTTTAGGGATTTTGCTAGAAATGCGATTACGACGAAAACGTCATTCTGATGCCCTTGTATTTTCGTATGAGAACGAATGTTGGTTTGTGGGCGGGGAAATATTGTGCGTGAGTTATGGCCGTGATGCCCGTTTGTATTGTGAAGGCGCGGAATTGTCTCGATGTCGGCTGGCCAGCCCGTGATATTGCAAGTCATGTGTGGAGGGTGTCTCGGCGAGACAAATCCCCCCTTCTGTATTGATTATAGTGACATTTATGAGAATGGTTGTGATTGATGGTGGCAAGAACAGGTGGAGTTCTTGGCCATGGGCTACGATGCCCTTTGGGGGAACTGATGAGTACCCTATGATGGTGGCAAGAACATGTGGAGTTCTTGGCCATGGGCCCGGCGGTGCCCGTTGGGGTAGTGATGAATACCCTGTGGTTGATGTTTGTGGTGGCAAGAACATGTGGAGTTCTTGGCCATGGGCCCGGTGGTGCCCGTTGGGGTAGTGATGAATACCCTTTTGGTTTGGATGGTATGGATGATGTATGATGATGTGCTAGATTCATACGCTTTAGGGTGCCTTGGGTGAAACCCGGGTTGCATTCATTTTGCATTGGTAGGCCCCTTTTATTATCTGCTCAACATAGAAACGTGGATGATGTTTGTGACACTTATGCCAGTATTTATGTTGCTTTTCTTTATGTGCATTTGCATACGAAGTGCTGACTTGCAGGGTGAAGTAGTTCCCCGGGGTCCGCTAGGACGGCCGGGAGGAGGGATGTTGTTACACCGTTTGTGGTCAGCCATAGCTGACCCTCGTTTACCGCTCTTTGTGATTTGGTTGCAGGGCAAGAATCGCAGGCTGGACCCAGCGCGCCGGCCAAAAAGGCCTAAAGCCTCATAAAGTGTTTACCTTGTCTTCATGCACTTCTATTATTATATTTTGTTGTAACCGGCTTGCATGCCGAGGTAGTTTAGGTAAAACTACTATCTGTCCCCTTTTGTTGGGACGTCCTTTTGTGTTGAATGTTTGGTGATTGGGACTGTGGTTTTGTATGGCCTTAAGGCCAGTTGGACTCCTATGTAGTGTGGACAATCTCTGTGTTTTATGTTTGTTTCCGCTGTGTTGTCTGAGTTTTGAGAATGGGTAGTCAATATCATCTTTTAATACTGAAGCTGTGGCGGTTATATGCCGTGGGATCCCGGCCGGACCCATGTTATATGCTCATTGCAGGGGAGGTGTTACAATTTGGTATCAGAGCTAGGTTAGAGTATTCTTGCAAGGTCTAGTGTATTTGAATCGCGTAAGAGATTGTCCACATAGGAGTATTGTGTGGGATTATGAGTATCCCTGTGTTCGAGTTTTGCGAATAGAACTTGATTAGTGTGTTTCCTTGCTTATGCTAGGATGTTGGCGACAATGCGGGGACGTCGAGGAGGCAGGAGGAGCCTTCGGGGAGCAGTGCTACTGCTCTAGGCATCATGATTATGGGCATATCCCCGGCTGATTTCTGTCGTATGCTAGCAGAAGCTTTGGTGTCAGCTCTAGCGGTGAGAGTGCCGTCGGGTGCGACGCCTGTCACACTAGATGTAGCTCAAGAGTTGACAGTTCCTAGAGCGTTGGAGAGATATTCTGACCAAGTCCAGAGTCAAAAGGACGTTGGAGAAGGGCGAGGTAAAGGGAAACCTCCCATATCACAGTGGAAATCGGAGGGGAGCCGAGGAAGGAAAAGATCTCGTTCTGGTAAGCTTAGTGAGAGAAGCGGTGCAGCTTCTGGGGAGATCCGCTCCAAGGGACCCATGTCGTGCTTTAGGTGTGGCAAGGTGGGCCACATCGCTCGGTTCTGTTCTGAGGGTAGAGCTGAGTCGGAGCAGGGGCTGGAACAGTCGGTGCGTTCCAGTCTTAGTTATGCGGAAAAGGGAAAATCGGTGGAGTCGAGCGCTTCACTCTTTCCTCCAGTGCAGCCTGGTGAATCTGCCCTTGGGCAGCAAGAGACGTCTCGTCAACCCGATGTGACGGCAGGTACGAAAAGTTTAGATTTTCGTTTGTTATTTTAAAGCTGGTTGCGACCTTTCGTATTTGTGATGCGCGTATCAAGGTTTCATGCTGGTTTTGGTTACCCCTCTCGAGTGATGTTCGACATGGGAGCGTCACACTCTTTTCTTGCGGAAAGTTTTATCTGGAAGATTGGTGCTGAGTCCGTAGAGGCAGAAGTGGAGCTGAGTGTGCGTATGCCGAATGGGTCTTTCATGACTACCACGAGGAAGGGACGCATTGTGATGCAAATTGGCGATTGTGATTTCGTGTTGGTAGCAGCGATTCTGCCACTAGACGAATTCGACATTATTTTGGAGAAGTTCCGGTGGTGGAAGAATTTGAGGACGTATTCCCCGAGGAGCTTCCGGGAGCACCCCCTCAGCGTGAGATCGATTTTTCGATCGAGTTGGTACCGGGTGCGAGGCCGGTGTCGCGTCCTCCGTTTAGGATGGCACCGAAGGAACTGGCCGAGTTAAAGGTTCAGTTGCAGGAGTTGTTAGAGCAAGGGTACATTATGCCCAGCTCTTCGCCGTGGAGTGCGTCGGTATTATTTGTGAAGAAGAAAGACGGAAGTATACGGTTGTGTATCGACTACCGTGAATTGAATAAATTGACCGTTAAGAATAAATATCCGATTCCGCGAATCGATGATTTATTCGACCAGTTAGTAGGGTCGGTGGTGTACTCCAAGTTAGACTTGAAGTCGGGGTACTACCAGTTGAAGATTCGAGAAGAGGACATCGCTAAGACAGCGTTTGGGACTCGGTATGGCCATTACGAGTTTTCGGTGATGCCGTTCGGACTGACGAACGCGCCATCTGTGTTCATGAATTTGATGAACAGGGTTTTCCTCCCGTTCTTAGATTCATTCGTGGTGGTGTTTATTGATGTCATTTTGGTGTACTCAAAAACAGAGGCAGAGCATGAGTCTCACTTGAGGCTGGTATTGCAGACTCTAAGGGAGAATCAGCTTTATGCTAAGTTCTCAAAATGAGAGTTTTGGATCGAGAAGGTGGCTTTCTTGGGTCACGTAATTAGTGGAGATGTGGTGGCCGTAGATCCAGCGAAGATTGAAGCCATTAGGGATTGGCCTGTATTGAGAACCGTGGCGGAAGTCCGGAGTTTCCTTGGACTAGACGGTTATTATAGAAGGTTCGTGGAGAACTTTTCGCGGATGGCGTTGCCCCTCACCACTCTCACTCGCAAGGACCAAAGGTTCGTATGGACACCGGAGTGTGCCCGTGCATTTGAGATTTTGAAGGAAAGGTTGATGTCTGCTCCAATTCTTAGTCTTCCTAGTGGGACGGAAGGATTTCAGATCTTTAGCGACGCGTCAGGTTGCGGGTTGGGTTGCGTGCTGGTGCAGCACGGCAATGTGATAGCGTATGGGTCAAGGCAGTTAAAGACTCATGAGAGGAATTATCCCGTCCATGATCTAGAGTTGGCGGCGGTAATTTTTGCGCTAAAATTGTGGCGGCACTACGTTTATGGTGCGAAGGTGGAGATCTTCACGGATCACAAAAGCCTGAGGTATCTCCTGGACTAGAAGGATTTGAATATGCGCCAGCGTAGGTGGGTCGAGTTCCTTGGGGACTACGACGTGGAGATTCAGTATACGCCGGGTAAAGCCAACGTGGTGGCAGATGCCTTGAGAAGGAAGTACTCCGGGCAAGGAAATTGGATGGAGGCGCATGATGAGCGTTTGATACGAGACCTGGAGTCCCTAGATATTTCTTGTGTGGCAAGAGGCGAGTCTGGCGTGGCTCGTTTGAACTGGATGGAAATGCAGTATGATATAACGGATCGAATCCGAGAGGCGACGAGCGCAGATGAAGAGTGCCAACAGTGGGCGTTGGAGGCTCAACAAAGCGAAGGCACGGCTTTGGAGATGGTTGGTGGGATTCTGAAGAGAGACGGAAGGATCTGCATTCCGCGCTTTGGCAAGCTTCGCGAGGAGTTGATGTTTGAAGCTCACTTTACGAAGTACTCCGTTCATCTAGGAAGTACAAAGATGTACGTGGATATGAAGAAATCTTTTTGGTGGCCTGGGATGAAGCGGGATGTAGCCGAGTACGTTAGCCGATGTCAGACTTGTGCCTTGGTGAAGGCTGAGTGCCAAAGGCCCGGTGGGTTCTTGAAGCCTCTCCCTATTCCCGAATGGAAGTTCGTTGACATCTCCATGGATTTTGTACATGGTTTGCCTCGATCGCAGCAGGGTAACGATGCGATTTGGGTGATAGTGGATTGCCTGACGAAGGTGGCTCACTTCATTTCCGAATCGGAAGGGTGATGGCGTGGAGGAGATCGTGGAGATTTATGTTCAAAACATTGTGCGGTTGCACGGGATTCCGAAGAGCATCGTTAGTGATCGCGATGGGCGTTTCACTTCGAAGGACTGGAGGCTAGTTCAGAAGAGCTTAGGCATAAAGCTCAAGTTTAGTACCGCGTTCCATCCGCAGACCGATGGTCAGACGGAGCGAACGAACCGTACGATGGAGGACATGTTGAGAATGTGTGCTCTCGACTTTGGTAAAGGTTGGGAAGACCACCTCTTCATGGTGGAGTTTGCCTATAACAATAGCTTCCAGTCGAGTATCAAAATGGCGCCCTATGAAGCTTTGTATGGAAGGAAGTGTCGAACGCCGATGTCTTGGGCAGAGGTGGGAGACACTAAGCTGTTGGGAAAGCAAGTGGTGGAAGATGCTTGCGATATTGTGCGGACGATTCAGGAGCGCGTGAAGGTTGCTCAGGATCGTCAAGCGAAGTATTTCAACACGCGCCACAGAAATGTGGAGTTTGCAGTGGGCGACATGGGCTACCTGAAGATCAAGCCGTTCACGGGTGTTTCGCGGGTGCGGCGACTCAAGAAGTTGAGTCCGCGGTATTTGGGTCCGTTCGAGGTTACGGAACGTATAGGCGAAGCAGCCTATCGTTTGGCGTTATCCGCGGAGCTGAGTGGATTACATGATGTCTTCCACGTCTCTGTGTTGAGGAAAGCTCTGGTGGAGCCGAGCGTCGTAGTCGAAGCGGCGACGGTGCCGGTGATGGAGGATTTGGGGACGAGGGTTCGTCCGGTTTGCGTGGAGGATTCGGAAGTCCGGCAGTTGCGCAATAAGGAAGTCAAACTTGTAAAGGTGCGATGGAACAACTGCGGGCGAGACGAATTCTCTTGGGAGCGTGAGCAAGCGATGCGGGAGGATTTCCCAAAACTTTTTGCTCCAGGTATGCTTTATGATTTTCCTGTTTAAATTCTGAAATTTCGAGGACGAAATTCTTTTAAGGGGGGTGGAGTTGTAACACCCCAAAAATCGTAGTCCAGCGAGGTAGGCGGAGTGGTAGCGTCGCGCTCGGAATAGGCTGAAAATTCCATAGCAGGTTCTTCGCGCACGCTCACTGGCCTCCTTCGCGCACGACCAGTGGTCGTGCGCCTGATCGTGCGTTAATTCACAAGGGTTGAAGGTCGGCTGATCGTGTAGTGCGCACGATCAGGGGATGTTGGCCGCGCACGATCACTGACCGTGCGCCGCTGCTCGTGAGCACTGTTTATTCTGCTCCGCGAAAAGTGACGGGGAAGATGATCCGGCCGTCCAAAAATGTTTGGATTTGATCCAACGGCTGCGATGGATGGCTGGGGGGTTTTAGGGCTTGGTAGAAGAGTTACACCCTCATTATTTCCAAGACTTTCTCTCTCTTAGGTTGGAGAAAGGAGGAGGAGGCAAGGAGGAAGAAGAAGGGGAATCCGCCATTGCCGGAGCTTCGGAGCTCCGTTCGCCGATCCAAGACCGGCAACGCGTAGAGGGCATCGAGGCGCTTCTTCTCCACCGTTTGTTTGCAAGCTTCTCATGGCTAGGAGGAGATCTCGAAAGGTAACGACATTTCTCCTCCCGGTCTTTAGGATGCGTGCATGGCATCCCTTTAATTTCTGCATTTTGGCACCGGATCCGTCGAGTGAGAGGGATCCGGGTAGCCTTGGTTCAAAAGGAACCATCGGGTTGATTGAGTCCGTCCCCGACATGATTTGCACTAGAGATCCACTCCGTTAGCGGATTAGGCATTGTGGGTGAAGCCGGATTTGCGATCGTTGGTCTGATTCGGTGATGTTGTTTGACGCGCATTTTAGGGATTTTGCTAGAAATCCGATTACGATGAAAATGTCGTTCTGATGCCCTTGTATTTTCATATGAGAACGAATGTTGGTTTGTGGGCGGGGAAATATTGTGCGTGAGTTATGGTCGTGATGCCCGTTTGTATTGTGAAGGCGCGGAATTGTCTCGATGTCGGCTGGCCAGCCCGTGATATTGCAAGTCATGTGTGGAGGGTGTCCCGGCGAGACAAATCCCCCCTTCTGTATTGATTATAGTGACATTTATGAGAATGGTTGTGATTGATGGTGGCAAGAACAGGTGGAGTTCTTGGCCATGGGCTACGATGCCCTTTGGGGGAACTGATGAGTACCCTATGATGGTGGCAAGAACATGTGGAGTTCTTGGCCATGGGCCCGGTGGTGCCTGTTGGGGTAGTGATGAATACCCTGTGGTTGATGTTTGTGGTGGCAAGAACATGTGGAGTTCTTGGCCATGGGCCCGGTGGTGCCCGTTGGGGTAGTGATGAATACCCTTTTGGTTTGGATGGTATGGATGATGTATGATGATGTGCTAGATTCATACGCTTTAGGGTGTCTTGGGTGAAACCCGGGTTGCATTCATTTTGCATTGGTAGGCCCCTTTTATTATCTGCTCAACATAGAAACGTGGATGATGTTTGTGACACTCATGCCAGTATTTATGTTGCTTTTCTTTATGTACATTTGCATACGAAGTGCTGACTTGCAGGGTGAAGTAGTTCCCCGGGGTCCGCTAGGACGACCGGGAGGAGGGATGTTGTTACACCGTTTGTGGTCAGCCATAGCTGACCCTTGTTTACCGCTCTTTGTGATTTGGTTGCAGGGCAAGAATCGCAGGCTGGACCAAGCGCGCCGGCCAAAAAGGCCTAAAGCCTCATGAAGTGTTTACCTTGTCTTCATGCACTTCTATTATTACATTTTCTTGTAACCGGCTTGCATGCTGAGGTAGTTTAGGTAAAACTACTATCTGTCCCCTTTTGTTGGGACGTCCTTTTGTGTTGAATGTTTGGTGATTGGGACTGTGGTTTTGTATGGCGTTAAGGCCAGTTGGACTCCTATGTAATGTGGACAATCTCTGTGTTTTATGTTTGTTTCCGCTGTGTTGTCTGAGTTTTGAGAATGGGTAGTCAATATCATCTTTTAATACTGAAGCTGTGGCGGTTATATGTCGTGGGGTCCCGGCCGGACCCATGTTATATGATAATTGCAGGGGAGGTGTTACACCGGCCGACCGTTCCCGGGAGGGAGCCGGTCGAGCACCCCACGTCGGGGTGCGGCAAGGCCGCACCCCCCTTTAGGGGGTCGGCCGGACGCCCCCGGGCGAGAGCCGGCCGGGTACACGCAGGCCGCCCGCTCCTGAGCGGAGGCTGGCCGGCGACCCGCAAAGAGGTACGGCCAAGCCACACCCCATGTTGGGGCGGCGGGGCCGCACCCCCGCCAAGAGACTGGTCGCCCGCTTCCAAGTGGAAGGCGGTTGGCCTCGTGCTGGCCGCCCGACCCCGGGCAAAAGCTGGTCGCATGCACGACAAAACCTCCCTGGCATAATCGCCCTCTCCCTCTATCTCCGCAAAAAATAACTAATTACCTCCGGCATGGTGGGGTACGACACGCGAGAATGACAATGATTTGAACGGTCGCGAGCAAGAAAAAACCTCCGCACTCCTCCACACGATGATTCAGATTCTGAAGTTTTGGGAGGCTTATAATATGCAATCATGCATTTATGGGAATTCCAGGGTGCGGTTAGAGAAAGCCCCACTAAGTGGGAGTGGGGTTAGTGGTGTCAAGAGTCAAACCCATGACCATAATTTCGACGCGCGCATGTTTCGCGCCGCGAGCAGTGCCGGGCGAAACCAAAGCCACACCCCACCACTGAGGTAAGGCTAGTCTGCACCCCACCAAGCGGGGTGCGGTTAGACCGCACCCCCTTCGGTGGGGGCAACCAAACCGCACCCCACCTTGGTGGGGTGCGGATATGGAGCACCCCCCATGAGGGTGCGACCAAGCCGCACCCCATGGTGGTGTGCGGCCAAGCCGAACCCCCAATGGCGGGGTGCGGCCAAGCCGCACCCCATGGTGGGGTGCGGCCAAGCCGCACCCCCATGGGGGTGCGGCCAAACCAACCTCGGGGCTAGCGTGGGATGTGGTTGAAACCGCATCCCCCCTGCCCGGTGCAAACAGGACCCGTTTTCCCCCTGGGGGCTCCGGTTCCCACTTTCCGAGTAAACACGATCATCGGAAGTCGTAGCTCGTCTGCATGACGTCTGCACTCCGGCAATACTCACCCAGAATGCTCCGCGCTCGTAGCGCGCCCAGAACACTCCCGTGTTCGTTGCATGCTCAGAACGCTCCCAAGCGCGCTTAGAACGCTTCCGAGCACGCTCAGAACTCCTCCGTGTTCATTGCGCGCTCAGAACGCTTTTGAGCACGCTCAGAAGCGTTTCTGCTTTCCGGACATGCTTACAGTTAACCATTTTTCTCAGATTTCAGGACTCGCTCGTCGCCTTTTTCACCTTCAACGAAGCTGCCCGAACTTCCCAAGCTCCCCGAACTGCCCGAAGGGCGAGACAGTCATTTATGAAAAATGGCGATCCGTGTGCTCCGAATCGGCAAACGTGATTCGCCCGTCAGGTGGTTACGGTGGTTACGACAGTGAAATTACCGGGCTACCACTGGCCAAAGCTATAAAAGGAGCCAAGAGGCTTAATTTCAAGACATCTTGCCTTCCGCACCTGAGAGAGTTTCTTTGAAGATTTCTCTGTAATTCTCTTTCGGCGCTTGAAGATCTTCTTCGGGTCTTGAAGATCTCATTCGTGTACTTGGAGATTTCCTTTCTCCCGAAAGGCGACTCGGCATTCTCACTTTTGTTCTCACCAGCATTCTCACTTTTGTTTTCACTATTGTTCTCAGAAGAAAAAGGACTTAGTTTTCCGAGAGGTGGCCTGTCACCTTCGGAGCCCTCTCTTTCTTTCTCTCTCTACCATTGTAACGAGCAGCGGCCTATCGCGCTTAGTCCTGAACAAAAAAACCGGGCCTGACGGGCCGGCCCGAGCCCGGCCCGGTCAAGGCCCGGTCAAGCCCGGCCCGGTTCAGGCCCGAACCGGGCCGAGCCCTTACCCGGGGCCCTGAAAGGGCCCCGGTTTGGAGCCGTTACCCGGGCCGGGTAAGGCCCGATAATCGGGCTAGCCCGAAACCGGGCCGGGCATAGCCCGATCCGGTCTTGGGCTAGGCCCGATTGAGCCTAACGGATCTTATTAAAGCCGTTAGGCTCATGCCCGATCAGCTCATGGCAGCATGGCTGCCATGTGGCAGCCATGCTGCCATGAGAGGCAGCCAACGGCTATTAGAGCCGTTGGCTGCCATATATTATTATATATTAATATAATAATATATATTATTATTATTATTTTTTTTTTTATTATTTTTTTTTTAAAACAAAAAAAAACCTATAAATACCCCCCTCCCCTCTCTCTTTTCTCACACCTCTCTCTCTCTCCCTCTCTCTCTCTCTCTCTCTCTCTCTCTCTCTCTCTCTCTCTTAGCTCTCTCAATGGCGTCGTCCTCCTCAGCTCCAGCGTCGTCTTCCCAAAGTACGGCTTCGGTGGTGGAGCACAATCGTAGAGCGGGTATTTGGGAGCATTTCGACATGGTCCAAGTCGGCACCGAAAGAAAAGCGCGCTGCAAGATGTGCTCGAAGTTGCTATCCATCAGCGGCAACTCGACGCTCGTTCGACACCAAAAATCTTGCGAGTCGAAACAAGCTCCTCCCGAGTCAAGTCAAGCTCAAATTTCTGGAGCAGGACAGATTTGGACGTACGATCAAATGCGACAGCGAGAGATGCAGGCGAAGTTCGTCATCAAACGTGGGCTGCCATTCAGCGTCTTCGACAATGACGACGGCACAGAGTACATACATGGGGGCTTCAGCCCAAATACCAAAAGGTTAGTAGAATTACTTTAAGGCGCGACACGATTAGGTTATATTTAGAAGCAAAACAAGAATTAATTACGTATTTTGAAAATTTCGAAGGACGTGTGAGTCTAATGAGCGACGTTTGGACGAGTAATTTAAATTTAGGATTAGCTTATCTTTGCATCACTTGTCATTGGATTGATCCCATTTCGTGGGAGCTAAATAAACGCGTAATATGTTTTACGGGTTTTGAATTCCCGCACACGGCTATAGCTTTATATAAGGTTATTATGAAATGTGCGCGGGAATTTAAAAATAACGATAAAATACTTAGTTTTTCTCTTGATAACGCCTCCAATAATGGCGCCGCAATTGAATTGTTAAAACGAGATTTAAAACCATTTCTCAACGACGCATTTTTTCATACTAGATGTGTTTGTCACGTCCTAAATTTAGTTGTACAGGATAGTTTAAAGACAATGTCAACATATATTAATAAAATTCGCGACATGTTAAAAATAATTTATTGTACTAAACAACGAGCTCAAGATTTCAGAAAATTTTGTAAAGCACAAAATCAAAAATATTTGAAACCTCAATTCGATATGCCTATTAGATGGAACTCAACCTACAAAATGTTAAAAAGAGCCCTTCAACAAAAAAATCTTCTAATGGAATATTATAGTTTACTTAATATTGAACACGGTTTAGGTGAAACTGATTGGACCATAATAGAATATTATGTAGATTTACTAAAGTGTTTTTATAGGGCCACCGTTGCTTTATCTGGAGTGTATTATCCAACGAGCGCATTAGTGATTGAACATTTCGTACATATCACAGAAAAATTTAGTTATTATAGAAAACATCAAGGTTGGGCTCCTTTAATTAAAGTAATGGAAGAAAAATTTTTAAAATATTATAGAGAAATACCGCCTATGTTTTCGTGCGCCGCCGCTTTAAATCCGCTACTTAACGTAGAAGGCGTAGAAAATTTGATCGACGAAATCAATACTAATCTAACCTTAAATATAAATTATGATGATGCGGATGACCCCGTTAGTGCTTCAAGTTTTACTACTTTTTTTACGCAAAGTTATAATTATTACAATAACTTATACGGGTCACGACCCCGCGAAGAAATAACGCAACCCAAAATGAAGGATAGTCTTAAAAATAAAATTTTAGATTTAGCTTCTAGGAAAAAAGCGCGCACATCTAGTAGTTTAGATGAATTAGGATTATACACAAAAACTCAATTTAGCGATTTTATGAGTTCGGACGAGATCGAAAACTTCGATATCTTAAATTGGTGGAAAGGTAAAGCTAATACCTATCCTGTTTTGCCTATATGGCCCGTGATTTATTAACTGTCCAAGCTAGTACAGTAGCTTCGGAGTCCGCTTTTTCTCTTAGTGGCAGGGTTTTGAATGAGCGGAGGAGCCGGCTTAACAAAGATTCGCTGGAGGTTTGCATATGCTATAAGGACTACTTGGACAGTGTAAAGAGGAAGCAACACATAACAGCATTGGAGGAGAGCTCGGAGGAGATAGAAGATGAAATGGACGTGTTGAATCTACAAGTAGAAGATGATTAAATCGAGCAATTGTATTTTCAATTTTGTATTTTGTACGACTTAAATTTTGTATTTTCAATTTTGTATTTTCAATTTTGTATTTTCAAATTTGTACTTTCAATTTTGTACGAAATGGACGCGTTTGTAACTTTGTATTTTCAATTTTGTATTTTGTTCCAAATTTGCAATATTAGAAAAAAATTTTGTTCCAAATATTTTATTTGTTCAATATTTAATAATTTATAAAAATTATAATTAAAAAATTTAAATTTATATTAAATTTAAAAAAATAAATAAAACCGGGCCGGCCCGGATCAGGCCCGAGACCGGCCCGGTCCTGCCCGGCCCGGTCTGAAGGGCCGGAGCAGGCAGCACTTATGTGCTGCATGCCCGGCCCGGGCCGGCCCGATTCCAGGGGAGGACCGGGCCGGCCCGGCCCGATACAGTAAAAAGCCCGATCGGGCCCGGTCCAGGCCGGCCCGATCGGGCTTTATGTTCAGGACTGATCGCGCTCGAGTTCTAAGTCTCTAATTGTAACCCCCCAGAAGATAGTGGAAGTTGGTCGGCACAGCTCCGACCGCGTGGTTTTTTACCATTTCCGGGTTTTCCACGTTAAAAAGTCCTAGTGTACTTAACGATTCTCTAAGTGATTGTTAGCGCACTTGGTTCGCTTCAGAGCTAAGGTGGTTCATGTCAACCGGTCTACCGAAAGCACCCAAGCGACCCGCAACAGTCTTCAAGGATTTGTTTTAGTGAGCTATCGATCTCCTCTTCGAAGTGGTAGCCCACGTTGAGGCGTTGGAGAGCTTGGTTTAACATAATATCTGATTTGTTCATGAAAGACGGTTCATAACCACAACGTTCACGACCGCAACCACCACTCCAAACGGAGCCTTAATTAGTGCTCGTGTTGGATGCGTTTATGATCGATGATCCATATTCTTTCTTGAGACGATCATGAAAATAATAAGAACAACAATAAATTCCTTCATAATTTGAAATACATGAATACATATTCTTCTTAATGAGAAAAAAAACAGTACAAGACAGAAAATTTTCAAATTAATTTTAATAAAAAACCAATAGTTCATAAAATCTGGTTCTGATATACCACATGTAGGATAGAACTTACATCCAAATAAATACATAATTATTAGTGGATTTGATCGGCACCGATCTGACCCCGTGATTTTCCCTTTTTTCGGGTTTTTCATATGCAGAATGTCTTGCTCTTTCTGTTGTTGGTTCTATTTTGACTGTTTGCGCGCATGCTTAGCTCACTCTCGAGCTAAGACAGTTCGATTCTTCCGAACCGGAAGAGCGCTAAAAAACTCACAACAGTTCACGACGTCTGTGAGAAGGTGTTCTCAACTCTCCAAGGAATTCCTGTGAGGAGAATTTGCTTCGCACAAGTGCTCCTAACCAACAACATGACAAGAAGGAACGCTCGCACGGCTAACGGGGCAGCTCCATATATAGGAGCGGGCCGATCTGGAACGTCTGATGGAGGAGCGTCAGACGGATTCGAAGTGCTCACCCTACTGCTAGATTTGGGAGACTCTAATACTCACAACCCCGTCCTTGCCCAAAGTGGCCGACAACCGCTCGCCCCAAACCGCATCTTATCGGAAGGCGTTGCCCGCCTAGATGATCCCACTGCAGACGAGCTATCTGACGCATCTATCTCCATGCACGCCATACAGATCCCTCGCCGCCTTCATGGCCAACAGACCAGAGACCTTCAGGAGGACCTCCACTGAGGTGGATCTCTAGCCACCCGAGCTCTGTATTAAGCTGGGAGGTTGTAAGACAAGGCGGAGGTGCCGCCGGAGAACAGTGCTCCGACAACACCCGTGTTCTGCTCCTCTTTAAATATGGTCTCTGGCGGCCTCCGACGGCGCTAGGTCGTCGGAAGGGGTGTCGTCCTCCTGAGAGTCGGTCGTGCGGCGGCGCGGCGAACCAACGGCCTGCCAGCGGTGGTGAGAGCTCGATAGCTCTCGGTCACCACTGTGCATCAGTTGTTCCGATCTCAGGGATGAGATCAGACAACCTAGATAACCTTAAAAATGTCGAGCCCGTGATTGGCTCCCACAGCGGATCTGAGGCCGATCCTCCGTGGGACCGCTATTTCTGTGCGGTTTGGCTCAATCTCAACCAGACCCAGTGCGCTAAGATTCGTGCAGAGCCGATTTAGTGCAAATAGTAGGGTTTCTAATTTTCTAAAGCCGATTGTTTGCTCGAAATTAGAAGTGTTGAACATCAAAGTTGTGTCTAACAACATGGGACATCTATTGTAAAAATTTCAGATTTTTTTTGGAATAATTTAAGTATTTATTAACAATTAAAAAAACTATAAAATTCCACTATTATGAGATGAAATTCTGGGAAAATTTTGCCAACAGGGTAATGTTGATTAATAGAAAAATTTTCATGATTTATTAAAATGTTTTACTAATTTTAAGTAATTAATCTGAGGTCAAATATAAATATTTACATTTGCAGAGGATTGATTAACTAATCTAAATTTCTAAAAATTACTGATAGTAGATACAGTCTCTGGAAGTTTTTAGGAATTTTATAAATATTCCTAGTATTTTTAAAAGGAATTAATTTGAGCTCAAGAATGCTATAAAATCATCAGATGCCATGTAAGACCTCTTTAGGCTCTCAAATATTTATGGTAAAAGCCAGATGGTTATTGACCTCACTTATGAAAATTTGGTGTTTTTTGAAATTGAGCTACTATTTTAATTGTTTTAAATTAGGGTAAAATCCTCTTAATTTAATTTTGAGAGGGAGATTTTCATTGGTCAAATGCCTGAAATACTTATGAGCGATTGGTAGTGGTGCTACAAACCCTTGTAAAAATTTGAAGTTTTTTGGTGCATTTTGAGTATTTTTTTAATATAAAAATAATAAAAAATTTAGGATGGAAATTTATTGGAGGCTTTTCCATAACTCAAAATGGTTTAAGAAAATTATGTGAATTTAATTTCCTGTTTTTCTAATTATGTTTGGTATTTAATAAATAAAAAGGGGGCTAAAATCGGAGGAAATTATATCGGATGACAACTATGAACTTGAAAGGCCTCGATAAAAATGAGTGCGGTTAATTATCTCATAATGAACCTCCTACCAAAATTTGAGATTTTTCCATTAAAATTGGGTGTTTATAATGATCTATAAATGAAAAGAGCCTCAGAATTAAATAAAAAAAAACTTGGACAAATCTTCATCCCTGAAGCACTTTCCATTCTTGATGAAAGGCTTATAGAGCAACATGACAAACCACAAATTAAAATAAAAGTTATGAAATAAAACAAAAAAGTTATGCATGAAAATAATTGATGCCATGTTGCCTGATTCTATTGTATTAAATATTCTTAGAGGCACTGCTAAATCTTCCCGGCAGCTTCATCATATTTTCTTCTGCTTGTGTGGGGTTTACAGAAAGCGGGAGAGAGGAGAGAGAGAGGGGGGGGGGGGGGGGGGGGGGGGGGGGGGGGGGGTGGAGGTGGAAAGCCTAGTTCAAAATTCCGCTCTCTTAGACGGTGAGGATGGAATTGCTCGGCAATCAGCCTGTAACATCTCATTTCCTTCTAGACCCCTTGGGTTAGGGTTAAGGTTGGAGTGGTGAGTAGAGTTCATGGTGTGACCCTAGGTCAACCTGAACTTAGGAAAATTGCTATAAGCACCCCAAAAGTGCAAAAGTTAACCTTGCCCAAATTATCTCAAATTGAACTCACCAACTCAAATTGAGCTTGCAAATAGGCTCCTAACCCTAAGATAAACTCAAGTGACCCAAAAGCCCCAACATAGGGTCACCAAATTTGACCAATTTAACCAAATTGACCAAAGTCAAATATAAGTCAATATAACCCAATTCAACTCAATAGGGTTCAATTCTTATTCATATGGTCAAATTGACCCCACCCCTAGATGATAAATCTTTAAAGGAGTGATATGGACCCAGAAGACCCATCATGGGGTCACCAATTGATCCAATTTGACCATAGTCAAACTCAGGTCAACATAAGACAATCCTCCATTAATGGGTTCAATTGACCCCCAAAATATGAAATTGACTTCACCCCTAGTCTTAGAACATCATGGGGGACCTAATAGACCCAAAAGACCCATCATGAGATCATCAAATTGACCAAAGTCAACTTTTCCTCAATTTTGGTCAAAATCACACATATTGGCTAAATTGGCACAAATAGGGCACCACCATGACCCAATAAACATTGGGTGGTGTCAAGGGACTCAAGAAAACCACATTTGACCAGTCAACTCACCAATTGACTAAGTCAACTCCAAAAGTCAACATAGGTCAAATTGAGCTAAAATGGGCACTTGAATCAATTAAGCCAAGCCTTATGGGCTAAGGCCTCAATAGGAGGCCCAACCTTCAGCCCATGACCTAATTACCATGCATTCCCTCAGAAATTAGGAGGAGATGACATGCAAGAGGCCAATTTGGACTTTCCCCCAAATTCAAGAGAGGGCAAAGGAGGAAATCATGGATTGAAAGCCACTTGTCCCTCCTCTCCTCTTCCCAAGCCTCCCACTGAGCTCCAACAATGATTCCCAGCCGAAATTCTAGCAGTGGGGGTGACAAATGGCAGCAAGGAGGAGCATTCTATGCTTGGCCGAAATCACCTTAATGGCTGCCATGGATTAAGCCACCCTCAGCCCAAATTACTTCACCATTAGATTCAGAAGGTGCCAAGCAACTGAAAATCGAGCTTTGGATCAAGACTTTTGATGGAGAGGGGCGAAATCAGCATGGGGAGCATGGAGCATGGTCGGCCATGGCAAGTCCTGGAATTCTTCAACCTCAAGCACAATCAAGGCAAGTGTCCTACCCCTCTCCATCTGTGCTCATTTCCCCCTTCCTTCCTTTTTCAAAATCGACGAAGAAATAGTGATCCACCATTTCAGTTTTCCCCTTCTTCAAGCTTGAAAAACGAAAACGACGGGAGAGCTACTCCGGCCACCTCCGGTCGAGTTCTCACCGTCGGTCGATAGCCCTACCTCGGTCGGAGGTGGTGGCTTGGGGGATTGGCCGGAAATCACTTGTGGTGGCCGGAATCCATGGCCGAAAATGATCCAGAAATTGCGTTTTTGCTGTTCTTACGGGTGTAGGGATGATGAATAGTAACATTAATAAATGTTGTATAGTTATTAAAATATGTTATAAATGAACCCTGAACTTCAATTAAAAATTTAGGCCCCTTAGGCCCAGAATCAAAAGAAATGACTAACATAAAAATTGTAGGCCTTGGTATTATCTTTAATTTGCCACTAATTTCATGTCAATACGATCACTGTAGCTCCCTTAGCATCATTTTTGGTGGGACTAGTCTTAGAGTAGACCAGAAATTAAAATGGTAATATCTCTCCAATGGTAAATCCAATGATGCTGAAATTTGGACCATGCATGTATGTACTCTAGGACTACCTTGTGTCAAAAATTTAGATTTTTAGGAGAAGATTTTTCTATAGTTTTGTCCATTATTTGATTTATCAAATTAATGTGATTTAGGGAGCTAGACACCTCATATTGACCCCAAATTTTGGTGGAACACTTTTCATGTCATCAATTAGCCCTGGTAAAAATTTGGGAGCAAATGGACTAATGCATGTTGGGTTATTACACATGCATGTCTCTACTCAAAAGGGATTATGGTGTGCCAATAGCAAAAATAGTTATTTTGTGTATTCAGCTCATATGGCTAATTGTTGGCCTCTGAAACTTGACCATACCCTCCTTATGGTATAACATGTTACCCCAGAGAAATTTTGGATTTTTGGGATCAAAATTATTAGGTATATCACTAAAATGAGTTGTCACACTCCTTAATTTATGAAATAAGTTTGAAGAAAAATCACTGGAAAATTTTGAAAACTAGGATTTAATGTTTTTAGGTCATTATTGTGCTATATTGATTTTCTCAGAATTTATAGAGATTATGAGATGGTACTTGATGTGTAAAACTCTACTTGCACACCTTAAATATTAAATGGAAATTATAGTTATAAATTCCCTAGAATATTATGAAACTTAGGATTTGATGTTTTTAGACTATTATTGTGCTATACTGATTTTCTAAGAATTTGTATAGGCCATGAAATGATACTTGATGTTTAAAACCCGATTTGCACACCTTGAATATTAAATGGAAATTATGGTTATAAATTCACTGGAAAATTATGAAACTTAGGATTTTATGTATTTAAATCATTATTGTGCTATATTAATTTTCTTAAAATTTGTTGAGGTCATGAAATGGTACTTGATGTGTAAAACCCTATTTGCACACCTTGAATATTAAATGGAAATTATGGTTATAAATTCCTTGGAAAATTAAGAAACTTAGAATTTGATGTTTTTAGACCATTATTGTGCTATACTGATTTTCTCCGAATTTGTAGAGGTCATGGAATGATACTTGATGTGTACAACCGTATTTGCACACCTTGAATATTAAATGGAAATTGTGGTTATAAAGTCACTAGAAAATTATGAAATCTTGTATTTGGTGTTTTTAAATCATCATTGTGTTGTAGGAATTTTCTCAGAATTTTGGGAGAACTGAACTAGTATTTGATGTGTAGAGTCATATTCTCACACCATTAGCATTAAATTGAAATTTTATTTATAAATTCTCTGGAAAAATAATGAAATTCTAGGAATCAAGTTTTTATGTTATTTATTGATCTAGAGTTTGTATGCATGGATGCAGAAAAGTGAGGAATGGATCAGAAAAAGGGTGAAAGAATTGGTGGGACAAGTGAGGAATTTGTTTGATGAGTGTAAAGGTGATGATTTGAAGAGACTCGAGCTAATCGATGATCTTCAACGCCTCGGTGTGGGCTATCACTTTGAAGAGGAGATCGATAGCTCACTAAAACGAATCCATGAAGACAATGGAAAAATAGATGGAAATGATTTGCACGCTGCAGCTCTGCAATTCAGATTATTGAGGCAGCACAGATATTATGTTAAATCTGGTATCCATTTTTTTTATAAAGCTTATTTTTATTGATATGAAGGTAAAAGGGGATACAAAAAACGCAGATGATCGAGTAAGCCACCTCAAAATACATGTCAAATACCAACATTTGATGCTCAACATACCCAACCCAAAACAAAAAGAAAGCAAAAACATCTAATTTGGCTACCAACTCATAAAAGTAGAAAATACATTTTATCTCACATTAAGACAAAGACAAAACACTAAAAACCATGCATATAGATATGTACATGCAATATATATGTACAAGTATGTATTTATATATTTCTCATGCTATAGTGTTGTTATGAGCAGATGTGTTCGGCAAATTTAAAGACGACGGGGGAGAGTTTAAGAGGCGTTTGGCGGATGATGCGCGCGGCCTACTCAGCTTATATGAAGCATGTTTCTTGGCGACGCCGGAAGACGAGATATTGGATGAAGCGCTGAGATTTGCGAGGTGCCATCTTCAAACTCTGTCGGAGGCGGGTGGAGTTCTGGATGCATCGATGAAGGAATTGGCATCGCATGCTTTGGAGCTGCCATTGCACAAGAGAATCTCGAGGCTGGAAGCAAGATATTATATAGAAGTGTGCGGAAATAGTATCATCCTGCTGGAGTTGGCAAGACTGGATTTTCATCTTCTGCAGCTACTCCACTATCAGGAGGCACAGAGCCTCTCCATGTGAGTATTTTTATTAATTAATAATTATTTAAACTTCGATCTATTGATTCGTATCTTGTCAAATATTCATAGAAACCTTAATTAATTAGACCAAATTGATTTATGATTCATATCTCTATAATACGACCCGGCCATTAAAATATTAAATCAGAATAATTTGGCTCTTTCTTTGAACTTATCTTTCAGTCAAAGGTAATATATTGATGGATAAATCATGTCTTCACAGATGGTGGGAGGAGATTGTTGAGGCCAAAAAATTCAATTTTTCAAGAGATAGAATAGTGGAGTGTTACTTTTGGATTCTAACATTGTACTTCGAACCTCAATACTCAGTAGCGAGGAAAATAGCTACAAAGGTGATTGCATTAATGTCAATTACTGATGATATATATGATGTATATGGAACTTATGATGAGCTTCAATCTTTTACTCAAGTGATTCAAAGGTTAGCAAGATTTAATCCTTTCTATTAAATCTTAATTTGAATAAAATATTAGTTATAAAGTTTAAATAATAACTTCCATCAATATTTTAAATGCAGGTGGGATGTGAATGCAGTTGATCATCTGAAAGGATATATGAAAGTTCATTTTCAAAATATTGCTAAAACATTTCAGGATTTTGAGGATGAGTTGAGCAGCTTGGAAAGATCGTTTCGTGTGCACTACCTCAAAGAAATAGTATGCTTTATGTTATAATAAATAATATATTTACATACTACAAACAAAATATATATTACATTAACCTCCCCTCTAAGTTTACCCAGTTTACAAAAAATGTTCCTTCTACTAGAAATATGGATGGAAAATGATAAAATAAATTAGCCAAATTATTTTATGATATTTCAAATTTATCTTTTTATAATGATTTTAGATTCATTACAAAGGGTAAAATAAATGCACCTCTTTAATTCAATGTTGAGTTATTACAAAGGGTAAAATTGAAATATTATAAAATAATTTGGTATATTTCATCACTGTCCATCTATATTTCTAAAGGAAAAGGTCACCAATTTCAATGCTGAGTCTTTATTACAAGGGGTAAAATTAGAATATCATAAAATAATTTGGTTGATTTGTCATTTTCCATCTATATTTCTAACAGAAGAGACATTTTTGTAAACTGGGGAAACGTAGAGAGGTAAATGTAATTTCGAAAGATAGAGGGGTGCAACCTGTAATTATGCAAACTCCTAGGGGAGGTCCCAACAATTACCCTATATATATATATATGTGTGTGTGTGTGTGTGTGTGTGTGTGTGTGTGTGTGTGTGTGTGTGTGTGTGTGTGTATAAATATATGTATATATATGTATGTATATATATATGTATATATATACATATATATATACATATATATGATATGTAGGTGATCATTAGCTTATAAATGACTGCATATTATATTCTACAGCTTAAAGTTGTGGCAAAATATTGGTTTGAGGAAGTAAAATGGAGAGAAGCACGATACATTCCAACGCTTAAAGATCACTTGAAGATTACAGCAGTGACCACCTGTTATAATCTATTAACTTGTGCATCTTTCATTGGAATGGACGGTTCTGCGACGAAGGAAGTTTTTGATTGGCTGTTGACCTTCCCAAAGTTTACCTATCATGCATCACTCATATGCCGATTAAGAGATGATGTTACGTCGCAAGAGGTAACATACTTTTTTTAAACTGTTTAAATGATCAATAGATTTTAGATTCTCTATCTTTTCATCATGAATTCACATTGTCGTATTTTCTTCACTTGTCATGTTGTCACCGAGTACATACACTCTAAGGCCGAGATAGCTCATAATCCTTGCGGACAAGGTAATGACGGGGTTGCTAAGGAAAAACCTAATAAGGCAAGAGCAATAATTAGGTCGTGCCCCGGGTTCAGGTTATAATTACTATACTTGGATGTTCTGACGGTAGAAGGTGGGAATGGGTAAATGATACTGGCAGGCCCCAGGATGTTGTTAGGGTATACAGAGTTGGGTCGGGTAACCGATCTATCTTAGATCACCATATTTAAGTATGTAGTGCTAATTAATTGTTGTAATTACGATCGTAGTCAAGGTCACGAAAGTCGAACATGAAGAGTCTCAATTGAGCTCAAATTGTTTAAATTTTGATATTTTTTCACAATCATTTGGGCATTAAATTAAGGGACCAAATTAACTCCAAAAATTCTCAATTTTTATGGAGAAATGCATTATAAAATTCTCTATAACATTGATTTAATGTTGAGGACAAGAAAAACCATCTAAAGACCTTAAATTCTCAAAATTAGACACCCACTAGTTCGAAATAAAAAACTATGGCATTTGATTGCCAAATCAACAACCAAGATTTCCCTAGAATGAAATAAGATAGTTGCAAACAATTCATGAATTTTATTTTTAATTAATATCAAATGTGTACACAAATGAATCTTGTATATGTTTCCTTGTATTTTCAAAATCTCACTAAAAAGAAACAAAAAATAAGTATCCATCCATTAATAAATAGTTGACATGTCATAGTTGACATGAAAAATGCGCGCCGGAGAGAAAAAAGAGCGCACCTAGGTGAAAAAAGGCCGGAATTATCAAATTCTTATATAGACTGGAAAGAATTCCCCGGAATTCATTAAAATTCCAATCCAACGGTAAACGTGCAAACGAACGACAAAATTGAGATTAGACCTTCAATTCCAATTCCAGGATCTCAATTTCTTCTAAACGAACGGACCCTGTGAGAAATTAAACTTTGTTATCTTCATTGCCTTATATGCATCTCACATATAATAATATTTTTTTGCAGTTTGAGCAAAAGAGACTCCATGTGGCATCAGCTGTACAATGCTACATGAAAGAGCATAACAGCACATTGGTGGAAGCCAATGAGGCACTTCTGGAAATGGTGGAAAATGAATGGAAGAATATGAACCGCGAATACCTTAGTCTGAGCGGCACTTTCTCAAGGAATATTCTCATGAGAGTTATCAACCTTTCAAGACTCATGGAAACCGCATACGATGTTCAAGACAAGTACACTCATTCAAGTATGATCAAACATCACATTTCAAAGCTTTTGGTTGAACCAATTTCCTTTTGATTATGAGCAAGGAGCCTCATAAATGTTGTCATGAGGTGTTTCTTCATGGTCTTTTGTGCCTCACAAATCAATATCAAGTACTTTGATTTGGTTTGATTTATGAGTTTGGTGTGTTTAAGTGTTGCTACTCATGTCTTTTTTAAGTTTTTGATTTCAAATGTGATGTGTTCATCATTATTTAATCATACTTATATGAATGTGCATGGACAATGTATTCATGGTGTTGTTGAGCAGAGAAATGATTTCTCCAAAAAAGTTGGTTGGTTACAGCCGGTGCTGGCGGTTGCCTCGCAGGAAATGTTGGAAATTGTCAGATCATTCTCTATATTTTGCTGATCCGATCTCCGAATTGTTGGAAATCCAATCTCTGAATCGTTCAAAAAAAATAGTCGGTTCATCGTCACATTTTTGTGGTCATTTCTTATCCTCCTTTTGAGTCTATTCATGGTGACGGTTTGTCGATCAGATCATTGTATCTCCAACATTATTGTCAAAGCTATAAAGTTGATTAAATCCAACCCTGCATGCTCAATTTCATTACCTGGTCGAATAGTAGAATTTGAATTCAGGCCAATTTTAGTTCCAATGGAAATTGGAATTGATTTCAATTCTTGAATCCAATTCCAATTGTGTCCCGAACGAATGGACCCTCGAAGATTTTTGCTATGAATATTTGACTTTGCTAAATCCAAGTTAAATAGAGATTTGCTATCATACTTGAATAGAAACGGTTAAAGAGTATGATCAATGCTTAAATAGTCGACTCAATGCTTCGGTCTAGAGAACTTAAACACATTGCAAATGCTTGAAGCAGAGCAATTACATGAGTTATTCTCCAGGACCAAGTGCATAGTAAATCAAATTTGATTCCTGGGAGAAGTAGTTGAAGAGAATAAAGTTGTTTTAAAAGTCCTTAATTTGTAGCCTACCAATGAAGTTTGATCATGTGGTGACGACAATCGAAGAATCAAAAGATATGAATCGGTTTTCCCTAATAGAATTGATGAGATCTTTACAAGCCCATGACAGTCGCATGCGTCAATTGGAAAATTCTATTGAGCAAGCATTTCATACTAAACTAAATTTGAGTGGCAGCAAATCAAAAGAGAGGAAGCGCCACCAATTCATTAAGAGAATATAAAAGAGTAAAGTTCCAAATTCATAGAGAGCACACCCCTCTTTGTAGTGCCACGTCTGTAAGAAGAGCAATCATGAGGCCTGCGATTGCTACATTAGGTGTAAACGTTGCCATAAACCGACGCATATCGATAGGGCTTATTGGTTTAAAGATGAAAAAATAAGCAAGAAGAAGCAAACTTAATATAAGGAGATCCAGCCAGTGTTTTCTATACATGCCTCAAAACCGCTTCTAAAATAGAGCATGTGTGGTACATTGACAATGGGTGTTCGAATCATATGACTTGATAAGAACTCCATAATTTATCTAGATGAGTCCAAGCAAGCAGAAGTAGTACTAATAAGAGATGAGAAAAGACAGAAGATAATGTGAAAAGGAACAATCAGTGTTCAAAGTAAAAGTGGACAACCAAACTACATCCAGGACATCCAATGTGTCCTAAGCTACACACAATTTATTGAGCGTGTGACAATTCTCAGGCGAAGGCTACAAAGTCTTGTTTGAACACAGTGAATGCATTGTAAGAGATAACAAAAACAATGTCATCGTGTGTTTAGTCCTAATGAATCACAATAAAGTCTTCCCTTTTCGGCCTCCCAACAACAAAAAAATATGGCTTTGCAAACTGTTAAAGCACAAAATGAAAGCGTTGATAAGGTCAGGTGGTTACTCATGGTGTAACCACCCGATGCTGCTGATTTGAACAGATGGTATTGGATTTTGGGTGGTTACTCATTATGTAACCAACGGGTGGTGTGTATAGTTGTAGTACGGGAGGTTACTATTGTATGTAACTGCTTGAGCTTCCTTGTTTCAGTTTCTTGTATTTAGTCTCACATCGTTAATTATAAGTTCTCTTAATTTTTCCTCTACTCTATATAAAGAGAGGTCATCACATATAATATTCAGATTTTTTCTAAATAAAATATTTAGTTATTTTCCATTTCTCACATAGTATCAGAGTTATTGATCCTACGACTTGCGTTTTGATAACCGCCCATCCATCATGCTCGGCCTCCTGAAATAACTCTCCTATTCTATTTGTGTGGACTTTGATTTCCTAACTGCCCGCCCTCCATGTTAACTTTGTGCAAACTTTGGTTGTCTAACCGCCTGCCCTCTCTGCAAAGACTGTGTGGACTCAATTGTTTAACTGCCTATCTTTTCTGATGTGTCTTTCTGCACCCCGTGTGTGGTTACTATATATGCACCCTTTTGAAACCTTCCATGCTGCTGGACTTGTCTTTTATGTGTGACCACCATTCCCCACTTCTCTTATGGACAGTTCGCCCATACCTACTGCTACCCCTACTTTTGTGTTTAGTGCCTCTAGCAATCTTGAAACTACCTCCAAGTTAACTAGATTGAACTACCCTGATTGGAGTGACTCATTTACCTTTCGTTTATGCTCTCAACACAAATGTAATCACCTAATCGATGCTCCTCCTGCTCTTGACTCGGCCACTTATGCTGTTTGGGATGTCAGTGATGCTCTTGTTAGTACATGGCTAGCTGGCCAACAGTCTCTCTGATGAATGTTTGTCTATCATTCGTCAAGATGATATAGTGGAAACTACATCAGATCATCTTAAAGCTCTTTACTCAAAGGGTGCAAAGAACTCTCGCATCAACACTTTATATGTTGACCTCTTTGCTTGCCCCACTCTATATCCAGCCGCTTCCTATCTGGAAGTTCAGGCTCTTGGAGTAGAGCTTATCCAACATAGGCATTTCTCTGTCGACCTTGTCACTCAACACAAATGTAACAACCCATATAACAAAAAGGGGGATTTTAAATGAATTAAAAACTCAATTAATAGCTTTTGTTAGACGCAACCTAGCCCCCCTCCCCTCATGATTATTTCAATCCTCTTGGTCCTTTAGGTTTCCCGCAACTGACTCCCCGATCGTCGCTTCCATCTCTCGATCCCCCGTCTCCCGCTAGGGTCACTTGTCCTGCTCCCGCCGACGCCATTTCATGCGCCTGCTCCCGCTGACGCTGCTTCCTGCTCCTCTTCCTCCTCTCCCTTAGGTCGTCGACGCCTCCTCCTGCTCAGGCCGACAACTTTCCTCCTCCCTCCTCCCCCTCTGCTTCTTCTTCGACCAGCTAGGGCCGACAACAACCCCTTCTTCTCCCTCAAGGCAAGTCACTCCTTCCTCTCCAAGGGCCGACATCAACTCCTCCTCCAAGTGGCCGGAAGCCCCCTCTCCTCCTAGGGCTCCAATTTCTCTTGGGTTTTTGCTCGGATCCCTCTCTACCTGCATTTCTGGGCCAGGATTTGTCCTTTTAGGGTAAGGTTCTCCCTTTCCCCCCTCCTTATTCAGATTTTTGTATCCATTATAATTTTCCTTGTGCTTCAAGTTACACTAATACGTTAATCCAAGCTTATGTCACCTCATAATCGACTAATTCTGATTTATTTTTGATCTTCGACGCCATTTACCAAAGTTATCATCGGGATTGTTCAAAACCCCTTCCAAATTAGGGTTCCTCCTATCCAAAGCGCCTCCAAATCTCCAATTTCCACGTGATAATCTCCACTCCCCTCTTCTTTGAGGAAGGTAATTCCTAAACCCCTCCCCCCTCAAGTTTAGGTTTTGTAAAATAAAATGTTTGTACCAGCTTAGGGTTTTTGCTATATTAGTTATCCTATATGTTATGCTTGAACAAGTTTAAATTAGGTCTTAAGTGTTGTTTGCGCCGCTTAGCCACCGCCGCCAGTTTCAGTCGCACCTTAAGGCAAGTAGAGATCCCTCTCTCTTGTAAGCACTGAGTTTAAATTATTTCACATGTTCTTATGATTTTATGACTTCACTTTTGAATACATGTTTCGTCATATAAGCTTAGATATTGAATTCCTAAATTGACTTGTTAGTTTTTTGAGGTTTCACGCGTTTGGAATAACACGAATTGTGAATATCAATGATGATTTTAATTGGATTTCCACTTAGATGAATTTCGTCTCATTTGATGGATAATTGGAAGGCGAGTAGTTCTTTTTGAGCATGAACATTAATTGGTATAATGACAAATGTTAAGGTTTCTTGCTAGCGAATAAATGAATTGCGTCTTATGTAAAATGTTTGAATCATACACGTTTTTCTTAGAAGATAATCATGTCTTGGAATGGATTAATCTGTATGAATACTTGGTATCCTAGAAAATGATGCGGAGTAATCTTATCACTCGTGAATACTTGAACACGGAAGTTTCAAAACTCTCTATCTAGTTTCTTCTGTGTCATCGAATCTTGAGAAAATTAATTCGTGATACAAAAGATCCATTTTAAATTTGGAACTTCTTCTTTGTATCTCGAATAACTTCATATAGAAGAAGCCTGCTGCTAGCTGTATTAGAAAGCTTCTTCTTGAAATATAATTATATATCATTCCACATGTAAACTCTTTTTAACTTTATATCCCTTTATGAACTTCCAAAATTGTTTTTTTGCTTGTACTTTTTTATGAGATAAAATTAAATATCATTTAATATGTCAACTCTTTTTAACTTTGGCTATCTTTATAAACTTTCAAAATTGTTTTTTTGCTTGTAATTATTTTTATCAGATATATTATTAAATTTCATTTCAGATATTAACTCTTTTTTACTTTGACTCCCTTTATGAACTTTCAAATTAGTTTTTTTCCATTTATTACTGCTAATGCTAAATGCCTCTTAAATTCTCCCCCGTCGGCTTTAAATTTGCGAACACATCTGCTCATTATAGCACTATGCCATGAGAAATATATAAATACATACTTGGTATAAATTTCATGTAAATGTCTATATGAATCCATGGATACCAGGTTTAACATAATATCTGTGTTGCCTCAACAATCTGAATTGGAGAGCTGCAACGTGCAGGTCATTAATTCCATCTATTTTTCCATCGTCTTCGAGGATTTGTTTTAGTGAGCTATCGATCTCCTCTTCAAAGTTGTAGCCCACGCCCAGGCGTTGGAGAGCTTGGTTTAACATAATATATATCTGATTTGCTCACGAAAGACGGTTCATAACCACAACTTTCATGACCGCAGCCACCACTCCAAACGTAGCCTTAATTAGTGCTCGTGTCGGATGCGTTTATGACCATTGATCCATATTCTTTCTTGAGACGATCATGAAAATAGTAAGAACAACAATAAATTCCTTAATAATTTGAAATGCATGAATACATATTCTTCTTAATGAGAAAAAACCAATAGTTCATACAATAATCTGGTTCTGATACCACATTTAGGATAGAACTTACATCCAAATAAATTTTATTTATGATCTTTGAACTTCATGATTTTTCACATAAACAATATGACATATCTTGCACCATGACATATCATGATTTTTCGTTCCCTTCTCCTCTCCTTAGTGATGGAACTTTGATCTCTTCTTGCTTAAGCTTTGAAGGTTAATGTCTTTACATGATAAGACATGTATTTCATAAAGACACATTCATTCATTTATTTGATTAATTAAATTAAATAATAAATACATAATAATTAGTGGATTTGATGGGCACCGAACCGACCCCGTGATTTTTTTCTTTTTTGGGGTTTTTTCATGTAGAATGTCCTTCTCTTTCTGTTGTTGGACGTTCTATTTTGACTGTTTGCATGCTTAGCTCACTCTCGAGCTAAGACACTTCGATTCTTCCGAACCGGAAGAGCGCTAAACAACTCACAACAGTTTGACAACGTCTGTGAGAAGGTGTTCCCAACTCTCCAAGGAATTCCTATGAGGAGAACTTGCTTCGCACAAGTGCTCCTAACCAACAACAATAACAAAAAGGAACGCTCGCACAGCTAACGGGGCAGCTCCATATATAGGAGCAGGCCTATCTAGAACGTCTGATGGAGGAGCGCCAGGCAGAAGTGCTCACCCTACTGCGAGATTTGGGAGCCTCTAATCCTCACAACCCCGTCCTTGCCCAAGGTGACCGACTGCCGCTCGCCCCGAACCGCATCTTGTCGGAAGGCGTTGCCCGCCTAGATGATCCCACTGCAGACGAGCTATCTGCCGCATCTAGCTCCATGCACGCCGTACAGATCCCTCGCAACCTTCATGGCCAACCGACCAGAGACCTACAGCAGGACCTCCACTTAGATGGATCTCTAACTACTCCCTCTCCTCCTCTCGATCTCGGAGAAGACCCCCAAGGCGCTCCGGCCGCCGGAGCTAGCGCCGCCATCACCCGAGCTCAGAGGCCGAGCAGGGTGAGCCTCCATGTGCTCCCTAGAGCTGCTGGGAGGTCGTAAGACAAGGCGGTGGTGCCGCCGGAGAACAGATCTCCAGCGGCACCAGTGTTTTGCTCCTCTTTAAATAGGGTCTCCGGCGGCCGCCGACAGCGCTAGGTCTCCGGAAGGGGTGTCGGCCCCCGAAGAGTCGGTTGGGGTGGCGGCACAGCAAACCAACGGCCTGCCAGCGGTGGTGAGAGCCCGGTAGCTCTCGGTCACCACTGTGCAGCAGTTGTTGTCCGATCTCTGGGATGAGATCAGACGGCCCAGATAACCTTAAAAAATGTCGAGCCATGATTGGCTCCCACATCGGATCTGAGGCCGATCCACTGTGGGATCACTGTTTCCGTGCGGTTTGGCTCAATCTTAACCAGACCCAGTGCGCTAGGATTCAAGCATAGCGGATTTAGTCCAAATAGTAGGGTTTCTAATTTTCTAAAGCCGATTGTTTGCTCGAAATTAGAAGTGTTGAACATCAAAGTTGTGTCTCAAAACATGGGTCATCTATTGTAAAAATTTCAAATTTTTTGGAATAATTTAAGTATTTATTAACAATTAAAAATACCATAAAATTCCACTATTATGAGATAAAATTTTCGGAAAATTTGCCATCATGGTAATGTTGATTCACATGAATAGAAAATTTTTCGTGATTTATTAAAATGTTTTACTAATTATAAGTAATTAATCTGAGATCAAATATAAGTTTTTACATTTGCAGAGGAGGATTGATTAACTAATCAAAATTTCTGAAAATTACTGATACAGTCTCTGGAAGTTTTTTAGGAATTTTATAAATATTTCTAGTATTTTTAAAATGAATTAATTTGAGCTCAAGAATTATATAAAATCATCAGATGCCATGTAAGACCTCTTTAGGCTCTCAAATATTTATGGTAAAAGCCAGATGGTTATTGAACTCACTTCTGAAAATTTGGTGTTTTTTGAAATTAAGCTACTATTTTAATTTATTTAAATTAGGGTAAAATCCTCTTAATTTAACTTTCTGTCTATTGAACTTATCTTATGAAAATTTGGTGTTTCATGAATGTCATATTACTTTCTGTCTATTGAACTTATCTTTCTGTCAAAGGTAATATGTTGATGGATAAATCATGTTTTGACAGATGGTGGGAGGAGATTGTTGAGGCCAAAAAATTCAATTTTTCAAGAGATAGAATAGTGGAGTGTTACTTTTGGATTCTAACATTGTACTTCGAACCTCAATACTCAGTAGCGAGGAAAATATCTACAAAGGTGATTGCATTAATGTCAATTACTGATGATATATATGATGTATATGGAACTTATGATGAGCTTCAATCTTTTACTCAAGTGATTCAAAGGTTAGGAAGATTTAATCATTTCTATTAAATCTTAATTTGAATAAAATATTAGTTATAAAGTTTAAATAAGAACTTTCATCAATATTTTAAATGCAGGTGGGATGTGAATGCAGTTGATCATCTGAAAGAATATATGAATGTTAAGTTTCAAAATATTGCTAAAACAATTCAGGATTTTGAGGACGAGTTGAGCAACTTTGGAAGATCGTTTCGGGTGCATTACCTCAAAGAAATAGTATGCTTTAAGCTATATAAATAATTATTTACAAACTATAAACAAAATATATAAATGATATACATATTACAGATTGCACCCCTCTATCTTTCAAAATTACATTAACCTTTCCTCTAAGTTTACCCAGTTTCCAAAAAAATGTTCCTTCTATTAGAAATATGGATGGAAAATGATAAAATAAATTTGCCAAATTATTTTATGATATTCCAAATTTATCTTTTTACAATGATTCTAGATTCATTACAAAGGGTAAAATAAATGCACATCTTTCAATGTTGAGTTATTACAAAGGGAAAAATTGAAATATTATAAAATAATTTGATATATTTGATCACTTTCCATCTATATATCTAAGGGAAAAGGTCACCTCTTTCAATGTAGATTCATTACAAAGGATAAAATTAGAATATCATAAAATAATTTGGCTGATTTATTATTTTCCATCCATATTTCTAACAAAAGAGACATTTTTGTAAACGGGGGAAACGTGAAGGAGAGGTAAATGTAATTTTGAAAGATAGATGGGTGCAATCTATAATTATGCAAACTCCTAGGGAAGGTCCTGGTAATTAACCCTTTATATATATATGAAATATATGATTTGTAGGTGTCATTTTGTTTTGATATGTAGGTGTCATTTTGTTTTGATATGTAGGTGTCATTAGCTTATAAATGACTGCATATTATATTCTACAGCTTAAAGTTGTGGCAAAATATTGGTTTGAGGAAGTAAAATGGAGAGATGCTGGATACATTCCCACGCTTAAAGATCACTTGAAGATTACATCAGTGACCACCTGTTATAATCTATTAACTTGTGCATCTTTCATTGGAATGGACGGTTCTGCGACGAAGGAAGTTTTTGATTGGCTGTTGACCTTCCCAAAGTTTACCTATCATGCATCACTCATATGCCGATTAAGAGACAATGTTACGTAGCAAGAGGTAACATACTTTTTTGTAAACTGTTTAAATGATCATCAAATTTTAGATTCTCTATTTTTCATCATTAATTCACATTGTCGTATTTTCTTCACTTGTTATGTTGTCACCGAGTACATACACTCTAAGGCTGAGATATCTCTTAATCCTTGTGGACAAGTTAATGGCGGGGTAACTAAGGAAAAACCTAATAAGGCAAGAGCAATAATTAGGTCGTGCCCCAGGTAGGAGGGGAATGGGTATATGACACTGGCAGGCCCCAAGATGTCGTAAGGGTACAGAGTTGGGCCGGATAACCGATCTATCTTAGATCTCCATATTTAAGTATGTAGTGCTAATTAATCGTTGTAAGGATCGTAGTCAAGGTCACAAAAAGTCTGAACATGAAGAGTCTCAATTGAGCTCAAATGGTTTAAATTTTGGTATTTTTTCACAATCATTTTGGCATTAAATTAAGGGACCAAATTCGCTCCAAAAATATTTAACTGCAACCCGATATTTGACTTGCCGCACTCCGTTGTTACCCAAGAAAGGAGGTGTCGGGCAGCTTCAACGAGAGGAAGGTGGAACCAATGGGGATACGCGAGGGGTCGAGCATGACTGAAGATGGGATATGTGCGGGGTTAGGGTCTTGAGTTTTGGGTTGCGGTTAAACACAAAAAAATGAGATGTTTTTTAAAATTCTGGATTGCGAATAGCCAAAAATAAGCTGTGGTTAACAATCGCCTCTTTATATTTATGATTTTTTTATAAACACTAAATAGTACTGCTGGAAGATTTTTAATAAAAGCAACATTGTTGAGAGTTTTGTACAACAAACACTAGAAAAAGTCTCATTTTTAACACGTAAAGAGCATTCATGTATCTTATGATATAAGTATAGTGAGTCCTTCAATGTCATAAAAATGATAAACTTTATGGGTCTGTTCGTTTGGACAGAATAGGAATTTGATATTGGAATTCGATATTATTCAGAATTGGAATTGGTCTAATTCCAATTCCAGCGTTCGTCTATATTGATCAATTCTTTTGTTTGTTTGATAAATAAAATTTAATCTAAGAATTGTAAAATATTATGAAGAAACTAACATTCGATCACATATATTATGAAAAACCTAATATTCTATCACAGATAATGGAATTAATTAACGCATAATTTAAGAACCTAACATTAATTTCATGCATGCATAAATGTAAGGACTAGTTATGGATAAAAAATAAGTTTGACATAAATTTAAGAACGCTGAGAATAAGAATTAAGAAGATATAGAAAGTAATCCTTTATGGAAAAAAGTGCGCCCGGGCAAAAAATGAGCGTCAAGCTAAAAACAAGCGCCCTGGCAAAATACGCTCGCCCGGGAGAAAAATGAGCGTTGTTGCGAAAAACGCGCGCCCATTAGAAAAAAGTGCGCTCGGGCGAAAAATGAGCCCTGGGCAAAAAACGCGCTCTCGGACGAAGATCGCGCGCCCGGGAGAAAAAACACTCGTTCGGGCTTCTAACGCGCCCTGGGAGGAATAAACGCGCGTCCCGAGCAAAAAACGCGCCCCCGGGTGAAAAATGCGTGCCCGAGAGAAAAATGAGCGCACCCGGATGAAAAATGAGCGTTCGGGCGAAAAATGCGCCCCGGGGGGAAAATACGGGCCCGGGCGAAAAACGTGCGCTCTGGCAAAAAACACGCGACAGGGCAAAAAAGTGTTCACCCGGGCAAAAAAGTGCGCACCCGGGCGAAATATGAGCGCCCGGGTGAAAAACGCGCTCTCAGGGCGAAAATAAACGCCCCTTACAAAAAATGTGACTCGTCGAAATTTATCCAATTCTTATATAGATTGAAAAGAATTGTCAATAGTTCAAAATGAATTCCACGGAATTTATTAAAATTCCAATTCCAACGTTAAACGTGCAAACGAACGACAAAATTGTGGTTAGACCTTCAATACCAATTCCAGGATCTCAATTGCGTCCAAACGAACGGACCCTATGAGAAATTAAACTTTGTTATCTTCATTGGCATATATGCATCTCACATATAATAATATTTTTTTGCAGCTTGAGTAGAAAAAACTCCATGTGGCATCAGCTGTACAATGCTACATGAAAGAGCATAACAGCACATTGGTGGAAGCCAATGAGGCACTTCTGGAAATGGTGGAAAATGAATGGAAGAATATGAACCGTGAATACCTTAGGGTCTGTTTGGGAGAGCTCTGGCGGCTGGAGAAGCTCTTTCCCAGCCGCCAGAGCTGTTATTACAGTCGTTTGGGACAGCTCCCTAAAGAAATCGCATTTCAAAGAGCCGCTCCCAGCGCTCTTATCCGGAAGCCCCCTCCCCCCGCGTTCCGCTCTGCAGGAAGCGCGCTGGAAGCCCGCGATTATTTTCCGACCTACCATTTTGACGCCCCTTGTAATATCCCCAATCCTTCTAGACCCATTGGAAATGTTAGGGCATAGTGGTGAGATGAGTGGCCACCAGGGCCTTAGGCTAGGGTAGAAATTGCTAAGGGCACACCAAATCTCAAAAACTAACCTAACCCTAAGCCCCTCAACTAGGTCAATTGACCCTCGATTGTCCAAATTGACCTCACTTATGATGCCCTAGCCACCAAGGGAGTCCTATAGGATGTGAATTGCACGGGTGGGACCCAATTGCATGAAATTGACCAAAGTCAACAATAAGTCAACATTAACCAAACTAGGTCAATTATGGTTCAAATGACTCCACATGTTCAAATTGACCTTACCACCACACTCTAAACACTATAGGGAACTCATTGGACCTAAAAGCCCCATCACTTGGTCAACCAATTGACCAATTTGACCAAAGTCAAGTTTAGCTTAATTTGGGTCAAATTCACACCTTAAGGCTAAATTAGCCCAATTGGGGCCCCACCATGGACCAACCAGTATTGGGTGGTGGCAAGGGACCCAAGACCACCAAGTGGGGTCAACCCACTCAACTTGGTTGACCAAAGTCAACCATGGTCAACCTAGCCCTTTAAGGTGAATTCCAAACCTAAATTTGAATGGGACTCAACCCCCATCATCTAACCAATTACTTATGGACCAAGGGCATGCCACCATCAGCCCTAGGACTGAACTCAAGCATGGCTTGATTAATCAAATGAAGAGGGGGACAAAAAGGTGATTAAAAGGCTTAAAGCAAAAGCAAAAGCAAAAGCAAACAATCCCCCCCCCCCCCCCCCCCCTACACTCCACCTCCAATCAACATAGGGGCCTTCCCTGATTGTTGGGGGTCTGAACTTGACCCAGGTGGAAGCAAGAGGCCGGCAGCTACAGGAGGGTGGAAGCAAGGGGCATAACCGAGGAAGCCTAAGTTCAAAACAGCCTATAGAGGCCTCCCCACTCCAATCCAACCTCACCATCACCTTCAGGAGGTAGAGAGCAGTCGAGAACGACATCTGGAGCAAAGCTTTTGCTGGAGAAACGAGTTCGGGAGCAGGAACGTCGGAGCAAGGCAAATCCATGGCCAACCGTCGGCGGAGCCGCCGCCACTCACAAATAACGGTTCGTTTCTCCTCCCCTCCCCCCATGCTAGCTTCTCATCACAAAACGATGAAGGATCGGGCTCAATTGAGCCCGGATCCACCTCCGAAATCCATGGATTTTGGATCAAATCGAGACACCCAGGATCGCCGGAAAACACCTCCTCCGGCCGCCATGTCGCCGGGAAGTTGTAGCCCCCACCACCACGAAGGTGGTGGAGGTGGTGGCCGGCCGTGGTGGCCACCAGGTGGCCGGGAAAGGGAGGAGTAAGTCGGCCCAGCGCGGGCAAATCCCAGCCGTTGGCTGAAGGAAGATGATGAAGGGGGAGGGTCCGATCTACTTCAAGATCTGTGCAGATCTCTTTTTTTCTGTCTTTAATTAATTCTATAGTTGAATTTCTGCCTCTAAAATATCAGTGCACTTCCATAATTAATTAGGGCATCATAATGGCTGAATTAGAAAAAGTGCCCAACAGGAAAGTTGTAAGCCTTGGTCTTAACTTTCATTAGGGCTTGAGTTCAAGTCATTTGGTGACCCACAGCTCCCTAGGGAGCTGCTTTACTAGGACTGGTCCTACACTAGGTCAGTCCATTAAAATAATTACCTAGGCCAAACCCTTCAAGCTTTGGAGCTGTGCTTTTAACCATGGGTTGGTATACCTGTACAACCCTCATTCTCCGAAGGTGGGCCCCACTAAAAGCCACGTAGGCGGAGGTCAAGGTCAAAAGGTCAAGACAGAAGTCAACAATCCCGAAGACGAAGGAAGATCAAGAGCTTTGGTTGTGCGAGAAGGTACTCGCTCGCCCCGTGACGAGGAGGAAAGCCCTGCCCGGCGTTCCCTACCCGGCCAGGCGAGGAAGCCATGAGCTCGGACCTACTCGCCTATTGGCGACTTGGTCAACCAACTCGCCAATTAGGTCTGGGGTCCTTATCTGCTCGCCCACCTATTGCCTTGTCTAAAAAACCAACTCTAGGGGTTCAGGGATGGTCATCTGCTTCCCCACCCCCCCTAGGATTTGTCTATAAATAGACCCCCAGGGGTACTAGAAATGGCACTTGTCAAAATTAGAGCTGCACCCCTCCCCCTTTGACAATCAAGATAGCAAGTGCCTACCTAGTACCGAGCTCGGCCATTCGTGGTTTTGGAGGAGAAGACTCTTTAGAGCTTCTGGGTACGTGGTGGGACCTCCCTGCCGCAGCACCTGAGGTTGTGTCCCTTATCTCTTCATTTCATCCGTAGTGGCTAACCAAAACCTTCTCGCTGAACCGCTGGGCAAGTAGCCTCAGGCCGCATTGATCCGAATTTTGGGGCCAGAATTTTCCAGGCGTCAACACTTTGGTGCGGTGAGCGTGGATCGCGGCCAGAGGAAGAAAGTCTGGTAGAAAAGTGAGATGGTAGCAGCTAGCGACCACGAGGAGGTGGCGGGAAACTCGGCTCGAGGCGGCGAGTTCGTATCGCTGGCTGTCTTCGAGGAATTCGCGCAAAGGATGGAAGGCACCATGCGAGTAGCTCTTCTACCTCGCACGGAAGGAACGACGACCTCGCCTCATCGCCCGGGCCCGTCCGAGGAAGGTGCTCACACTCAGCGAGCAGGGAAGGCACACGCCGAGGAGTTCGAGCGACCGAGGAAGTCGCAGTTTGGTCTGCAAGCGTCTCAAGGACCTGGCGGAACTCATTTCCACGAGGAGGACGAGCAGGCGAGATTCTATCATACTCGCCAGATGAGCGAGTATGGGGGAGATACTCGGCCAGATGATGATCGTCGCCAGATAGGGGGGAGGAGCCCGTTCTGCGAGGAGATCCTCGCCGCGCCAGTGCCGGAGGGGTTTAGGGATCCCTCGATGAATTACTACTCAGGGAGAGAGGACCCTATCCATCATATCCAGTGGTTCGAGGATGTCGCTTCCCTTCGGACTATGTCGGACGCCTTCAAGTGTAGATTGTTCGCGATCTCCCTTCGAGGGAAGGCAAGGGACTGGTTTCACCAGTTGTCGGAAGGCTCCATCTACTGCTTTGAAGACCTTTGCCGGGGGCTGAACATGCGGTTCGCCACGACAAAGAAGTTGAAGAAGGAGGCTACTGCCCTTTTCCATCTGACCCAGGGACCAAAAGAAACGCTGGGGGACTACATCGATCGCTTCCAGGAAGAGGTGCTACACATCCAGGAGGTGGATAGTCGCACCCTGCGGTTGGCCCTAACCTTCGGCCTCCGCGAGGGCCTCTTTAAGTTGGAGATCGGTAGGAATCCTCCCTACTCCTACGCCAACCTCATCGAAAGGGCCAACCAGTTCGTCCAGGGTTAAGCTTCCAACCGCGGCTTCCTAGCTAGGCTCACCCGAGTGACCAAGGAGGATGAGGAAGAGGAGGAGGAGGAAAGTCCCCCCGAGAAGAGGAAGAAGGAAGAGCCCAGGAGGGCGGAGAAGCGGAAGCCAGAAGGAAGGGGCAGAGAGGAGAGAAAGAGAACCCAGGAGGGAGGAGCCGAGAAGGAACGAGGAGAGGAGACTCATTGTGGCCCCAGAGCGTCGGGAGGAAGAAAGACGCTACCAAGTCCCCGCTAACCGGCCACCGTGGAAGCCGGCCAGGGGACCTCAACGTCAGGAGCGGGGAAGGAGATCCCCGGAGAGAAGGCGTTACGACAGGCCAGAGGGGCGCCAGGAGAGAAGAAGGGAGGAAGCAATGGCGGTTTACAGGCGCGGCAACCGCCAGGGCCGGAAGAATAAGAAGTAGAGGAGGCCACAGGTGGAGGAGGTTCCTCTCTACTGTGAACTCCACCAGGTGGAAGGATATGGCACGATGGCCTGCCCAAACTTTTGGGAAGCCAGAAGAAGGCTGGCAGCAGGAGAGGCAGGAGGAGAGCAGCGGAGAATAGAAGCTCCGGTCGAGCAGCCGGCGGTTCAGGACGCCGGCCGAAGAAGGAATGAGGACCGAGTCGACCACGAAGGTCGAGGAGAAGTGGCCCCAGGAGGTAGAGGAGTGGGGGTGATCCACGGGGGTGCGGGGATAGGAGCTTCCCGCAAGGGAAGTCTCCATCAAATCTATCGAAGGAGCGTCGCTTCGACCTCGCAGGCACCGCACCCGTTGGAGGAGATCACCTTCTCCGAAGAAGACATGCTAGGGAATGAGAACCCCTTTCATGATGCCCTCGTCATCCAGGCTGCCGTAGAAGACTTTACCGTTGATCGAATCCTGATCGATAACGGTAGTTCCGTAAACGTCATCTTCAAGAAGACGTTTGACGGGCTGGGAGTCGGCGCAAGAAGGGTCCGAAAGCCGGATGGACCCCTCTTTGGCTTCTCCGGAGAGAAGCAAGAGGTGGAGGGAGGAGTATATCTCCTTGTAACACTCGGGGCACCCCTCTCCAGTGCCGTTTCGTCATCGTGGACGCCCCGAGCTGCTACAAGGTCATCTTTGGGAGGCCACTTCTCAACACCTTCAAGGCCGTCCCATCCTCGTACCATCAGTGCCTCAAGTATTGCCAAGGGGACGTCCAGGTGAGGATCAGGAGCGATCCAAGAGCCTCCCGCGAGTGCTACCTCAGCTCGGTTAGCACCATCAGCTGGATGGCTGACGCGGAGGAGTTAGAGAGGGTTACTGGAGGCACGGCCCGGCTGGAAGCGTCCGAGGAGGTGAAGGAGATCAAGGTACTCTCCGCAGCGGGAGTATCGGGGCTGCTGAAGATTGGTGGATCGCTGAAGGTCACTGAGAAGGTGGAGATGGCAACGTGCCTGCAACATAACGTTGACGTCTTCGCCTGGAGTGCTGCTGAGATGCCCGGGATCGACCCAGAGGTTTCCTGCCACCACCTCAACCTCGACCCCGCGGTGAAGCCCGTCCGCCAGAAGAAGAGGTCCACCGCCACCGTGTTGGCCGGACCTATCCGTGAAGAGGTGAAGAAGTTGTTGGACGCAGGTTTTGTGTCGGAGATCCAGTACCCAGGCTGGGTCTCCAATGTTGTAATGGTTAAGAAGGTTGTAGGCAGCTGGAGAATGTGTGTGGACTTCTCTTTATTAAATAAAAGATGCCCCAAGGATTGTTATCCCTTGCCTCGAATCGACGCGCTGGTTGATTCAGCCATCGGTTTCCCTGTAATGAGTTTTCTTGATGCATTTTCGGGATACCACCAGATCCGGATGTATCCCCCCGATTGCCGCGATGTTTCCTTCATCACTGGGGACGGGTGCTATAGCTATAAAATGATGCCCTTTGGGCTAAAAAATGCAGGAGCAACCTACCAGCGGATGATGGACCTTGTCTTCAAGGAGCAGAAGGGAAGGAACCTGAAGGTGTACGTGGACGACCTCTTGATTAAGAGCAAGAACGTCCCAGGGCATATATCAGATCTGGTGGAGACCTTCGCGACACTGAGGAAGTTCAAGATGAGGCTCAATCCAGCGAAGTGCGTGTTCGGAGCTGGAAGGGGGAAGTTTCTGGGACATCTCATCACCTGGGGTGGAGCCGAACCCTGACAAGGTTAAGGCAATCCTAGAGATGGCCTCACCGAAGACCATGAAAGAAATTCAGAGGCTGACAGGAAGGTTGGCAGGTCTCAGCCGCTTTCTATCCAAGGTCGGGGAGAAGTGCTCTCCATTCTTCAAGACACTCCGCAAAACTGAAAATTTCGCATGGTCCGACGAATGCGAAAAGGCGATCGGAAGGCTGAAGGAGCAGTTGACTCAGACACCTCTCCTTCAGAGCCCGAAAGAAGGTGAAGACCTACTCCTTTATTGGGGAGTAGGGGTGGAAGCGGTAAGTTCTGTATTGGTCTGGGAAGAAGGAAAGAAGCAGCTCCCAATCTACTATGTCAGCCAGGTGCTCAGAAAGGCGGATTTGAAATATCCAATCGTGGAGAAGCTCGCCTTCGCCTTGGTGGTGTCGGCACGGAAGCTGCGGCCTTATTTTCAAGCTCACTCCATCCGGGTCATGACTGATCATCCTCTCCGAAATATCCTAGAAGGGGTGGAGCACTCGGGGAGGCTGGCGAAATGGTCGGTAGAACTCAGTGAGTTCGACATTTCCTTCTCCCCTCGGGTGGCGATCAAAGCACAGGCGGTAGCCGATTTCTTAGCCAACTTCTCGGTGGAAGCGGAACCAGGAGAGGAGGCTTCTACTCCCATCCCTTGGAAGATGTTCGTGGATGGAGCCTCTGGCAGGAGCTCTGTGGGGGTAGGCATCGTTCTTGTCAGCCCGCAGGGAACTAGGATCGAGCAAGCAGTCGAGATCCTCTTCCCCGTAATGAACAATCAGGCCGAGTACGAGGCCATCATAGCAGGCCTGCGCCTCGCAAAGGAGCTGGGCATTCAAGACGTCATGGCTTTCACCGATTCAATGGTGGTCGCATCTCAGATTCGGGGAGAGTTCGAAGTACGCGACATCATTCTGTAAAAGTACCTCGTAAAGGTGAAAGGATTGATTGGAGGCTTTCAATCCTTCTTCATCGAGCACGTACCGAGAGAGGAGAACTCGGCGGCGGATCGTCTTGCCAAGTACGGGCCAAGAGCAGGAGGGACTATCACAGAGTTGTTTCGACCATCCATTGAGGAAGGAGAGATGATGGAGATCAATCATCGTCCCTCATGGATGGATCCGTTCATTTCCTTTCTAAGTTCTGGGCAACTTCCGGCGGAAGAAGGGGATCAAAGGAGGTTTCGGTACAAGGCGGCCTACTACTTATTGCAAGATGGGGAGTTATATCGTAAGACCATCTCAGGCCCTCTGGCTAGATGTGTCTCTGAAGAAAAAGTACCTCGAGTGTTGGAGGAGATCCACTCGGGAGAGTGTGGAAGCCATTCTGGGACTCGCACTTTGGAGCAAATGATCCTGAGACATGGCTACTTCTGGCCCACTATTCGCAAAGATGCGGAGGCCTTCTCGAAAAAGTGCCAGAAGTGCCAACTGTTCGCCCCCCTTCATCTACAGCCAACCCAGCATCTTCGTTCTATCACCGCCCTATGGTCGTTCGCTATCTGGGGAATGGATTTGATAGGTCCCTTCCCTCCAGCTAGCGGCCAGAGGAGGTTCGTCCTCGTCATGATCGACTACTTCTCCAAGTGGATTGAGGACAAGGCTCTGGCCAAAACCACCTCTCAAGTCATGAAGAACTTCATCTGGGGAGAAATCGCATGCAGATTCGGGATTCCCCTCGCCATCGTCACCGACAACGGACCACAGTTCGCCAGTTTGGAGCTGGAGGATTTTTGCGGACAGCTCGGAACTGACCTCCGGTTCGCATCAGTACATCATCCCAGGAGCAATGGACAAGTGGAGGCCGCCAACAAGTTAATTATCAACCTACTAAAGAAGAAAGTCGAGAACCTAAGAGGTAATTGGGCGGAGCAGCTCCCCTCGGTGTTGTGGGCTTTGAGAACCACTCCTAGCTCAGCCACAGGGGAAACTCCGTTCAAACTCTCTCACGGGTCCGAAGCTCTCATCCCAGTAGAATTCGAGGTCAGAAGTCCTAGGGTGATTGCGGCAGAAGACGGAGATGAAGAATGACGACTAGAGAACGAGGAAACCCAGAAGCTATCCCTCGACTACATCGAAGAGCTTCGTGATCTAGCCTCGGCTAGGCAGGAGGAGATCAAGCGTCGCATGTCAAGACACTTCGACAAGCACGTTCGTCTCAAGCACTTCCAAGCAGGTGACCTAGTCCTGAAGAAAGTGGACGCAGCTGGGAGATCGGCGGTCGTAGGAAAGCTCAACCCTAATTGGGAGGGACCTTTCATCGTTCACGAAGCACTCGCGACAGGAGGGTATCGCCTACAGAATCAGGAAGGGGAGCTCTTGGGGAACACATGGAACGGTGATGATCTAAAGAGGTTTTATCCCTAAGCAGGGATGTATACCCTTCTCTTCTGTAAATTGACTGCTTAAAATATAAAACCCCCTGAAACAAGGGATGAGGAAGATTTTTCATGATAGCAAGCCTTAAAATAAGAAAGCAGGTGAAGTTAATCTCCTAGTCAGGTTGGGAGACTGGCCTCCGACTTGATTCTCATAAAATCCAGAACGGAAGATGGGACGATGCCTCGGTAGTGCGTTCCCCTAAGACCAAGTCTTTGCATTGACGGTCGAGATCAGCTCCCCCTTGCATGTTGGCCGCGGTTCCCTCCGACTGCACCTCTCATCTCACTGGACAGATTATCAGGAAGAAGTCGTGACGCCGACCTCCTAGCTCGATGATAGGATGATCGACTTAACCCAACAGGGGACCCTTGAATAAAGGTGTTGTGTACCCTCGAAGGCTGAGAGCCCGTAACAAGCAATTCGTCTCTAATTATTTCCTCCAATCGTGTGAGTTAATGTACTTAGGTGTGCTTAACTCCCCGTTTAATTGTTGAGCAACAGGGAGCAGGTAGGCATCCAGCGTCGGAGTAGGATGGAGACCTTGGGATGGTGTGTTCCCTTGGAAGGTGCCCCTCTGGAACCTCCCCGACGGTCATTCCCTACTATGTCGACCCCTTCAACAGCAGGATGGAGACCTTGGGATGGTGTGTTCCCTTGGAAGGTGCTCCTCTGGAACCTCCCCGACAGTCATTCCCTACTATGTCGACCCCTTCAACAGCAGGATGGAGACTTTGGGATGGTGTGTTCCCTTGGAAGGTGCTCCTCTGGAACCTCCCCGACAGTCATTCCCTACTATGTCGACCCCTTCAACAGCAGGATGGAGACCTTGGGATGGTTTGTTCCCTTGGAAGGTGCTCCTCTGGAACCTCCCCGATAGTCATTCCCTACTATGTCGACCCCTTCAACAGCAGGATGGAGACCTTGGGATGGTGTGTTCCCTTGGAAGGTGCTCCTCTGGAACCTCCCCGACAGTCATTCCCTACTATGTCGACCCCTTCAACAGCAGGATGGAGACCTTGGGATGGTGTGTTCCCTTGGAAGGTGCTCCTCTGGAACCTCCCCGACAGTCATTCCCTACTATGTCGACCCCTTCAACAGCAGGATGGAGACCTTGGGATGGTGTGTTCCCTTGGAAGGTGCTCTTCTGGAACCTCCCCGACAGTCATTCCCTACTATGTCGACCCCTTCAACAGCAGGATGGAGACATTGGGATGGTGTGTTCCCTTGGAAGGTGCTCCTCTGGAACCTCCCCGATAGTCATTCCCTACTAAGTTGTCCTCCTCAATAGCACCAGCTTCGCACTAGAAGGAAGATTATCGGGGATATGAATCCCCTTGGCCCCGACCGTCTTTTCTTATCTACCGCCCTTTTTAGAAGTCAGGGTGCGAGTAGGATGCCAACTCGCAGGGGCACGAGTAGGCCTATGGGCGAGAAGCAAAAATAACAACGAGCAGGTCAAAGGAGCGAGCAAGGTAGATGGTCGGCCGATCTAATTTCTTACTAAGTCATCCTGACGAGGAAGGCAAGCAAACACACACAAGCAAGCCTATGAGCCTAGCGACATCACACCAGCACAAGGAAGATTCACCAAGCAAATAAATATTACTATTAAAAGGAATGCTATCTACCAAAAATATGCTCGCAGAGCCGCGAGAAGCATCAAAACTGTTAAATAACAAAAGGTTCACTTAGGCGAGTGAGCATAGTCGGTTGAATCCGACTCATTCTCTTCCTCGTCATCTTCCTCGTCGCTGGCATTCAAGATGTCCGACAGAAGGCCCTCCGTCGTCAAGCTATCCGCCCCAGGAACCAGCAAGCCGGCCACCGAAAGCCTCGCAAAAACTAAGTCCCCGGTGGCTAAGGCAATCTCTCGCCGAAGGGACGAGAGCTCCTGCGACGTCATGAACGAGCCAGGAGTTCGGCGAGAAGGTCCTGCTTCCGAGAAGGAAAGCGCAGCCATCCTCGATTCTAGCTCGGCGTTACGAACCTGCGACGCCTCCAGCAAGACTTGGCTCGCCCGCAGGTCGCACTCAAGCTTGGAGATCGTCTCCGCCGCCACCAACTGCTCTTCCTGTACATACGAGAAGGACAGGTTAGAAGATACGAAGGGAAGACAGCGAGTTTCAATCCAAGCTCGCGTAAAGTACCAAGATCACCTCGAAACTCCGACTGGACTCGACTTTATCCTCGACCGCCTTGGCGCGCCTTAGGGCCTCGTTCTCCCGCTTCTCGGCCTCCAACGTTAGCTTCCGATGAAGCGTAAGATCCAACTCAGAGCCGAGAAGATTCTGCGCGGTCTGGTGGAATAGCTCAGAAGCTCGCAGCATTGCTCGCGACCCCTGGTCGGCGAGAAAGCGAGGAGAAGCGTCCTGCAGAACCTTCGCATCATCGCGACCGTAGAGGCCGAACAGGACGCTGAAGGCATCATCGTTCGGGACCTCATCCTCGCTCCACGAAGGCAGGCGAGTGCTCAAGGTCACCTCGCTGCGCTCCCGACTCCAAGTAATCAGCGGCTCGCCGTCCAAGCCCCTGTTCAGCGAACACTGCCCAAAGTTGGGATGGTTCTCAGGGACACTATCTTCTTCCTCGCGAGCGCGATCCTCCGCCACGCGCCGGGCAACTTCCTTTCTCTTCCTTTTCTTAACCGGGGGGGGGGGGTCGTCCTCGATCGGCCATCTAGCTGCGCGCAGGATCTCAGCCTCGGCGCCCACCCCAGGATGGATCTCCGCGACAGGAGACCCATGCTCGCCATCTTCCTCCTCGCCTTGTTGCATTGTCGCCGGGTCGACCACGGGAGACCGAGGAGGTGGGGTCTGACCCCCCACAGGCAGAACCGTGGAGGGAAGATGCCGACAAGCTGAAGACGATCGTTAGATCAAGGAACAAAGGTAAAACTTATTAAATACCAGCGACTAAGGAAGGTTACCCTCGACAGGCTGCACGAAGGAGAGGTGGTCCACGTCCCTTCGCCAGAACTCGATATCGAGTTTCTTGTTCTTTAATGCGAGGAAGAGTTCCTCGCGCCGGCCCCGGAACGATGGGGTGGCGAGCGCCCCGGAAGGTCTTTGCTGAGGGCGATTTGGTATGTGCGAGAAGTCACCCGTGACGAAGATGAACCTCTCGCTCCACCGGTGGACCTTGTTCGAAGTCCCGACCACCTTACAGTGATGGTTGCCGAAGAAGATCACCCCATCCTTGGTCGCTCCCACGTAGAAGATCTTGCGGAAGACGTCCAAGTCGAAAGCGATCTTCTCGCTCCGAAGGAAGCAAAGGTAGTCGATGATGATCGCTACCCCATTCGTATTAATCTGGGCGGGGACCCAGCCATAGTACCGGAGGATCTGGCAGAACTCGGGCCAGAGAGGAAGGCGCAGGCCGGCCTCGAAAAGCGACAGGGAGAAGGCAAGCTTGCCCTCCGAAAAGGTGTTGATCCGCTCGTGGGGAGCGGTAAGGCCAACCCGGAAGCCTTGCGCGAGGTGTTGATGGACGAATCTCTCCAGATCGTCCGCGCGGGTGATGGGTTTCTTGAACTTATGCGTGATGAAGTTCTCGGCATAAGTTAAGCGGCGGGTCTCCGCTTCCAAAGAAGGCGTCATCGTAGCGAGTAGGAAGAAGAAGACGAGAAGGAAAAACAATTGAAGAAATTTGAGAAAGCGCGCCGATTTCGGACCCCTACCCCCCTATTTATAGAAATTGGCAAAAGGGAAAGGGGGGGTCGCGACGATAATTCGTGTGAGGTGTCTACCTACTCGCTAACGTGGAAATCGCGCAAAATATCTTATACGAGGGGTGTTAACTACCTTCTCGCGTCTAAGCGACGATCCACAAAAAATGCAAGAAAACCCTGCAGAAGACAGGTCAACATAAAATCAAGCGATAAGGTTTGAAAGTCGCAGCACACAGATAATCCTGGATTATTACAACACTCGCAGAATAATGTTCTAACAATACAAATCAGCAAGCAATCCTAGTTGACATGAGGATCGCCGCGCCTATCCGAGGTTGGGCCAAACCGCCCGTTGAAACCCAACTAACGCGCGAATCCCATCTGCTCATTCGCTCTCGCCATGAATTCCTCGCCAAGCCGAATGTGCTCCCCCATACGATTCAACATCCCAAGGGACCCCATACTCGCCCGAAGGCTGCGCACTTTGGCCTTCAGCGCCTCATAGCGATGTTCTATGCCGACCATCCGACTATCCAGCTCGGTGACGAGATAGTGCTTTCCCTCTGCCATCTCTAGTCGATGCTCGAATCCTTCGATGATTGAGACGCGTCCCTCAAGCGAGGTTATTCGCCGATGAAACTCGTAGGCCAGCAACCTCTCTACCTTTATCTCCAGGTAGAGGTATGCGGAGGCCATCTTCGTCCTATACTCGCGAGTAGGAAGTCTGAGCGCCTCAATGAAAGCAGACCCCGGAGACATGGCATGAGATGGAAGATGGCGAGTTAGAGGAAGAATCACCTAAAGACAGCACTTCACAAAGATTATACCTGCCCGCACAGGCGCCGCTCTCGGTTGATGACGAGGAGGCGAAGGAGACCGTCGAGGAACGTCCCGACGAGGAGGAGAGGCAACCCGACGAGGAGATGGAGTCCGACGAGGACTGAGCCTTCGCCGAGGAGATCTGCGAGGAGAAGTCGAGCGCCGAGGAGTATGCCGGCCCCCTGAACGCCCACCCCGTCCGTTATGGGAAGACGGCCCGCTGTCAGGGCGCCGAGGAAGCTGAGCCGTGGGGACAACCGAGGAAGATCCTCCCTCCCCCCTTCCTCCAACAATAGTGACCCGGGAGTTCTTTAGCAGTATCCGATTCCCGCCTATCACGCGCTCAGGAATGGGGGATGGTGGCCGAAGGGGTTCTCGCTCGGGGACGACCCCTGCGGGAAGGACCGGTGGAGGCGGTAGGTGCTGAGAACCTACACGCTCTACCACCGGGGATGTCTGCGTATTCGCCCCCGCGGGAGGTTCACCTGCAAAAGAACGTCTGCATCAATGAAAAGTCCGCACAAACATCGCAGTATCTCGACAAGACGCTTACCTTCTCGGAGAGGGTCCGGTTAACGTTCTGGGATTCTTCCTCGGCAACAGTTAGAGTAATTTCGTCCCCCAACCTCTCCGCAGTCGACGGCGCAAGGGGAGGTTCAGGCACGGAGGTCGCCGGATTCGCCTGAGGAACCTCCTTAGCCAAGGGGCTAAGACGACGCTCGGAGGCTCCTCTTTTCCTCTTGCGAGTATCCGAGCTTTTCGTCTTCTTCATTAACTTCATCAACAGCTCGGTCTTCGCGAGCATCTGCTCGGCAGACAGCATCTCGTCGATTCTAAAAAAGTGGCGTGCCAAGGAAGGACTACCCCCCTCTATTTATAGACTTCCGGGGGTCCTAGGCCTGCCGAGTAGGTAGATTTCTCACCAGAACAAGTTCGTCGAATAAGGTTTGGATGATTCTTTCCGACCAACTACGTTGCTCGCAAAGAGCGAGGATTGTGTACAACCCTCATTCTCCGAAGGTGGGCCCCACTAAAAGCCACGTAGGCGGAGTTCAAGGTCAAAAGGTCAAGACAGAAGTCAACAATCCCGAAGATGAAGGAAGATCAAGAGCTTTGGTTGTGCGATAAGGTACTCGCTCGCCCCGTGACGAGGAGGAAAGCCCTGCCTGGCGTTCCCTACCCGGCCAGGCGAGGAAGCCATGAGCTCGGACCTACTCGCCTATTGGCGACTTGGTCAACCAACTCGCCAATTAGGTCTGGGGTCCTTACCTGCTCGCCCACCTATTGCCTTGTCTAAAAAACCAACTCTAGGGGGTCAGGGATGGCCATCTGCTTCCCCCCCCCCCCCAAGGATTTGTCTATAAATAGACCCCCAGGGCTACTAGAAATGGCACTTGTCAAAATTAGAGTTGCACCCCTCCCCCTTTGACAATCAAGATAGCAAGTGCCTACCTAGTACCGAGCTCGGCCATTCGTGGTTTTGGAGGAGAAGACTCTTTGGAGCTTCTGGGTATGTGGTGGGACCTCCCTGCCGCAGCACCTGGGGTTGTGTCCCTTATCTCTTCATTTCATCTGTAGTGGCTAACCAAAACCTTCTCGCTGAACCGCTGGGCAAGTAGCCTCAGGCCGCATTGATCCGAATTTTGGGGCCATGATTTTCCAGGCGTCAACAATACCCTAGGGGTACCCCATTCCCAAAGGACAGGCCTTGGTGGACACTTTTACCTAGGGTTTTTGTGGTAATTAGGATATTTAAATAAGGTTGATTTTTGGAGCATATGATGTCCAAATGACACCAAATTTTGGTGGCATGCTCTTTAGTTCATGAGTAGTGCTTGTCTAAATTTTCACTCCATTTGGAGTTGATTTGTTATGGAAAATGGGAAACCCTAATGAGAGCCTTTAAGGGTCAAATTAGGGTTTAGGTCATTTGAGGAGTTGAGTGTGTTAGCCTCCTCCCATCTTGATGGTTATGTAGGTATGGATATACAAAAGCTTGTGACACACCCTAATGGTCCATTTGGAGCCATTAGGGTGGTGTGACCTACAACCCTAAGGGTAGACCCTTAAGGTTGCAAAGTTGAGATTTGTGAAGGACATAGGACCAAATGTTCTTACCTTCGCTCAGAACTTTGTAGATGTGTTTGTAAGGGCATAAAATGACTTAGTTAATTTAATGAGAATTTTTAGAGTCATTTAGGTATTTTTCTTCTTAATAAATGAGATTGCAACCTTTTCCCTTAATAAAAGGAAATGCATGGTCATATGACCTTGTATGGTTTTGAAACTCTATCAGTGGCTGATTAGGGATGAAAATGGACTATAGTAATTTTGTTATGATTTATTGAAGTATTATCCCTTGTATAGGAAATTTTAAGTGCTTGCTAGCTTAAGGGAATTTAATTTTGAAAAATGTCAAATCATGGGGCAAAATTGTGAAACTTGGTTATCTGTCATTCAATGCTATTATATGCCCATGATAATTGTTTGGAAGCTTGTAGAATTGTATTTCATGTACTTCTTGTAGAAATTGAAATTTACATCACTTGAGTATTAAATCTTTTTAAAATATCAAATCATGGGGCATTGTCATGATACTTTGTGATCTGTAATTTTAGGTTAATATATGCCCATGATAATTGTTTGGAAGCTTGTAGAATTGTATTTCATGTACTTCATGTAGAAATTGAAATTTACATCACTTGAGTATTAAATCTTTTTAAAATGTCACATCACATGGTAATGACACAATCTTTTGGCAGAGGACTCTAGGTCCCCATTTGGACACCTGGTAATTTTTGGAGAATTTTCAGAAGTGAAATACTATTTTTCCTAATTATAGTGGTATTTTGGTAATTATACAACTATGATGATTTAGTAGGCCAAATTATATCCTAGGGTCTTGGAACTCAGTGAACCACCTTGATATGGGATATTACCTTACTGATAATTTTCATGTAGCTATTAGAATCATTTTGAGGGTAGTTTATGTGTAATTGGACTTAAAGCCTTAACTACTTTAAATTATAATAAATACCAAATTAATATGGAAATTTATGGAAATTGGAACACACCTTATTAAGGTCCGTGGGATCCTAGGATAATTATACCAGACCCTGGTGATAAGTGTTTAGAAGGATTCCCTTATGGGGTTGTTGGATAGTTCAACTTAGTGGTCTGCGTTTAGTAAAAACAGAATTTTGAGTTTTAGACAAATCAGACACCTAAGTAGTGATTAGAAGTTATATCCAATCAGCAATTGAGTTATAACACACCATGCAAGGAGGGTCAATCCTAGGGTTGGTTGTGAGGTTGAGTTAGGGTTAGAGTATGAGGTGGGGAGGCACGTCCATCCCGTTTGGGTGGGACGGGAGATGAGCTAAGTCACTTTAACTATATGAAATGATGAGGGGTGAACCAAACGTTAATCACCAACTAAAGTAATTGTCTTGAGGAGGATAGTGGGGTTGAGCCCATTAATCCGTAGTACCGTTAGGGGCCCCTAACGGAGTACACCGCGGGAAGTCCAAGATACACCCTAAATATAACCCTAACTAAATTGTAGGCAAGAGTAGTCTAAGTAGGTCTGCAATCTAGTATGGATCTCCTTCGAGAAGGATATGGGTTGGATCAGCTTGTGTGTAAATCCCTGAGCTGGAAGCTAGGGTGGACTTGTTAACACCTGTTTCTTATGCAAATAGTGGCGAGTCTTCGGTACTAGGCCAGTCGTGTCACCGACGGTAGTACGTTGACTCAGGTGAGGGTGGGGTTTAGAGGGCCGGTAAGTTGAGTACCGCGGTCTGAAGGACAATCCCTAATAACCCACCCCGACCTTAAAGTCTGGTGGATTCCAGCAAGAGTACGCAGGAGCTCCGCTGTTGTGTTCTTAGCGTTGAGGCATACATGAGGTCTAGGCTTGGTAGTGACCATACCCTCCTAGGATGTGGAGTGCCCGATCCACTGCCACCGTGAGCCACGACGGTCGGTACCCGAAAGGTTGGCTTCCTTTCTAACAAATTGGGAACTATAAAGGTCTGTGCACATAGAGTCGTGTGGGTGAGTCACATTGCATAAACATATTAAAACATCATAAACATAGTATAGCATAACATTCACATTAGCATACCCCCATCATATAAATTAGTATGGGCTCTTTTATATGATGGGTTACCTGGACATCTTAACTTATATGTCGTATGGGCGTTCATATAAGTTAAGGTACAATCTGTGATGGTAGTTTAGATTTACTTACTGCACCGCATTTTCCTTCTATTTACTGCTTACTTCATTGCTCTACTTTACTGTCTTATACTTGCATTATACTGCTAGCTAGTTTTTACTGCTTTACTTATACCTGCTAGCTTAGTGCCATGTCACCACCTTTTTGATTACCCCTGGTTGTCCTCCGCTTTTTCCTCCCGCTCGGTACCTAGGAGTCGTGGAGGGAGGCGAGGACAAAATGACTTAGTCTTTATGACTAACGGTCGGTGTGACCGCAGGAGTCCGAGGAGACGGATGTGTCCCGCGCGCAGCAAGACGAGATGGCAGGACCTGAGCAGCGGATGCAGCGTACTACCACGACGCCACGGGTTGATGACTAGATAGTTAGACTTCTGCATTTTGAGAGTTTTGTTGTAGTTTCCGCATGTTGTAGAGAGAGAGAGTACATTATTTTGGATATGTATCGGGCTTAAGCCCTTTTTGCTTGTACTTCTCTTTGGACTTTCTGTTTTTCATTACATATATATATAATGCTGTGATATTGTGGACATGCCTTCATTCTGTACTTCCTTTTTATGGCATATTTTACTTATGATCGCATAGCCGGCAGAGTTGGTGCTGAGCGGTGTTAGCCAACCCGAGTGTTGGTGACACCGCAAGGCCGCAATTCTGGGCGAAGATCCACCTCAACCGTGCGATACGGGAGAGGTTTGAGTTTTCAAGTACCCGAACAGGTTTTGGAAAAAGAGATCTTACAAATTGTATCACTGAACGAACGATCATAAGAGAATAGTCCACAACGTACTGGGTCACCCCGCTCGAGCTTAGTTTGCGGACAAACTAGGCAGCGGAAGCTATGGTGTGCCCATGTATGGAATCACATAAAACAGTCCAATAATCAATAAGTAAGACCAAAATTTCTTAACTAAATCCCTATCTTTTGTAGGCCCTAGTGATCACGGAGCCTCAGGTCAGCATCCCTCCCCATCCGACTACCACTACTTTTCAGCAGTCGGAGTTGGGACAGACGTCAGCAGCCATTTTAGAGACCTTCAGGGCCCAGTCCATCCCGGCACCACTGCCAAACTCGGGAGCGAACTGGTTGAGCACCTTTAGAGGTCTTTCCCCATTGACCTACCGAGGGACAGAGGATGCAGTGAAGACTGAGGAGTGGTTGGACACCATTCAGGAGATGCTGGCCGGCATCGGTTGCCCGGTCGGCAAGGCAGTATTTTTGGCAGTATCAGCTCTGGATGCACATGCCAAGAGGTGGTGAAAGTCGCTGCTGGAGACCACTTACAGAGATAGGGAGTACTCAGATATATCTTGGGACGAGTTTAGTACCACATTCCTGGAGCACTTCATCTCCAGCATGGAGAGGGACGAGCTGGAAGAGAGGTTTCTACGCCTCACTCAGGGGACACGCTTGGTGATTGAGTACCAGAGGGAGTTCTCCCATTTAGCCAGGTTTGCGAGGTCTCATGCTCCAGATGATTGCGCTCTTGCGAAGAGATTCTACAAGGGACTTCGAGACCCGATGAGGCATGCACTCTTGTTTGTTTCTGAGGGCAGCCTGACTCAGATTATCGAGACAGCGAAGAAGCTAGAGGCAGATCAGATCGGCGTGCAGGGTAGAGTGAAGAGGCCAGCTGAGGCCATGTACCGGGGGGAGAGCAGCAGAGGCTCACAGCGGGGCAGAGTTATGAGGCACCGGAGGGGTGGGGGACGTCCTCGTCCTCAGATTGCATCAGTACAGCAGCAGCCCCGGCCCTTACTAGCCCCACATCCCCTACGTACCTGGGGGCCCCAGAGATTTGATGACCGGGGACGCGCTCCAGTGGTGTGCTTTAAGTGCAACCAGCCAGGTCACGTCAGGGCCCATTGCCCTCGACGATTCCCTCCACCTCCTCCTCCACCACCACCAGCACCTCCGGCAGCCCCTCCAGCACAGCGGGGCCGAGGATGGGGTAGAGGCAGGGGAAATCACGGCAGAGGGAGGCATCAGGAGCAGGCTTACGCCTTGGATCTTGTACAGCCGAGGAACCCGGAGGAGGTTATAGCAGGTAATTTAATGATTTCAATGCTTTAATTTATTAATGCTTAGATTTACCTGCATTTACAACCTTCTAGATTAGAAATAAAACAAACAATTCCCTTTCCCCAGGCATTATAGTGGTGTGTGGCAAACCCACCCACAACCTATTTGATACTGGTGCCTCACATAACTTTGTCTCTGAAGACTTTGTTAAGGGCTTGGAACAAATCCATTATTACACAGGACCCACCAGGAGGGTCCGCCTCCCTAATGGATCAGAGATCGAGACGACGGCCAAGTGCACCCTGAAGGTGACCATCGACGGCCTAACGCTCGATGCTCCATCTTCCGTGCTGAAGCTCGCGGACGTCGACCTTATCTTGGGCATGACGTGGCTCGTGGGGAACCACGCCCAGATAGACTGCCAAGCAAAGAGAGTGGTGTTGCGGTACGATACCACCTTCGCGACGTTCGAAGGTATTGAACTGATCTCCCGCTCTTCTTTATCTTCTGTCCAGGTAGTCAAGGCCGAAGAGCAGGGCGATGAGGTATATCTTGTATGCTTCGAGATGGCGGAGGTGGAGGCCTCCTTATCAGACATTCCCATAGTACGGGACTTCCCCGACGTATTCCCGGAGAAGTTGCCCGGACTGCCACCGCATCGAGAGGTAGATTTTCTGATTCAGCTGGTGCCGGGAGCGAGTCCCGTGTCTCGGGCACCGTACCGCATGGCACCCAAGGAGCTGGCAGAGTTTAGGGTGCAGTTGAAAGAGCTGGTAGATGCGGGTTTCGTCAGACCGAGCTCTTCACCTTGGGGAGCGCCGGTGTTATTTGTGAAGAAGAAGGATGGACGCTCAGATTGTGTATAGATTATCGGGAGATCAATAGACTGACGGTACGGAACACCTATCTGTTACCAAGGATTGACGAGCTCTTTGATTAGTTGCAGGGAGCTCACTGGTTCTCCAAGCTTGACTTGAGATCAGGGTACTATCAGCTACGGATCCGAGAGGAGGACATACCGAAGACAGCTTTCAGTTCCCGGTATGGATTGTATGAGTTCACGGTGATGCCCTTCGGGCTCACTAATTCCCCCTCAGCTTTCATGAGCATGATGAACAGGGTGTTCGAGGCCTTTCTCGACATCTTCATTATCGTGTTCATCGATGACATTCTAGTATATTCCAGGACGGAGGAGGAGCATGCTGGGCATCTGGCCCTAGTATTTGGGAAGCTGAGAGAGCACCAGATGTATGCGAAGTTCTCCAAATGTCAGTTTTGGCTACGGGAGGTGGCTTTTCTGGGACACATCATCAGTGGAGAAGGTCTGGCAGTGGATCTGGCGAAGTTGCGGGCCGTTCAGGAGTGGCCTCGACTGCAGTCAGCTTCAGATGTGCGGAGCTTTCTGGGACTGGCGGGCTATTACCGGAAGTTTGTGAAGGTGTTCTCCAGGATTTCTCTTCCGCTCACTTCTTTGACCAAGAAGGTTGCCCCATTCGTCTGGTCTCCGCAGTGTGAGGCGGCCTATTTGGAGTTGAAGGGCCGGCTCACCTCTTCCCCCATCCTTGCACTTCCATCTGGGAAGGAAGGATTCAGGTTTATACGAACGCATCATTTCAGGGGTTGGGAGCAGTGTTGATGCAGCATGGTCACGTGATCATGTACGCTTCCCGTCAGTTGAACGTACACGAGAGGAACTACCCAGTGCATGACCTCGAGCTCGGAGCGGTCATCTTCGCCTTGAAGACCTGGAGGCATTATCTTTACAGGGTTCATTGTGAGATCTTCTCAGACCACAAGAACCTCAAGTATATTGATACGTAGAAGTACTTGAACATACGTCAGCGGAGGTGGTTAGAGTTCTTGTTTTACTACACGTACACATTGCATTATCATCCAGGCAAGGCCAACACCGTAGCGGATGCTTTGAGCAGGAGAGGAGGTGCACCCGGAGCAGAGAGCCGTGTGATGGCTATGGAGTTGATTCAGGCATTGGAAGACATGCACATCACCGTTGTATCCAGGGCCGACCCCGAGACGTACATGGAGTATCTGGCGTCCTTGAATATTGTCTGCGATATTCAGGACCGCATTCGGGAGGCACAGTTGCAGGGCCCTGCCCTGGAGCCAGTATTTAGATCGTTGATGGACGGCGTGGCAGGGGACTATTCATTGAGGGAGGATCTTATTCACCATCGAGACTGAGTCTACATCCCAGCTGGAGGAGGTATTATAGAGGAGGTGCTCAGGGAGGCTCATTGCTCTCAGTATTCGGTGCATCCAGGGATCACGAAGATGGCAGCAGACCTCCAGAAGATTGTGTTTTGGCCAGGGATGAAGAGAGATATTATCCAGTATATGACGCACTGTGAAGGCTGCCAACGCGTGAAGGCGGAGTGCAAGAGCCCAGGAGGATTGTTACAGCCGTTACCAGTACCTGAGTGGAAGTTTGAGGACATATCGATGGACTTCGTGCATGGTCTACCTCGCTCCCGCTCTGGGAATGACTCGATATGGGTGATAGTGGACAGACTGACGAAGGTAGCTCGGTTTATTCCGGTACAGAAGGGGGGCCCGGTCGGTGACCTTGTAAGGGTGTTTGTGGAGCAGGTAGTCAGATATCACGGGGTGCCCAAGACGATAGTTTCAGATAGAGACGGACGCTTCACTTCGAGGGAGTGGAAGGCGGTTCAGGCTTACTTGGGATCCCGGTTGACATTTAGTACGACATTCCATCCACAGACTGATGGTCAGACTGAGCGCACCAACCGGACTATGGAGGACCTACTACGTTTGTGCATTTTGGACACAGGCAAGCCCTGGGAGAGACTGTTGCCTTTGATAGAGTTTTCCTATAACAACAGTCACCAGGCTAGCATTGGGATGGAACCTTATGCCGCATTATATGGGAGGAAGTGCCGCACACCACTTTCCTGGATCCAGAACGAGGACCCGAGGTCGTTAGGTTCAGACTATATTGAGGAGACGGATGCGCAGGTGAGGCTGATCAGGGAGCGGATGCTAGAGGCCCAGAGCAGACAGGCGAAGTACTATGATGTGAGGCATCGTATGGTGGAGTTCCAGGTGGGAGAGCGTGTGTTCTTGAAGATTCATCCTATGCACGGGGTTTCTCGAGTGCGGGGGCACAAGAAGCTCAGTCCTCGGTACGTGGGGCCTCATTTGATCCTGGAGCGGATCGGTCCTTTGGCGTACAGACTGGAGCTACCGCCAGAGTTGGAGAACCTGCATGACGTCTTCCACGTCTCTACGCTTCAGAGAGCCCTGCTTCGTCCTGAGCAGCATGTTACATCTACATCAGGCCCGGTGGCGCCCGATCGGTCAGTCCTACTAGAGCCCATCCGGATCAACGATACAGAAGTCCGAGTCCTGCAGCGGAAGAGTGTACCGTTGGTGAAGGTGATGTGGTCCAACCACGGGCGAGAGGAGCACACATGGGAACCCATGGACCTCATGAAACAACGCTACCCGGAACTCTTCACTCCAGGTACAACCTAAATCTTCTTGCAAATTTCTTTTACCTTATATTGCGTAGAACCCGTAGACCCGATCTTAAATTTCGGGGACGAAATATTTTTTTTGTTTATTAGGATTTGTAACATCTCCAATCCTTCTAGACCCATTGGAAATGTTAGGGCATAGTGGAGAGATGAGTGGCCAAAAGGGCCTTAGGCTAGGGTAGAAATTGCTAAGGGCACACCAAAGCTCAAAAACTAACCTAACCCTAAGCCCCTCAACTAGGTCAATTGACCCTCGATTGTCCAAATTGACCTCACTTATGATGCCCTAACCACCAAGGGAGTCCTATAGGATGTGAATTGCACGGGTGGGACCCAATTGCATGAAATTGACCAAAGTCAACAATAGGTCAACATTAACCAAACTAGGTCAATTGGGGTTCAAATGACTCCACATGTTCAAATTGACCTTACCACCACACTCTAAACACTATAGGGAACTCATTGGACCTAAAAGCCCCATCACTTGGTCAACCAATTGACCAATTTGACCAAAGTCAATTTTAGCTTAATTTGGGTCAAATTCACACCTTAAGGCTAAATTAGCCCAATTGGGGCCCCACCATGGACCAACCAGTATTGGGTGGTGGCAAGGGACCCAAGACCACCAAGTGGGGTCAACCCACTCACCATGGTTGACCAAAGTCAACCATGGTCAACCTAGCCCTTTAAGGTGAATTCCAAACCTAAATTTGAATGGGACCCAACCCCCATCATCTAACCAATTACTTATGGACCAAGGGCATGCCACCATCAGCCCTAGGACTGAACCCAAGCATGGCTTGATTAATCAAATGAAGAGGGGGGCAAAAAGGTGATTAAAAGGCTTAAAGCAAAAGCAAACAATTCCCCCCCCCCCCCCCCCCTCTACACTCCAGCTCCAATCAACCTAGGGCCCTTCCCTGATTGCTGGGGGTCTGAACTTGACCCAGGTGGAAGCAGGAGGCCGACAGCTACAGGAGGGTGGCAGCAAGGGGCATAACCGAGGATGCCTAAATTCAAAACAGCCTATAGAGGCCTCCCCACTCCAATCCAACCTCACCATCACCTTCAGGAGGTAGAGAGCAGTCGAGAACGACATCTGGAGCAAAGCTTTTGCTGGAGAAACGAGTTCGGGAGCAGGATCGCCGGAGCAAGGCAAATCCATGGCCAACCGTCGGCGGAGCCGCCGCCACGCACAAATAACGGTTCGTTTCTCCTCCCCTCCCCCCATGCTAGCTTCTCATCACAAAACGCTGAAGGATCGGGCTCAATTGAGCCCAGAACCACCTCCGAAATCCATGGATTTTGGATCAAATCGAGACACCCAGGATCGCCGGAAAACGCCTCCTCCGGCCTCCATGTCGCCGGGAAGTTGTATCCCCGACCACCACGAAGGTGTTGGAGGTGGTGGCCGGTCGTGGTGGCCACCATGTGGCCGGGAAATGGAGGAGTAAGTCGGCCCAGCGCGGGCAAATCCCAGCCGTTGGCTGAAGGAAGAAGATGAAGGGGGAGGGTCCGATCTACTTCAAGATCTGTGCAGATCTCTTTTTTTCTGTTTTTAATTAATTCTATAGTTGAATTTCTGCCTCTAAAATATCAGTGCACTTCCATAATTAATTAGGGCATCCTAATGACTGAATTAGAAAAAGTGCCCAACAGGAAAGTTGTAGGCCTTGGTCTTAACTTTCATTAGGGCTTGAGTTCAAGTCATTTGGTGACCCACAGCTCCCTAGGGAGCTGCTTTACTAGGACTGGTCCTACACTAGGTCAGTCCATTAAAATAATTACCTAGGCCAAACCCTTCAAGCTTTGGAGCTGTGCTTTTAACCATGGGTTGGTATACCCTAGGGGTACTGCCTGCCCAAAGGACAGCCCTTGGTGGACAGTTTTACCTAGGGTTTTTGTGGTAATTAGGATATTTAAATTAGGTTGATTTTTTGAGCATATGATGTCCAAATGACACCAAATTTTGGTGGCATGCTCTTTAGTTCATGATTAGTGCTTGCCTAAATTTGCACTCCATTTGGAGTTGATTTGTTATGGAAAATAGGAAATCCTAATGAGGGCCTTTAAGGGTCAAATTAGGGTTTAGGTCATTTGAGGAGTTGAGTGTGTTAGCCTCCTCCCATCTTGATGGTTATGTAGGTATGGATATACAAAAGCTTGTGACACACCCTAATGGTCCATTTGGAGCCATTAGGGTGGTGTGACCTAAAACCCTAAGGGTAGACCCTTAAGGTTGCAAAGTTGAGATTTGTGAAGGACATAGGACCAAATGTTCTTGCCTTCGCTCAGAACTTTGTAGATGTGTTTGTAAGGGCATAAAATAACTTAGTTAATTTAATGAGAATTTTTAGAGTCATTTAGGTATTTTTCTTCTTAATAAATGAGATTGCCACCTTTTCCCTTAATAAAATGAAATGCATGGTCATATGACCTTGTATGGTTTTGAAACTCTATCAGTGGCTGATTAGGGATAAAAATGGACTATAGTAATTTTGTTATGATTTATTGAAGTATTATCACTTGTGTAGGAAATTTTAAGTGCTTGCTAGCTTAAGGGAATTTAATTTTGAAAAATGTCAAATCATGGGGCAAAATTGTGAAACTTGGTTATCTGTCATTCAATGCTATTATATGCCCATGATAATTGTTTGGAAGCTTGTAGAATTGTATTTCATGTACTTCTTATAGAAATTGAAATTTACATCACTTGAGTATTAAATCTTTTTAAAATATCAAATCATGGGGCATTGTCATGATACTTTATGATCTGTAATTTTAGGTTAATATATGCCCATGATAATTGTTTGGATGCTTGTAGAATTGTATTTCATGTACTTCATGTAGAAATTGAAATTTACATCACTTGAGTATTAAATCTTTTTCAAATATCAAATCATGGTGCATTGTCATGATACTTGGTGATCTGTACTTGTAGGTTAATATATGCCCATGATAATTGTTTGGAAGCTTGTAGAATTGTATTTCATGTACTTCATGTAGAAATTGGAATTTACATCACTTGAGTATTAAATCTTTTTAAAATGTCACATCACATGGTAATGACACAATCTTTTACCAGGTGTCCCCATTTGGACACCTGGTAATTTTTGGAGAATTTTCAGAAGTGAAATACTATTTTTCCTAATTATAGTGGCATTTTGGTAATTATACAACTATGATGATTTAGTAGGCCAAATGACATCCTAGGGTCTTGGAACTCCGTGAACCACCTTGATATGGGATATTACCGTACTGATAATTTTCATGTAGCTATTAGAAACATTTTGAGGGTAGTTTATGTGTAATTGGACTTAAAGCCTTAACTACTTTAAATTATAATAAATACCAAATTAATATGGAAAATTATGGAAATTGGAACATACCTTATTAAGGTCAGTGGGAGCCTAGGATAATTATATCAGACCCTGGTGATGAGTGTTTAGAAGGATTCCCTTATGGGGTTGTTGGATAGTTCAACTTAGTGGTCTGCGTTTAGTAAAAATAGAATTTTGAGTTTTAGACAAATCAGACCCCTAAGTAGTGATTAGAAGTTATATCCAATCAGTAATTGAGTTATAGCACACCATGATTCAAGGAGGGTAAATCCTAGGGTTGGTTGTGAGGTTGAGTTATGGTTAGAGTATGAGGTGGGGAGGCACGTCCATCCCGGTTGGGTGGGACGGGAGATGAGCTAAGTCACTTTAACTATATGAAATGATGAGGGGTGAACCAAATGTTAATCACTAACTAAAGTAATTGTCTTGAGGAGGATAGTGGGGTTGAGCTCATTGATCCGTAGTACCGTTAGGGGCCCCTTACGGAGTACACCGAGGGAAGTCCAAGATACACCCTAAATATAACCCTAACTAAATTGTAGGCAAGAGTAGCCTAAGTAGGTCTGCAATCTAGTATGGATCTCCTTCGAGAAGGAGATGGGTTGGATTAGCTTGTGTGTAAATCCCTGAGCTGGAAGCTAGGGTGGACTTGTTAACACCTGTTTCTTATGCAAATAGTGGCGAGTCTTCGGTACTAGGCCAGTCGTGTCACCGACGGTACTACGTTGACTCAGGTGAGGGTGGGGTTTAGAGGGCCGGTAAGTTGAGTACCGCGGTCTGAAGGAAAATCCCTAATAACCCACCCCGACCTTAAAGTCTGGTGGATTCCAGCAAGAGTACGCAGGAGCTCCGCAGTTGTGTTCTTAGCGTTGAGGCGTACATGAGGTCTAGGCTTGGTAGTGACCATACCCGCCTAGGATGTGGAGTGTCCGATCCACTGCCACCGTGAGCCACGACGGTCGGTACCCGAAAGGTTGGCTTCCTTTCTAATAAATTGGGAACTATAAAGGTCTGTGCGCATAGAGTCGTGTGGGTGAGTCACCTTGCATAAACACATTAAAACATCAAAAACATAGCATAGCATAACATTCACATTAGCATACCCCCATCATATAAATTAGTATGGGCTCTTTTAAATGATGGGTTACCTGGACATCTTAACTTATATGTCGTATGGGCGTTCATATAAGTTAAGGTACGATCTGTGATGGTAGTTTAGATTTACTTATTGCACCGCATTTTCCTTCTATTTACTGCTTACTTCATTGCTCTACTTTACTGTCTTATACTTGCACTATACTGCTAGCAAGTTTTTACTGCTTTACTTATACCTGCTAGCTTAGTGTCATGTCACCACCTTTTTTATTACCCCTGGTTGTCCTCCGCTTTTTCCTCCCGCTCGGTACCTAGGAGTCGTGGAGGGAGGCGAGGACAAAACGACTTAGTCTTTATGACTAACGGTCGGTGTGACCGCAGGAGTCCGAGGAGACGGAGTTGTCCCGCGCGCAGCAGGACGAGATGGCAGGACCTGAGCAGCGGATGCAGCGTACTACCACGACGCCACAGGTTGATGACTAGATAGTTAGACTTCCGCATTTTGAGAGTTTTGTTGTAGTTTCCGCATGTTGTAGAGAGAGAGAGTACATTATTTTGGATATGTATCGGGCTTAAGCCCTTTTTGCTTGTACTTCTCTTTGGACTTTCTATTTTTCATTACATATATATATGATGTTGTGATATTGTGGACATGCCTTCATTCTGTACTTCCTTTTTATGGCATATTTTACTTATGATCGTATAGCCGGCAGAGTTGGTGCTGAGCGGTGTTAGCCAACCCGAGTGTTGGTGACACCGCAAGGCAGCAATTCTGGGCGAAGATCCACCTCAGCCGTGCGATACGGGAGAGGTTCGAGTTTTCAAGTACCCGAACAGGTTTTGGAAAAAGAGATCTTACACCCCTCCCTGTTGATTTATCCCGATCCCGCGACCCGATCTCTTATCAGTGCCCATCGCCGCTCCCTCCTCCGCCGCTTCCCCCTCCATTTCCGACGCCGACGACGGGCCTTCCCCCGATCCAGTCGTGCCCTAGCATTCTGACGCCGACGAAGGACCTTCGCCGATCTTCTTCCTCCCAGATCCAGCCATTCGCATAGCGTTCTTCCTCCCCGAGCCCGACTCCAGAGCCCTAGCTTCATCGGCGTTGATTTGGCGCAGGTGAGCTTTGTTTCGATTTTGGGTTTGATTTCTGATTTTGCCTCAGATTTCGATTTGTATATGTATGTGATGTGTGTATTCTTGTGTATGTGTTGTTCTTGTGTGTGTTTCTCCAAACAGCTAAATTAGAAAATCGCTCTTCAAAGCGCACTTCTGCACAGAACACACAAACACTCTGCAGCTTTTCAAAACTGCTCCCCAAAGAGCTCTTTTAAAACAGCTCTATCCGGACAGCAGCTTTTCAATCCGCTGGAGCTGTCCCAAATAAACCCTTAGTCTGAGAGGCACTTTCTCAAGGAATATTCTCATGAGAGTTATCAACCTTTCAAGAGTCATGGAATGTTGGAAGCGTTATTATGGGTTCGCGACCACGCTACCTCGCCTCTCTCAACTTGTCGAGCACCACTTCGCTCGAACACACACTACTCGGCGAGCACACCGCTTGCGAGCACAACTTATTGCGAGTACCCCATCACTCAGCCCTTCTTGTTCCGGCGAGGTGCCAACCCAGCGAGAGCTTCAACTCACGCGAGATCCAACAACCTGCGAGCTCCAACTTCCACTCCTCGGCGAGACACAGCCCACGCGAGTGCGAGTGCGAGTCCAGGCGGCGACGAGAGGATTCCGGCGAGCTGCTCCGTCTCCTCATTTCAAGCTGCGAGCACTGCTCCTCTCTAAGTCCAGACGAGATACACAGGCGGGTCCTCCTGCGGGAGATGGGTTGGCGAGAGGGGCTATCGAGAGGTAGTTGGCGAGAGGGGAATGCGAGAGAGAGATTGGCGAGATGGACAACTATTCCTGCGGGAAATAATATTCTTAATCTCTCTCTCTCTACACTCTCTCTCTCTCTCTCTACGTTTTCCTGCTGAAACAAACCAAGAAAATAACTCCAAAATTTCCTATTCACCGCACCTTTAAAGCAAATACAAGAGGGCCTATTTATAGGCAAAACAAAACACCAACTTCTCTCTCCGCAATAAATGTGGGTTCTCTCTCTCCTCCACCTATACATTTTAAAATTCATAATAATAAAATCTATTAAACAAAACGTGTTGACCAAGTCAACACAGCTCAAACTCCAACAAACTCCCCCTCAAGCTTGGCAGCACATGCGGAGCTTGCCTTTGAGCTTCATAAACATCTCTGCCTTCAGCGCCTTGGTGAAAATGTCTGCGACCTGCTCTCCGGTGGGGCAATACACAACTTCAACTGTCTTCAACTCCACTTGCTCCCGAAGGAAATGATACCTCGTCTCGATGTGCTTGCTCCTCCCATGCAGTACCGGGTTCTTCGCGAGCTGGATGGCCGACATGTTATCCACTAACATTGTCGTTGGCCCTTCTTGTCCATGATGCAACTCCTCCAATAGGTTCATCAACCAGATGGCTTGGCAAGTACATGTTGCGGCTGCAATGTACTCCGCCTCGCGTGATGATAAGGCTATCGTAGCCTGCTTCTTCGAACTCCATGAGAACTCCGCGGTTCCCATATGAAACACGTATCCGAAAGTGCTCTTTCGGTCGTTCACATCACCACCATAGTCGCTATCCGAGTAGCCGACTAACTTCAACTCTCCCGCAGATGAGTACTTCAAACCATGGTCCCTTGTTCCGTTCACATATCTTAGTGTTGGAACCCGGATACCGGTCCAACTTGTTCGAGACTTGGGGAGTAGCTTGAGTTACTTCTCTCTTCGTCGGATCCCTAGAACTAAGTGTTCCGAGCTAAGAACTGACCCTCACTGGTTGGTAGGTAGCTCCCTAAGAATGACCCACTGGCTGCAGCGAGGAGGTCCCGCCACTAACCCGGAAATCTAACTTGATTTCCCCTCCCGAAAACCAGAAGCTGAGCCTGTCTCAGACAGCACAAGGAAGAAAGCACAGGCTCTCTCAAGGGGGGTGGATCTGTGCTGATCTGAGACATAAATGGGTCATATTTATAGGCAAACTCTTATAAGGGTAAAATGGTCCGGATGGCCTGCGGATAGCGTAGTTCCGCTTTACGTTTCCGCTAAACGCACCCCAAGTTGGTCTGCTGATAGCTGGGTTCCGCTGTTCTGAGAAGCTATGGGCAGACCACTAAGGACATCCAGGGGACATTATCTCAAAAGATCTTCCTAGGCGAATTCTCCCGACCTGGTCTCGCCTGAAAACGGGTCCACTCGCCTGGAGGTGTCAGCCTACTCGCCGGACGCCCTCGGATCTACTCGCCAGGGGGTGTCAGCCTACTCGCCGGACACCCATGGCTCTACTCGCCAGGGGGTGCCAGCCTACTCATCGGACACCCTTGGCTCTACTCGCCAGGGGATGCCAGCCTACTCGTCGGGCACCCTTGGCTCTTGTCTGCCGAATAGGGGTTGTATACAATCCCCGCTCTTTGCGAGCTCGTCAGAGGTCGGAAAGAATAGTCCAACCTCCTATTCGGCGGGGCTGCGCGTTGACAGGGCCTTCTTCTATAAATAGGGTGAGGGTGCACCATGATGCCCTCATTCCAAGATGTCTTCTGGGGCGGGTTCTTCTCGGGCTGATAACCGGGTTCTCGCGGACGACGAACCCGAGGCGGTCGCGGTCCTAGACATCCTTGGCGAGTTTTTGACGCCTTGCCTCCCGGGTTCCGCGAGAAAAAGGAAGCATAAGAGAAAGAGGGCGGAACCCGAGCTGTGTGAGAAGTCCTCTACCGATCTCGACTCTACGGCCCAACTCGTTGGGGGGAGTCATCGAACGCGCCAACCCTCCTCCAATTTACCCCTGCTCAAATCGCCGAGACGCGCCGGAAGCTTGCGATCGCGACCGCGGTGTTCGTGCGGGAGCGCCTCCGGCGCCGCTTCATGCTTACTGCTGATGGGGCCCAGGTTGATCTCGCCACCCTTCTTCCAGAGTTATGCCGCGAGGCGGTGATTCCTGCTCCCATCGAGGCCCAAGATGAGGACTCCTCTAGCGGGTCAGAAGAAGAGGGTCCGGACGTCTAACCCTTTTGGCTTTGTAACAATAAACTTATCTTGGCGTGTTTATTTTGGGTGTACTAGCCCTTCTCCTCGTATTTGCCTTGATGCGTTTTGCTTTATTTTATTCTGCGGTTATGTCGCTCATGCTTAGGATCAATTTTTACGCATACGCATTTTCTACTCGCCCTTAGGTTGTACTCGCGCGTGGCTGTGACTCGCACAGGAGGGTTCTTTTGTAGATCCGGCGCCCAGGCCCTCCTTCCCTGGCCACCAACGCGAGGAGGCTGGCGGAAGACTCGCCGCGCTGGTTGCTCACGCGCTCGCACTGGGACTTCCTGCGAGGCGGTAAGATGGTGGCGGTGTCGAGCTCGCCTCGGAGGGATGTTGATACCACTTGCCTTGCCCACCTGTTCACCCTCCCCTGAGGTGGTAACAAGGTTCCAGTACACTATAGGGCACAACCCTCACTCGAGGGGGCAAGTAGTCAGCCTGTAGGGGAGGAGCCTAGTGCTACGGCTTGGTCTACGGCGACAACACACCTCGATGACTTAGAACTCACTCGAGGGGGCAAGTAGCCAGCCTGCAGGGGAGGAGCCCAGTGTTACGGTCTGGTCTACGACAAAAACACATCTCGAGGACTTAGAACTCACTCGAGGGGGAAAGTAGTCAGCCTGTAGGGGAGGAGCCCAGTGCTACGGCCTGGTCTACGGCAACAACACATCTCGAGGACTTAGAACTCACTCGAGGGGGCAAGTAGCCAGCCTGCAGGGGAGGAGCCCAGTGCTACGGTCTGGTCTACGGCAACAACACATCTCGAGGACTTAGAGCTCACTCGAGGGAGCAAGTAGCCAGCCTGCAGGGGAGGAGCCCAGTGCTACGGCCTGGTCTACGGCAACAACACATCTCGAGGACTTAGAACTCACTCGAGGGGGCAAGTAGCCAGCCTGCAGGGGAGGAGCCCAGTGCTACGGCCTGATCTACGGTAACAACACATCTCGATGACTTAAAACTCACTCGAGGGGGCAAGTAGCCAGCCTGCAGGGGAGGAGCCCAGTGCTACGGCCTGGTCTACGGCAACAACACATCTCGAGGACTTAGAACTCACTCGAGGGGGCAAGTAGCCAGCCTGCAGGGGAGGAGCCCAGTGCTACGGTCTGGTCTACGGCAACAACACATCTCGAGGACTTAGAGCTCACTCGAGGGGGCAAGTAGCCAGCCTGCAGGGGAGGAGCCCAGTGCTATGGCCTGGTCTACGGCAACAACACATCTCGAGGACTTAGAACTCACTCAAGGGGGCAAGTAACCAGCCTGCAGGGGAGGAGCCCAGTGCTATGGCCTGATCTACGGCAACAACACATCTCGATGACTTAAAACTCACTCGAGGGGGCAAGTAGCCAGCCTGCAGGGGAGGAGCCCAGTGCTACGGCCTGGTCTACGGCAACAACACATCTCGAGGACTTAGAACTCACTCGAGGGGGCAAGTAGCCAGCCTGTAGGGGAGGAGCCCAGTGCTACGGCCTGGTCTACGGCAACAACACATCTCGAGGACTTAGAACTCACTCGAGGGGGCAAGTAGCCAGCCTGCAGGGGAGGAGCGCAGTGCTACGGCCTGGTCTACGGCAACAACACATCTCGAGGACTTAGAACTCACTCGAGGGGGCAAGTAGCCAGCCTGCAGGGGAGGAGCCCTGTGCTACGGCCTGGTCAACGGCAACAACACATCTCGAGGACTTAGAATTCACTGCTCGATGTCTGTCTCCTAGGTGGTGAGACGTTATAAGTTTTCCATGGAAAGTGTTATTATTTTTAAGCATAACATGGATCGACTAAGTATTACATTAATGCTAGGAGTAGAAACGCTTCAAGTCGTCTCCACTCCAAGTGTTTCCTAAGAGTTCTCCTTCAACGTTCTGCAGGCGGTACCCGCCGGTTCTCAACGCCTCGAACACAATGTAGGGGCCTTCCCAATTGGGATGAAGTTTGCCCACCACGGCGGATCTTCCTGCGGCGTCCACCTTCTTGAGAACCAGGTCTCCCTTGGTGAACTGCTTGACTCGGACCTGCTTGTCAAAGTGCTTTGCCATCCTTCGCTTGATCTCTTCTTGTCGGATCGTGGCCTGGTCGCGAAGTTCCTTCACGAAATCCAAGGCGAGTCGCTGCGCCCCTTCGTTCTCGAGTCTCCACCCTTCATCCCCGTCTTCTGTCGCTACCACCCTGGGACTCCGGACTTCGAACTCTATCGGGATGAGAGCCTCCGAGCCGTGCAGCTTGAATGGTGTTTCGTCGGTTGCCGTGGTGGGGGTGGTCCTCAGGGCCCAGAGGACCGAGGGGAGCTGCTCCACCCAATTTCCCTTCAGGTTTTCTACCTTCTTCTTGAGCAGGTTGAGGATGACTTTGTTGGCTGCTTCAACCTGGTCGTTGCTTCGCGGGTGATGAACTGAAGCGAAGCGGAGATCGATGCCAAGTTGACTACAGAAATCGGTGAGCTCAAGGCTTGCGAATTGCGGGCCGTTATCGGTGACGATGGCGAGGGGTAGGCCATGTCTACACATGATCTCCCCCCAAATGAAGTTCTTCACTACCAAGGAGGTTGTTTTTGCTAGGGCCTTCACCTCCATCCACTTGGAGAAATAATCGATCATCACCAGGAGGTATCTCCTTTGCCCGCTTGTCGGGGGGAATGGTCCTACCAGATCCATCCCCCAAATGGCAAAGGGCCAGGGGGTGGTGATTGACCGGAGACGTTGGGCTGGCTGTAACTGGAGCGGGGCGTAGAGTTGGCACTTTGAGCATCTCTTTGCGAACTCTTCGGCGTCTTTCCGGATGGTGGGCCAAAAGTATCCCGCTCGGAGTACCCTCTTCTCCAGGGTTCGGCTTCCCGAATGACTGCCGCACTCGCCTGCGTGAACCTCCTCCAAGACCCGGGAGGCCTCCTCTTCGGACAGGCACCTGGCTAGGGGACCGGATAGAGTCTTCCTGTAGAGCACCCCGTCAGTTAGTAAATAATAAGCGGACTTGTAACTGAACCGTCTCTTGTCTTGAACCTCCGCGGGCAAGCATCCTGTGGTCAAGATGGTGACCAGGGGATCCATCCACGAAGCGGGTCGGTCGATGTCCATCACCTCTCCCTCCTCGATCGAAGGCCGAAACAACTCGGTGATTGCTTCCTCGACCAGGGGGTCGTATTTGGCCAGCCGGTCCGCTCGGGCGTTCTCCTCCCTTGGCACGTGTTGTATGGAGAATGACTTGAAGACGCCCACCAAGTCTTTGACTTTTACCAGGTAGCGTTACAGTACCGGCTCTTTTGCTTCAAACTCTCCTCGGATCTGGGAGGTGACCACCAGTGAGTCAGAGTGGACCTTGATGTCATGGATTCCCAACTCCTGGGCTAGGTGTAGCCCCGCGATTACGGCCTCATATTCTGCCTGATTGTTGGTAACGGGGAAGCGAATGCTGACGGCCTGCTCAATCCTGGTGCGTTGTGGGCTGATCAGGATGATGCCTCCTCCACATGAGTTCTTCCCCGACGCTCCATCCACGAACACTTCCCACGCCACCTGCTGGGGTATCTCCTCCTTGCCTACTTCTGTGGTATAGTCGACTAGGAAGCCTGCCACCGCTTGGGCCTTCATGGCTAGTCGGGGCACGTAGGTGACGTCGAACTCGCTAAGTTCTTTCTGACCACTTCGCCATCCTGCCAGAATGCTCTACTCCTTCTAGGACATTGTGGAGAGGGTGGTCGGTCACTACCTTGATCGGGTGGGCCTGGAAGTAAGGTCGGAGTCTCCGCGCCGATACAATCAAGGCAAACGCCAATTTTTCCAGGATGGGGTACCGCAGTTCTGCCTTCCGCAGGACCCGACTTACGTAATAAATAGGGAGTTGGCGCTTCCCCTCCTCACGGACCAGGACCGAGCTTACCGCTTCCGACCCCACCCCTATATATAGGAAGAGGTCTTCTCCCTTTCTAGGCCCTTGTAACAGGGGTACCTGGGCCAACTGGAGTTTTAGGCTTTCGAAGGCTCCCTGACACTCTGCCGACCACTCGAACTTTTTATTGTCTCGGAGGGTTTTGAAGAAAGGTGAGCATTTCTCTCCTGCCCTGGAGAGGAACCTGCTCAGCCCGGCTAGGCGACCTGTCAGGCGCTGAACTTCCTTGACGTTCCTGGGTGCTTCCATCTTCATGATCGCCTTCACCTTGTCCGGGTTCGGTTCTACTCTAGCCGGAGTCAAGAGGTGTCCCAAGAACTTCCCCTTTCCAGCCCCAAACACGCACTTGGCCGGATTTAGTCTCATCTTATACTTCCGCAGCGTGGCGAAGGTCTCCTCCAAGTCATGGAGGTGCTCCCCGACGCTCTTGCTTTTCACCATGAGATCGTCGACGTATACTTCCAAGTTTCGTCCCTTCTGCTCTTTGAACACCCTGTCCATCATGCGATGATAGGTTGCTCCTGCGTTTTTAAGCCCGAATGGCATCATTTTGTAACAATAGCATCCGTCGTTGGTAATGAAAGATACGTGCTTCACGTCGGGTGGATGCATGCGGATTTGATGGTAACCAGAAAAAGCATCTAAAAAACTCATGACAGGGAATCCGACGGCCGAGTCTACTAGCTCGTCGATTCTAGGCAAAGGGTAACAATCCTTGGGGCAAGCTTTATTAAGGATAGAAAAGTCGATACACATGCGCCACTTCCCCTCTCCCTCACCATTACAACATTGGAGACCCATCCTGGGTACTGGATCTCCGACACAAACTCTGCTTCCAACAGCTTCTTGACCTCCTCCCTGATGGGCTCGGCTAGGGTGGTGGCGGTTGCTCTCTTCTTCTGTTGGATGGGGTGGACTCCTTTATCCAAGTTGAGATGATGGCAGGCGACGTTCGCGTCGACGCCTGGCATATCGGCTGCGCTCCACGCAAAGATGTCTGCATTCCTCTGGATGTAGGACATGATCTTCTCCTTGTCTTCCTCTTCCAGCTCCCTGCTGATCTTCACCTTTCCCGGCCTCCCGCCTTCAGCTAGGATCTCCTTCTCCTCCACTTCTTCGGCTGCCTCCAGCCTTGCCGCCTCCTCTGCTTCTTCGGCCTCTTCCTGCCTCGCCATCTCCTCCATCACCAGGTCCACCGCCTCTGCCTCCTCCTTCCAGCTGATCATGTTGACAGTTTTAAGATAACACTGCCTTGCCACCTTGGGATCGCTTCGGATCCGGATCTGCACACCTCCTTGGTTATACTTAAGACACTGGTGGTAGGAGGAGGGCACACACTTGTAGGCGCTGATGAGCGGCCTGCCGAAGATGGCATTGTAACTTCTGGGAGCGTCCACGATGACGAACCTGCAGCACTTGGTGGTTCCTCCCAGCGTCACCACCAACTCCATACCTCCCTCTACTTCCTTTCTTTCTCCCGCAAATCCAAAGAGCGGCCCTTCCGTCGAGGTAACCCTCTTCTCTTCCACCTTCATGGCATCAAATGCTTTCTTGAACACGACATTGACGGAGCTCCCGTTATCCACCAGGATGCGAGAGACCGTATAGTTTTCTATCGCGGCCTTGATCACCACAGCGTCGCAGAAAGGGTTTTCGTTCCCCAACATGTCTTCCTCCGAGAAAGTGATCTCTCCTGACGGTGGCGGAATCTGGGAGGTAGAGGCCACGCTCTTTCGATACACGGCGTTGAGGCTCCCCTTCCGGGTCGCCTCCAACCCTGCTCCCCCGTGGATGACCCCTATCCCCCCATGGGCTCCCAGATCCCCCCTATCCTCACACCTCCTTGGGGCGGGGGCTCCTCCCCCTTCGATCCTCAACATGTCTCCTTCTCGCCTCTCATGCCCTTCCTGGGCTCCTCCAGCTCCCCTCCTTAACTCCAAGAACTCAGGGCACGTGGCCGTCGCGTGGCCCTCCAACTGATGAAAGTCGCAGTAGGGCATCGCCCGACGCTCTTCTCCACCTCGAGGCTGTCGCGGCCTTCCTCCTCTTACTCGTCCTCGTCCTCTCCTGATCACATTAGCTTCTCTGGGCGGTGTTTGGTTTTGCCTCCATTGACCTTGCCTTCGCTCAGGGGAGTGACAGCGGTCTCGTCGCTCCGGGGAATACCTCCCTCCCGGTCTCCCTTGGTAGCCTCCTCCAGCAGGTCTCCAGGCCGGCCGGCGAGGCGGGGCCTGGAACCTCCTCTCCTGATCTCGCTGATCCCTGTTCTCCCGGGACCCTCCCTCTTCTCGCCTTCTCGGCTCACTCCTCCTCTTGGACTCGCGCCGGTCGCTTCCATCTCCTTCCTTCTCTCCCCCCTCCAACCTTGCTAACTTGGCCACGAACTCCAGGTTGGTAGCCTCCCCATCGATCTGCCTTCCGGCCCGATCGACTAACTCCTCGAATGATAGGGGGGATTGCGTGTGATCTCCATCTTGAAAAACCCTGGCTGCAACCCCAGCTTGAAGGCCAAGATCAGGGTGTGTCCAGGGACCTCTTGAACCAGGAGGATCTCCTCCTGAAAGCGATCCAGATACGACCCGAGCATCTCCTGGGGCCTTTGCTTGATAAGAAAAAGATCTTCTGAACCCTTCCTCCTCTTCTTGGAAGTAGAGAAGCGGAGCAAATAACTTCTGCGTAGGTCATCGAACCCGTAGACGCTTCCCGCGGGTAACTGGTGGAACCAATCTCTGGCTTTTTCCTGGAAGGTTATGGCGAACAACCGACAATTGAAGGGATCCGTCATCGGCTTGATGGAGACCATATCTTCAAACCATTGCAGATGCTTGGCGGGATCTTCTTTTCCGGAGTAGAAACTCATGGCGGGCTCTACGAACCCTGCAGGAATGGGGGCGGACAGCACCAACTCGCAGAACGGACTGCGCGGGGCGAGCTGGCGGAGAGGGCGGACTTGGTCGTGCTCGCCCTCTGACTGGCGAGTCTCCGTAGGGCTGGCGAAGGGCACTCGCGCGCGGAGCGGCTGGTCTTCCTCCCCTAGGAGCGCTTCCTTGCCGAGGCGTTGACTTGGACCCGCCTCCGCGGGCGAGGCGACTACGACCGAGGGGGATACTTCCACCTCGGCGCGAGGTGTGAGTAACCTCCGGATGGTATCCTCCATCGCCTTCATCCCCTGCTCGAAGACACTCTTGGTCACGAACTCGCCCGAAGGCGGCGAGTTCCCCTGGTCGGTTCCCAGCTCGTCGCGTTCAGTCATGGGATCGTCGGATGAGATTTTCTTCTCTTGCTACAGTCCACGCTCACCGCACCAAAAATGTTGGAACCCGGATACCGGTCCAACTTGTTCGAGACTTGGGGAGTAGCTTGAGTTACTTCTCTCTTCGTCGGATCCCTAGAACTAAGTGTTCCGAGCTAAGAACTGACCCTCACCAGTTGGTAGGTAGCTCCCTAAGAATGACCCACTGGCTGCAGCGAGGAGGTCCCGCCACTAACCCGGAAATCTAACTTGATTTCCCCTCCCAAAAACCAGAAGCTGAGCCTGTCTCAGACAGCACAAGGCAGAAAGCACAGGCTCTCTCAAGGGGGGTGGATCTGTGCTGATCTGAGACATAATGGGTCATATTTATAGGCAAACTCTTATAAGGGTAAAATGGTCCGGATGACTTGCGGATAACATAGTTCCGCTTTACGTTTCCGCTAAACGCACCCCAAGTTGGTCTGCTGATAGCCGGGTTCCGCTGTTCTGAGAAGCTATGGGCAGACCACTAAGGACATCCAGGGGACTTTATCTCAAAAGATCTTCCTGGGCGAATTCTCCCGACCTGGTCTCGCCTGAAAACGGGTCCACTCGCCTGGAGGTGTCGGCCTACTCGTCGGACGCCCTCGGATCTACTCGCCAGGGGGTGCCAGCCTACTCGTCGGACACCCATGCCTCTACTCGCCAGGGGTGCCAGCCTACTCGTCGGACACCCTTGGCTCTACTCGCCAGGGGATGCCAGCCTACTCGCCGGGCACCCTTGGCTCTTGTCTGCCGAATAGGGGTTGTACACTTAGGATTCTCTTCACTGCAGTGAAGTGGTCCTGCTTGGGCTCTTCCATATACCTGCTCACTACCCCAACCGCATACATGATGTCAGGTCTGGTGAAAGTCAAGTACCTTAGACTCCCAACCAAACTCTTGAACATCATTGGGTCCACAGCTTCTTCCTCCGAGTCCTTCCTCAACTTTGTTCTGGGATCAGCGGGAGTGGAGATAGCCTTGCTATTCTCCATCCTGAATTTCTTCAAGATCTCCTCCACGTACTTCTTCTGCGAGATGAAGATCCCATCTCCTCTCTGCTGCACCTTCACGCCTAAGAAGTAGTTGAGCTCTCCCAAGTCTGTCATCTCGAACTCACTCTTCATCATCCTTTTGAACTCCTCAAACATAGCTGGGTTATTCCCGGTGAATATCATGTCATCCACATATATGCATAGGATCATGATATCACCGTTCTTCTCCACCTTTAGATATAGAGCATACTCGTACGGGCACTTGATGTATCCATGCTTCTGAAGGAATGTATCGATTCTCCCATTCCATTCTCTTGCCCCTTGCTTCAGCCCATACAGTGCTTTTCCCAGCTTGCACACCTTCTTCTCCTGGCCTTTCACAACATACCCCGGAGGCTGCTCGATGTACACATCCTCCTCCAGGTAGTCATTGAGTTATGCTGTCACTGCATCCATCTGCATGATCTTCCACCCATAGTGAGCTGCTAGTGCGATGATCAACCTGATGGTGTCAATCCTCGCCACTGGGGCATAGACCTCGTCATAGTCCACTCCTTGGACTTGCATGTAGCCCTTCACGATGAGCCTAGCTTTGTGCTTCTCCACAGCTCCATCCTTGTTCTTCTTCACCTTGTAGACCTACTTCACCCTGAGGGGTTTGTGGCCCGCGGGTGGGTCGACTAGCTTCCAAGTGTCTTTCCTCTTTATGGAAGCTATCTCAGCATCCATCGCCATCCTCCAAGATTTCTCCTTGGCTGCTTCGTCATAGGAGTGCGGCTCACAATCTGCCAACAAACAATACAAAGAAAAATTGTTAAGTGTTGGTGCCATCTCCTCGTAGATCTCCTCCATCCTTCTCATCCTAGGCTGAGGACGATCATCCTTTCTTCCACTAGTGCTTGCTCCACTAGTACTTCCTCCACTTGAGTTGGGAGTGCAAGCTCCGCTTGAAACTCCACTAGGTGGTGATGGTGGCTCAGCCCCACCATCCTAAGCTCCTGCTTCGTGACCACTTTCCTCCTCATCTTCAAAGAACATCCCCTTTTTGCTCCTTGTCACATCATCCCAGCTCTAGCAGCTGTCTTCTTCAAACACCACATCCCTTGAGATTATGGTCATTTCCATCACCGGGTTGTATAACTTGTAAGTCTTGCTCTCTGGAGCGTAGCCCACAAAGATGCATTTCTCGCTCCTGTCATCGAGCTTCTTCCTTCTCTGGTCCGGGACGTGAGCATGAGATACACACCCAAAGACCCTCAAGTGCTTCACGCTTGGCTTCCAGCCACTCCAAGCCTCGAACGGGGTCATGAACTTCACACTCTTCGTGGGGCATCTGTTCAGTAGATACAATGCACTGCTTCTGCCCAGAACATCTTTGGCAACCCTTTGCCCTTCACCATACTTCTTGCCATGTTCATGATGGTGAGATTCTTCCTCTCCGCGACTCCGTTCTGCTGTGGTGAGTATGTCGCCGTCAACTGGTGTGAGATCCCATTCTCCTTGAAAAAAACATCAAACAGCCTCGAGGTGTACTCCCCACCCGATCTGTCCTCAGCACCTTCAGTGGCTGACCACTCTCATTTTCCGCCATCGCCTTGAACTCCTTGAACTTATCAAGGGCCTCAGATTTTTCCTTCAAAAAATATACCCAACACTTCCGACTGAAGTCATCCGTGAAGGTGATATAGTATTTGCTGTTGGAGCATGCGTTTCGCACTCCTCCGGTTTGATAATAACAAAGTCCCTTTTGTATTTGATTCTATTTTCATTAATGGTGTGTAGATAACAGGTATGAGATGTTCACATTGCTGCTGGAGCTAAAATTGAATGTGGGAAAAATTCACTGTCGGAAAATTCCGACAGCCACTGTCGCCCAGGCGACAGCAGAGAAGTTACAACTACTTCCCTCCACGGCAGATCGACGAAAGACAGTTTTGCGCTGTCGGAATTCCGACATCGATGTCGCCCAGGCGACAGCTCGACGGTTACACCACCTGCCCACGTCTCCACCCACGACCGGCAGTTTTGCACTGTCGGAAATTCCGACATCGATGTCGCCCAGGCGACAGCTCGACGGTTACACCAACTGCCCACGACTCCACCCACGACGGCACTCCAGCGGCAGTTTAGCGCTGTCGGAAAATTCCGACAGTCACTGTCGCCCAGGCGACAGTGAATTTCTATAAATTGGTTCCTTTGGTTCGTGCATTCCAAGCTTTTTGAGAATTCCAGTCCCTTCCTGAGTGCATACGAACCAGAGAGCTCCAGAACCTCCTCAACTCCCATTTGTGCAAAGAAGGATTAAAGATTGAAGACGAGATCGGGCGCGCTTCTTCATCATCAATCATCTCGAGGCTTCAACAATCCGTTCAGAGATCCGATTTTCTAGGGAGTTGTTCTTTTCATATTGTATTTTCATTCACATATTTTTCATTTTGTATTGGTAGGGAAAATCGCTTCCTTGTGTGGAGCGTCTAAGTCCTTGCGCGGCTTAGGGGAAAATCGCTTCCTTGTGCGGAGCGTCCAAGTCCTTGCGAGGCTTGGTGGGAAATCGTGGCCTTGTGTGCTACGTCTAGATCTTGGGAAGATCTAGAGGATAGGCTTGGGCTTGGTCTTGGGAGAGACAAGCGATAGCCTTCCGATCCTTGGGAGAAGGATTGGTAAACCAAAATTATTGTATTTTTATTATCATAATTGTGCCTTGATCTTAAGCATTGTTAAGATCATTTTTATTGTATGCAAATTTCATGATTAATATAATTATGCTCTTTTCATTAATTGCAATTTTGTTTGCTTAAATCTTTATCTTAGAAATTTGTGTTTGGTTAAATACAAAAATTACATTGGTTTAAAATTATTTATAAGTAACCTTTTTAGTTAAGTAAAATTTGTTTAAAAATTATTAAGTAAAAATTATATTTTTAAACACACCCTTATTCACCCCCCCCCCCCCCCCTCTAAGGGCGTCACACGATCCAACAAGTGGTATCAGAGCGAGGTTACTCCAAAACGGTTTTACCACCGGGAGTAATGGCGCACAACGATCACGCGTTCGTTGAGGGGCAAGGAATTAGTAGGCCACCACTTTTTACGGGCACAGACTACAATTATTGGAAAACACGTATGCGTTGTTTTCTAATTGCGCTAGATATTGAAGTCTGGAATATGGTAGAATCTAGTTACACTTCTCCAACATTTGTTGTAGGAGATGTAACCATGGATAAGCCCAAAGACAAGTGGGATGACAACGATAAATTAAAATGTAAGAACAATGCAAAAGCCATGAATGCTTTATTTTGCGCACTAGATCGCACTGAATTTAATAGAGTTTGTGCTTGTAATTCTGCATTTGAAATTTGGAATTTATTAGAAATCACTCATGAAGGTACTTCGCAGGTAAAGGACTCAAAGCTATTTCAACTGGAATCTGAATTTGAAAGGTTCAAAATGGAGGTAGATGAAGAGGTTGATACGATGTACACACGATTCACAAAAATCGTGAACGACTCAAAGGTGCTAGGAAAGGTGTTCTCAAATGGAGATTTGGTAAGAAAAATTTTAAGATCACTTCCCCCGAAGTTCAATCCTAAAGTGACTGCAATTTCCGAGTCACATGATCTTAAGACTTTAAAATTGGAGAGCCTCATTGGGAATTTGAAAACTCATGAAGTTGAATTAAAAATTCAACAAAGTATATGGAGCCAAGGAAGAAGGGATTGGCTCTAAAATCTAAGAAGGAAGAAACTAGTGATTCTGAGGAGGATGAAGAAGATGAGGAGAGCTTATTTGTTAAAAAATTTAGAAAATTTATGAAAAATCCGGAGAGAAGAAATTCGTTTAAGAAGTATTTTAAGAAGGAGACCTTTAGGAAGAAAAAAGGAAAGGAGGGCGATGAGGAGGAAGAGAGACCGCCACCGGAGTGCTACCACTGCAAGAAGTTAGGACACATTCGAAGCAAGTGTCCAAAGTACTTGAAAGAACTTAAAGAAAAGAAGCACAAAGGGTCGAAGAAGGTGTTGAAGGCGGAAACCTGGGATGATACTACTTGAGGATGGAAGCTTTTCAGATTCAAGTAAAGAAGAGGAGGCCAACATTTGCTTAATGGGAAAGAGCGTCATATCTGATGACGAATGCAGTGTCCAAAGCGACACTGAGGTAACTCCTCCAACCTATGATGAATTATTCTCTGAATTTTTAAAGACTTGCAAATTTTTTGAAAAAAGTTTAAAAGATAATGATATTCTAAAATCTGAAAATGGAATTTTACTTAAAGAAAACAAAAAATTGTTAAATGAAATTAAGACTATTGGAAAAAGAGATATTTCTTGCCAAGAGTGTGATCACTTTTTGGGAAGAATTAATGAACTTGAAGAATCTCTTTCCAAATCTCATTCTACAATAAAAGTACTTACTAAAAAGAATGAGATTTTAGAGAGGGATCTGAAATCTTCAATTTCCAAGGTCCATGAGGGAAAGAAATCTTTTGAACGTAGATGCGTAAATCTAGTATCCGAAAATACGAAAATGAGAAACCAGATTCATGACTTAATACTAGCCATGAAAAAATTTGGAATGGGCCGAAGATCACTGGATATGATCTTAGGATACCAACGCCATGAATCTGGAAGATTTGGGCTCGGATACACGTCTGGAAGCTGTCGCCCGGCGACAACCACTGTCGCCGGCGACAGTGAAAAGTCCAGAAAATCTACTTTTAAAAATTCTAAAATTAATAAATTATCAAATACTGCATCCTCATCCAGTAAAAGTCCAGAAAAGTTATACTCTTCTAAATACATTACATGTGCCAAATGCAATAGATTTGGTCACACTACGGACTCTAGCTGGAAGGAAGGAAAAAGTAAAATAAAACAAATCTGGGTGCCTAAGGCTTCTACTTATACTATGGGTGGAACCACTTGGGTAACCAGATCTTTACTCACCTCCTCTTTCTAGGTGTGTTGGCAGGCTAAGGACAAAGAAGACGTGTGGTACTTGGACTCGGGTTGTTCAAAACACATGACGGGCAATAAAGAGAAGTTCCTTAGCCTGGAGATGAAGAAAGGAGGAATTGTTACATTCGGTGACAATGGAAAAGGAAGAATCATCGGCATCGGTGTTGTGGGTAACGAAAATTTTTCAATTTCAAATGTTTTATTTGTAGAAGGATTAAAGCATAATTTGATTTCTATTAGTCAATTATGTGATAAGGGTTTAAATGTTTTATTTGAATCTTCTACAAATTTGTGCAAAATTATTAATTCCAAAACAAATGAAATTGTTTTTACCGCACCTAGATGTCATAATGTATATATGATTAAATTTCTTGATTTTTTAAATTCTACTTTAAAATGTTTTTTATCAAAAAATGATGAATTAGATTTATGGCATAGGCGACTTGGACATGCTAGTGCCAAGTTAATTTAAAAACTTTCAAAAGATAAATTAATTAAAGGTTTACCTTTGCTAAATGGAAATTTATCTTCTTCACTATGTGTGCCTTGCCAAAAAGGAAAATTTTCAAAATCATCCTTCAAAAGTAAAAACATTATTTCTACCACTAGGCCACTTCAATTAATACATATGGACTTATTTGGGCCAATTGGAATTTCTAGCTTAGGAGGTAGAAAATACACATTTGTTTTGATTGATGATTATTCTCGTTTTTGTTGGACTTTATTTTTAACCTCCAAATCCGATGTATTTTCAGAATTTTCAAAATTATGTTTGCGTATCCAAAATGAATTTGAGTTGAAAATTAAACGCATACGATCGGATTATGGAGGAGAATTTGAAAATGAAAAGTTTATTTCTTTTTGTACGGAGTTAGGAATTAAACATGAATTTTCCGCTCCACGCACACCACAACAAAATGGTGTAGTGGAGAGGAAAAATAGAACTCTTCAAGAGTTAGCCCGTGCAATGTTATCTGAATTCAAATTACCAAAATCTTTTTGGGCTGAAGCGGTTAGCACGGCATGTTATGTAATTAATAGAGTAATGCTTCGCCCTATTTTAAAATTAACTCCTTATGAATTAATATTTAGTAAAAAACCAAATGTTTCTTATTTCAAAGTTTTTGGTTGTAAATGTTTTATTTTAAATTCTAAAGATTCCTTAGGAAAATTTGATGAAAAATGTGATGAAGGTATTTTTATTGGCTATTCTTCAACTAGTAAAGCTTATAGGATTTTTAATAAAAGAACAAAAATAGTTGAAGAATCGATTCATGTTAGGTTTGATGAGTTTGCTTCATGTGTAGAAAAGAAAATTACAGGAAAAGAAGATGAACCCCTTCCATTGGTGGAGAATGATGAAGAAGAACTTGGAGAAAATGAAGAAGAAAAAGAAGAAGAAAGAGAAGAAGAAAGAGGAGAAGAAGATAGAGAAGAAGAAGAAAGAGAAGGATATGTGCCTCCAAGTGATTTGAGATTCTCAAAGGATCATCCAAAGGAGCTTATCATTGGGGATCCGCAAAAAGGGGTTAGTACTCGTTCATCAATACATGTTTTATTTTCAAACCTTTGTTTTGTTTCTGAAATAGAACCAAAAGATGTTTCCACCGCTTTAAATGATGAATTTTGGTTTTTAGCTATGAATGAAGAACTTAATCAATTTGAACGTAATAAGGTTTGGAATCTTGTAGAACGACCAAAAAATCGTCCTGTAGTTGGTGTTAAGTGGATTTTTAAAAATAAAATGGATAATGAATCTAGAATTGTTAGAAATAAAGCCAGATTAGTTGCAAAAGGTTATGCACAAATTGAAGGGGTAGATTTTGATGAAACTTTTGCACCCGTAGCAAGATTAGAAGCGGTTAGAATATTTCTTACATTTGCTTGTTTTAAAAGATTTAAATTATATCAAATGGATGTCAAAACCGCATTTTTAAACGGGTATATAAAAGAAGAAGTTTATGTAGAACAACCCCCTGGCTTTATAAATGAGAAATATCCAAATTATGTTTATAAATAGATAAAGCGCTTTATGGATTAAAACAAGCGCCTCGTGCTTGGTATGATCGATTAACTCAATTTTTGTTAAAGCACGATTATAAAATAGGAAGTGCTGATTCTACACTCTTCATTAAGCAAATTGATCATGATTTAGTTATTTTACAAATTTATGTTGATGATATTATTTTTGGAGCCACTAATGAAGAGTTGTGTAATGAAGTAGTTGAAATTATGAAAAATGAATTTGAAATGAGTATGGTTGGAGAACTTTCATATTTTCTAGGTTTTCAAATTACACAAAAACATGATGGAATTTTTATATGTCAAACCAAGTATATTCATGATATGTTAAAAAGATTTGGATTTGAAAACCTTAAGCATGCAAACACTCCTATGAGTACTTCACTAAAATTAGGAAAAGATGAAAGTGGTGTTTCAATTGAACAAACCCTTTATAGAAGCATGATAGGGTCTTTATTGTATTTAACCGCATCTAGACCTGATATTATGTTTGCCGTTTGTTTATGTGCTAGATTTCAAGCTAATCCTAAAGAGTCACATTTAAAAGCGGTGAAACGTATATTTAGATATCTCATTGGAACATCAAAATTAGGTTTATGGTATCCACATAATGATTCTTTTATTTTGCATGGTTTTTCGGATTCTGATTATGCGGGATGTTCTTTAGATAGGAAAAGCACTAGTGGCACTTGTCACTTTATCGGCCCTTCACTTATTTCATGGTCGAGTAGGAAACAGAATTCTGTTGCCCTCTCTACTACCGAGGCCGAATATATTGCACTAGGTAGTTGTTGTGCCCAAGCACTTTGGATGTCCCAAACGTTAGAAGATTTTGGCATACAACAAAGTAGTGTAGAATTAAAGTGTGATAATAAAAGTGCTATAGATTTAACAAACAATCCCGTATTACATTCTAGATCTAAGCATATAGACGTCCGACATCATTTTATAAGGGATCACATTAAGAAGGGTAATATAAAAATCAACTTTATAGGCACGGAAAATCAACTAGCGGATATATTCACTAAGCCGTTACCGGATTCCCGTTTTTCTATGCTTAGGTTAGAATTGGGCATTCTAGACATTTCACAATGAATATATCACAATTTAAAGCCTATAAAATAAAAAATTATTATCACAAAACATAAACAAATGTAAAAACAAAAAGCCAAAATTCTAAAAATCAAAACATAAAATTTCAAAGGACTTAACAAAAATTCAACATCATTAATATTACATCAATATTGTTCACATAAGAACAGTAGAACAAACTTAAGGATCAAGTTCTTTAAACAAAAACAGAAATCTAAAGAAGTTCACTGTCGCCCAGGCGACAGTGGATGTCGGAATTTTCCGACATCGCCCAGCAGCAGCAGCAACATAAAACTACTCTGAATCTTCATAACCAGCCCCGCTGCTCTCTGGACAATCTTCTGGAGGTCCTCGTCTCACGGCTTTGCCACGGCGAGTTCGCCTCACCGATTGGCGTGGCGGTTCTTCGTCCGGAACTTGCCATTCGGCCTCTTCCTCCGGAGTTGGTTTCAACTTCAGACCTTTGACGAGAAACTTCATAAATTTCTGCATTCGACTACGGTCCTTCTTCACTTCCCTCTTGTGATCCTCTAATGAATCACGCAAATCATCAATGGAATCTCGTAGTGATCCTGCCCTAGAAATGGTCGGCTCTCTAATCTCAATCCCCGGATGAGTTTTTCTCTGCGGCTTCTTCACCTTCATTGAACCCGTATAATATATTTCCGGGTAACAATCATCCAAATAAGCACCTTGCACTATCCATCCATACTTCTTGTAGAGTACACGCTGTATTACCGCCCCCATTGGCAGCGTATGAACCTTCACCCATCTTGGATGCTTTAATCTATACGCATACCTAATCTGGGCGAGTTTGAAGTCCGCCACATCAAAAAGCTCATCCTCCATAATATAGTATGTAAAGAGGGTCAACTGAGTCGTAATGCTTCTTGTGTCTCCACTCTTCAACATCACTGAATTCCTTAATATATCTTGGACTAAGAACGCATCCGGAGTAAGTGAGGTAACTTCAGTGGTAAGAGTCTTCTTTTGATTCCCATGTAAACTCATGTTTACAAGGGTCCAATCTCTATCCTTTCGATAATTCTCCACTATATCAGGCATATTCTCACTCATCACTAGTCCAAATTCCTCTCGTAGATCAACATGTGTTATTTCCACATGTTGACCTTGGATCCTTGATCTCACTCCTCCATCCAATTCCGTGAAATTTGGGTCTTCCAAATGGTTATAAAATTCACGAATGAAAAAGGAAGAAAACCCCTCTGGTGTGATTATTGAAATTATACCTGCGTTCGCAAGCCGATCATAGATATGATCGTGCTTTGGCGACTCAAATTCCACATACTTCGCTATTCCAACAATAGCCTTCTCCACCCCCGGAAAAACTTGATATGAAGTATGTGCATCTTCCGAAGTACTCTTTCGAGCTTTGGAACTGGAAGCCATTCTGCAATAATATACAAAAAATTTTGATTAAACAAGGTATCACATTGTGCACTGAAACACTGTCGCCCAGGCGACAGTGGCTGTCGGAAATTTCCGACAGCCCTCCAAGTGATTTTCTCTCAAAAATTTTACATATACTTCCAGATCTACTCAAAATAAATGTTATTTCAACATCAAGTTTTTAAAAAATATATATATTTTTTTTTAAATCAACATATTCTACAAATCCTTTACTATTCATCATCTTCCACCTTCTTCTCTAAACTAGATCTACAAAAATCCTTTGGGAAATGAACAAATGGAAACCTTCATCACCAAATTAAAAAGAAATTTAACAAAAATAAAAATTTTTAGCAACGATCCACCACGATCCACTTGTTTTAAACTAGATCTACATGTTTAAAATCAAAAAAAAAATTCAAACCCTAAACCATTCATCACATATCAACATGAAAACTACATTCTCTTTCTTCTCTCCTTTAAAAACCAAAAATCCCTAAACATTTTGGGTTAAAAACATAAAAAACAAAATTCCATACCTTAGATCTATTGATGTCGCCGACTTCCGACAGCCTTGCTCTCATTTTTAACTCCAGGAAATGATGCACAATAGGGTTTGACTCGGTCTGATGCCCTATTTATATTTTTGGCTGTCGCCCAGGCGACAGTGGCTGTCGGAAATTTCTGACAGCGCCAAATGTGCTAAAATATAAATTTTGGGTCCCTTTGCTGATCTACAATAGTTATATGTCATTATTAATGCTTCACCTCATGACTTGATGACAAACCATGTGCTATTTATTTAAAAAATGACTTACATGTTCATATGATTTCATTTCCAAGCTATCATCGTATTGACACTTCTACTTAGTTGTTTAGACCATTGGAAATTGTTTTCGCATGCCTCTAGGTATGAGAAATTGTTTATCTATCATAATGAACTATCACGTTCACTTCTTTTGATCAATACGTATGTCTTTTTATTTAATATATACATAAATCATAATTGCTTTCACATAATAAAATAGCACTTCTTAAATACAACTTTCAACATTGATTTGTTAGCACAACAAAATATACACCATCTTTTGCGATTCAAGTGAATTCGGAGATCCTTGGTCAATTAAAAAAATATAACAATATATCACAATTAAGATATCACAACGTCTGTGATCAAAAAAAATAAAATAAAAATAAAGACAAGGATACTCCACCAAGCACTACTTACCCTCCTGATAAGTCTTAATGAGCATTGTGAGGTTAAGCACCTTGGACAGAATTGTAAAGTGTCTTGTGCAAAAGAAACATGGTTTTCTATTCATCTTGTGCTATATCTTCAAAGTCAAAGTTGCCTTTATGTGCTTTTATTATGTTCTACATTTCAATGATCATGTAAATTAAATAACTTCATATGTTTGATCTAAGTATCACATGTACACATCATTATGTTATATAAACATTCATCTCATGAGAATTGGACCGAAAATATTCCATATATCTATACATTATTGTGTCTTTCTATGATACTTTCAAATGATCTTACTCATGTTTAAGTTATTTTCTTTCATTACTTCATATGGCTATACCGTCACTTCATGGGCTTATTCATACTATGGCATATTCCTATTATTTCATGGACTTAAATCATTACCAACAAATTGCTTCCGCTTACTCTTCATTTCTATTTTCTATTACCTTTCCCTCAAAAGCTACTCTTTTATCTAATATTCATTTTTGCTAATACCAAAAGGGGGAGAATTTAAAGTATAAAAAGAAAAGTCACAAATCTATCACACCTAAATATTCCACCTACACAATACATCATATACTTAGGGGGAGCATATATTTAGGGGGAGCATATATGTAGGGGGAGCATTCATTTAGGAGGAGCTTTCATCTCGAGATAGCTTATTTATTAAGGAATATATATAATGTTAATTTTGTGCACACACCTAAGTTTAAAATCAACAATCTAAATAGACATGATTTCTTTTTATACGGATTTGTTATTATCAAAAGGGGGAGATTGTTGGAGCATGCGTTTCGCACTCCTCCGGTTTGATAATAACAAAGTCCCTTTTGTATTTGATTCTATTTTCATTAATGGTGTGCAGATAACAGGTATGAGATGTTCACATTGCTGCTGGAGCTAAAATTGAATGTGGGAAAAATTCACTGTCGGAAAATTCCGACAACCACTGTCGCCCAGGCGACAGCAGAGAAGTTACAACTACTTCCCTCCACGGCAGATCGACGAAAGACAGTTTTACGCTGTCGGAATTCCGACATCGATGTCGCTCAGGCGACAGCTCGACGGTTACACCACCTGCCCACGTCTCCACCCACGACCGGAAGTTTTGCACTGTCGGAAATTTCGACATCGATGTCGCCCAGGCGACAGCTCGACGGTTACACCAACTGCCCACGACTCCACCCACGACGGCACTCCAGCGGCAGTTTAGCGCTGTCGGAAAATTCCGACAGTCACCGTCGCCCAGGCGACAGTGAATTTCTATAAATTGGTTCCTTTGGTTCGTGCATTCCAAGCTTTTTGAGAATTCCAGTCCCTTCCTGAGTGCATACGAACCAGAGAGCTCCAGAACCTCCTCAACTCCCATTTGTGCAAAGAAGGATTAAAGATTGAAGACGAGATCGGGCGCGCTTCTTCATCATCAATCATCTCGAGGCTTCAACAATCCGTTCAGAGATCTGATTTTCTAGGGAGTTGTTCTTTTCATATTGTATTTTCATTCACATATTATTCATTTTGTATTGGTAGGGAAAATCGCTTCCTTGTGCGGAGCGTCTAAGTCCTTGCGCGGCTTAGGGGAAAATCGCTTCCTTGTGCGGAGCGTCCAAGTCCTTGCGAGGCTTGGTGGGAAATCGTGGCCTTGTGTGCTACGTCTAGATCTTGGGAAGATCTAGAGGATAGGCTTGGGCTTGGTCTTGGGAGAGACAAGCGATAGCCTTCCGATCCTTGGGAGAAGGATTGGTAAACCAAAATTATTGTATTTTTATTATCATAATTATGCCTTGATCTTAAGCATTGTTAAGATCATTTTTATTGTATGCAAATTTCATGATTAATATAATTATGCTCTTTTCACTAATTGCAATTTTGTTTGCTTAAATCTTTATCTTAGAAATTTGTGTTTGGTTAAATACAAAAATTACATTGGTTTAAAATTATTTATAAGTAACCTTTTTAGTTAAGTAAAATTTGTTTAAAAATTATTAAGTAAAAATTATATTTTTAAACACACCCTTATTCACCCCCCCCCCCTCTAAGGGCGTCACACGATCCAACATTTGCTTCCGCCTACTGAGGTGGTCTCAAACGGACCCGCGATGTCCGAGTGAACCAGTTCAAGTTGTCTTCTCGCTCTCCGAGACTTCCCTCCTTCAAACGTCAGCCTCTTCTGCTTCCCCTTCGTGCACGCATCACAGACCTTCTCCGGAGGTGAGATCTTAGGTAGATCCTCCACCATCCTGGAGTGGGATAGCAGCTTCAAGCCTGTGAAGCCCAAATGGCCCATCCGATGGTGCCACAGCCATGCTTCCTCTTCTTCCTCCGTCCTCGCGAGACATGACGTCTCCTGAGAATCCATCTTCAATGTAAAGAGACGGTTCGCCGTCATCTTCACCTTCACCACTTCTTTCCCTTGATGGTTCTTCATCGCCAAAGACCCATCCTTCAACTGGACGCAGTAGTCTTTCTCCACCAACTGCCCAAGGCTTAAGATGTTAGTCTTCAAGCCTGGCACATAGAACACATCATTCAAATGCATCTTTTCTCCATTCAGCTTCACAACCACCAAGCCTTTTCCTTCCAGCGAGATCTTTGACGCATCACCAAAACTAACCTCACCCCCACTGGGTTCCAGGTTAGTGAACATCTCCCTATCTCCACACATGTGGTTGCTCGCTCCTGTGTCCAGGTACCACACTTCATTTCTACCTTCCTCCGCTCCTCGGTAGGTTAGGAACATCATCGGATCTCCAGCTCCAGTGTTGTTCCCGTTGTTCCTAGCCTCGACATAGTGGTTTGCCTCTTCTCTCTTCCTCGGAGCCCAACAGTCATAGCTCATATGCCCGAACTTGTTACAGTTGTAACATTGGATTTGGGACATATCTCCTCGGCCTCTTCCACGGCCTCTTCCTCTTCCTCTTCCTTCTTGCCAACCTCCTTGAGGTCGCTCCGCCTCTCTCTGGAAATTTTGGTTTCTCCCTTGGTCTCTACCTCCTCTTCTACCTCTGTCTCTACCTTGGTGACCTCGGCCACGCTGGCCGCCTCCTCTTCCTGAACTTTCCCCAAAGTTCAACTGGGTCTGGAGTGCTTTTCCCAAGCCACTCACTTCTTCATCATCCTGCAACATCCTGTACTCGATCATGAGCTTTCAAAGAGCCTACAAGCTCATCCACGGCCATCTCGGTGAGGTCCTTCGACTCTTCAATTGCCACCACTATATGACGGAACTTCTTCGACATAGATCTCAACAACTTCTCCATGAAGCTCACATCTTCGATCGTCTCCCCATTGCACTTCATCTCGTTTGTGAGCGTCCGCAGACGGGTCACATAGTCACCGACCTTCTCGGTACTATGCATCTTTGTTACTTCATATTCCGCCCGGAGGGACTGCAGCTTCACCTTCTTAGCATTGTCTAACCCCTGCATGGAGCGTTGCAACACCTCCCATGCCTCCTTGGAAGTCTTCGCGTCTGATCTTCTCAAAGGTTGCTTCGTCAACCCCTTGGTACAACAAGAATAGAGCCTTCTTGTCCGCCTTCCTTGCTTCTCAAAGTGTCGTCTTCTGGGCGTTAGTCAACCTCGCCTCTGCTGCAGCAGTACGCTCCTCATACCCATTCTCAACTATATCCCATAGTTCTTTGGAGGCGAGTAGTACTCTCATCTGGATGCTCCAGTTCCCATAATTTGTTTTTGTCAACTTGGGGACTTGCCCCGGCATCGCTCCGCCCGTCTCCATCACTTCTACTCCTCAAACCTTCCGAGTCACCGCAAAGGTTTGGAACCTAGCTCTGATACCACTTGTTGGAAGCGTTATTATGGGTTCGCGACCACGCTACCTCGCCTCTCTCAACTTGCCGAGCACCACTTCGCTCGAACACACACTACTCGGCGAGCACACCGCTTGCGAGCACAACTTCTTGCGAGTACCCACTCACTCAGCCCTTCTTGTTCCGGCGAGGTGCCAACCTAGCAAGAGCTTCAACTCACGCGAGATCCAACAACCTGCGAGCTCCAACTTCCACTCCTCGGCGAGACACAGCCCACGCGAGTGCGAGTCCAGGCGGCGGCGAGAGGATTCCGGCGAGCTGCTCCGTCTCCTCACTTCAAGCTGCGAGCATTGCTCCTCTCTAAGTGCAGGCGAGATACCTACAGGAGGGTCCTCCTACGGGAGATGGGTTGGCGAGAGGGGCTAGCGAGAGGTAGCTGGCGAGAGGGGAATGCGAGAGAGAGATTGGTGAGATGGACAACTATTCCTACGGGAAATAATATTCTTAATCTCTCTCTCTCTCTCTCTACACTCACTCTCTCTCTCTCTCTACGTTTTCCTGCCAAAACAAACCAAGAAAATAACTCCAAAATTTCCTATTCACCGCACCTTTAAAACAAATACAAGAGGGTCTATTTATAGGCAAAACAAAACACCAACTTCTCTCTCCGCAATAAATGCGGGTTCTCTCTCTCCTCCACCTATACATTTTAAAATTCATAATAATAAAATCTTTTAAACAAAACGTGTTGACCAAGTCAACACAGCTCAAACTCCAACATGGAAACCACATACGACGTTCACGACAAGTACACTCATTCAAGTATGATCAAACATCACATTTCAAAGCTTTTGGTTGAACCAACTTCCTTTTGATTATGAGCAAAGAGCCTGATAAATGTTATCAAGTGTTTCTTCATCATCTTTTGTGCCTCACAAATCAATATCAAGTACTTTGATTTGGTTGGATTTATTAGTTTGGTGTCTAAGTGTTGCTACTCATGTCATTAATTTTTAAGTTTTTGATTTCTAATGTGATGTGTTCATCATTATTTAATCATACTTATATGAAGGTGGACTATGCATTCATGGTGTTGGTGAGCAGAGAAATGATTTCTCCAAAAAAGTTGATTTTGGTTATAGCCGGTGCTGACCATTGCCTCGTTGAAAAAGTTGGAAATTGTCAGATTATCCTATATATCTATGATAAGCTTCTCCTCGTTGTCTCGAGAATATAGGTGTGACGGTTCGTCGTCATATTTTTGAGGATGCTTCTTATCCTCCTTTTGATCTATTCATGGTGACGGTTTGTCGACCAGATCATTGGATCTCCAACATTATTGTCAAAGCTATAAAGTAGATTAAATCCAACTCTGCATGCACAATTTCATTACCCGGACGCATAATAGAATTTGAATTCAGCCAATTTTAGTTCAAATGGAAATTAGAATTGCTTTCACTTCTTGAATCCAATTTCAATTCTGTCCCGAACGAATGGACCCTCAAAAATTTTTGCTATGAATATTTAACTTTGATAAATCCAAGTTAAATAGAGATTTGCTATCATACTTGAATAGAAATTTTTAAAGAGTCGAATCAATGCTTAAAGAGTCGACTCAATGCTTCGGTCTAGAGAACTTAAACACATTGCAAATGCTTGAAGCAGATCAAATACATGAGTTATTCTCCATGTCCAAATGCATCGCAAATCAAATTCGCTTCCTAGGAGTAGTAGTTGAAGAGAATAAAGGTGTTTTAAAAATCGTTTCTAGCCTAGCAATGAAGTGTTATCATGTGGTGACGACAATCGAAGAATCAAAAGATATGAATATGTTTTCCCTAAGGGTCCGTTCGTTTGGACGGAATTGAGCTCCTGAAATTGGAATTGAAGATATAATTTCAATTTTGTCGTTCGTTTGCGCGCTTGACGTTGGAATTCAAATTTTAATGAATTCCGTGGAATTCATTTTGAACTAAACACAATTTTTTCCAATCTATATAAGAATTGGATAGGTCCGGCCGAGACTTTTTTTTCGTCTAAGCGCACGATTTTCGCCCGGGCGCGCATTTTTTGCGTGTGAGTGCGTTTTTCGCCGAGGCGTGAATTTTTCGTCTGGGCGCACATTTTTCGCCCGTGCGTGCTTTTTTTGCCCGGGCGCGCGTTTTTGTCTCCGTGCACGCATTTTTATAATCCGGCGCGTGTTTATTGTCCGGACGCGCGTTTGTCGTCAGGCACAATTTTTTCGCCAGAGCGAGATTTTTTCGCCCGACAGCGAAAATTTTGCCTAGGGGCAATTTTTTCGCACGGGCGCGAGTTTTTCGCCAAGGCGACATTTTTAGGCCGAGAGCGATTTTTTTCGCCCGGGCACGATTTTTTCGCCCGGGCGCGATTTTTTCACCCGGGCGCGATTTTTTCACCCGTGCGCGATTTTTTCCCCCGGGCGCGATTTTTTCGCCCGGGCGCAAATTTTTCGCCCGGGCGCGAATTTTTCTCCCAGGGGAGAGTTTTTCGCCCCGATGCGATTTTTTCGCTCAAGCGCGATTTTTCATCAGGGAGCGATTTTTTTTGCTCGCGCGCAATTTTTTTGCCCGAGCGCATTTTTTTCGCTCGGGCAAGATTTTTTTGGCCGGGAGCAATTTTTTTGCCCGGGCAAGATTTTTTCGCCCGACGAGATTTTTTTGCTAGGGCGCAATTTTTTCGGACGCGATTTTTTCACCGGGGAGCGATTTTTTGCCGGGACGCGCTTTTATCGCATGTGCAAGCTTTTTTCGGTCGGACGGGTGGAAAATCGCACCCGGGAAAAAAATTGCGCCCGGGCAAAAAAACGGTGCCCGGGACACAAAATCGTGTCCGGGAGAAAAAATGAGCCGAGACAAAAAATGCGCGCCCGGGCGAAAAAATTGCTCCCGTGCGAAATAAATCGTTCTCGGGTGAAAAAATCGCTTTCGGGCGGAAAAATCGTCGTCATGACATACATTTGTTTATGATATATGTGTTAAATATTAGCTTCTTCGTAATATTTTTCAATTCTTAAATTGAATTTTATTTAACAAACGAACAAAAGTATTGATTAATTCCACAATATTAAACAATATTGTTTATTAGGCGAACGTTGAAATTGTAATTAGTCACCAATATTTAATTCCACAATATTCATCAATATTCAATTCCAATATCGAATTCAAATTCCGTTCAAACGAACGGGCCCTGATATAATTGATGCGATCTTTACAAGCCCATGAAAGCCGCATGTGTCATTTTGAAAATTAAATTGAGCAAGCATTTCATACTAAACTGAATTTGAGTGGCATCAAATCAAAAGAGAGGAAGCGCCGCCAATTCATTAAGAGAAGAGAAAAGGGTAAAGTTCCAAATTCAGAGAGAGCATACCTCTCTTTGTAGTGCCACATCTATAAGAGCAATCACGAGGCCAGAGATTGCTACATTAGGTGTAAACGCTGCCATAAACCGACGCATAGTGATAGGGATTTTTGGTTTAAAGGTGAAAAAAATAAACAAGAAGTAAACTTAGAGCGTTGTTAATAGCACCCCAAATTAGGCTATTAGCAGCCCTAAAATTATTTAAAACTTTCCCTTTTTTAACTTTCTCCTCCTAATAACCTTGCTAATAGCACCCCTGCTTATATTCCAAAATATCCTAAGCCCTAACACGCAAGCCGGTCCCTGTTCGTCCCTCCCGAAAACCGGCGCCCAGTTCGCGGCGAGAGGTCTTCGTGAACTCCGTTTCTCCTCCACGTCGCCGGCGGATCCAGCCCTTTTCCGGCCTTCCGAAAGCTCCTGGGGAAGGCCAGCTCATCCACGGCCACATGATCAAGACCCGTTACCGTCCGCCATTGTACCTGGAGTCGAGGCTGCTGATTATGTATGATAAGTGTGGAAAGCTGGATGATGCCTGGGAAGTGTTCGACGGAATGCTGCAGAGAAATATCGTTGTGTGGACGTCGATGATTTCAGCTTATTCTCAGAGGGGTCTCCAGTCTATTTCTCTGGGTCTCTTCCGTTCGATACTTAGAACGGGTATGCCATTATGAAAACTTGGTTTAATGAATATAATGGACCATCATCATCAGCTTCAAAATGCTTCTTCTTGTCTGGCTGAAAGGAAGAAAGTTGTGGAGTATAAGAATCGTCAATCACGGTTTAACCTATTCCAAATATTTGAGTCTAGCTTTATGATTCATCATATTTAATACTTCATCTTTAAGTGTTGATCGAGGTGTTATACTCATTTGAAGGCCATTCTGAACATCCATTATCCGTATTACCTTCCACTATTTTCTAATTCCTTGTTATATACTCTGTATAATCGGTGTAATTTTTTACCTTTTGTTTCGCATGTCACTCAAAGGTGAGAATTTTAATTCCACAAAGGTGAGAATTTTTCACTCAAAATGAATGAAAACAAAATCATAGCTCTCTGAAATGAATTTTCTACTTATAAGAAGCAACCGAATGATCCCTAAGATCAAAATTATATGCCCAGCCAACGATTTCATATGCTTTGCCATGTGCTTAAGTTTTCATTACTAGGGGAAGAGTGTTTGAAAAGCTCAATCCTCGTGTTCTGCTCAGAGTTTTTCTCTATCGATGATAAGAGCGCTCAACTGATAATCAAGTGTGGTTGGAAACATTTGAAAAAATTGCAATTTTTTTTGTTTTCTGGATGGTGTGCTAATAGTTGCTTGGTGTGCAAATATAATTTAATGGGGTGTTATTATCACATGGCGGCTATTAACGACTTTCGGGGTGCTAATAACATTGCTCTAAACTTAACAGAAGGAGATCCAACCAGTGTTTTCTATAACTGCCTCAAAACCGCTTCCGAAATGGAGCATGTGCGGTACATTGACAATGGGTGTTCGAATCATATGACATGATAAGAACTCCATAATGTATCCAGATGAGTCCAATCAAGCAGAAGTAGTACTAATGTGAGATGAGAAGAGACATAAGATAATGTGAAAAGGAACAATCAGTGTTCAAAATAAAAGTGGACTGGATCGAACTACCCTGATTGGAGTGACTCATTTAACTTTCGTTTATGCTCTAAACACAAACGTAATCACCTAATCGATGCTCCTCCTGCTCCCGACTCGGCCAGTTATGTTGATTGGGATGTCAGTGATGCTCTTGTTCGTACCTGGCTGACAACAGTCTCTTTGATGAGTATTTGTCTATCATTCGTCATGATGATACAGTGAAAGCTACACCGGATCATCTTATAGCCCTTTACTCAAAGGATGCTAAGACCTCTCGCATCTACACTTTATATGCTGACCTCTTTGCTTGCCCCACTCTATATCCAACCGCTTCCTATCAGGAAGTTCAGGCTCTTGGAGCAGAGCTTATTCAACATCGGCCTTTCTCTACCCACCTTGCCACTCAGCACAAATATTTCCAGGAGCTCCTGATCGTTTGTTATCTTCTTCATCTGTTGGACTACTACGATATGATTCGTCAACAAATTCGTGGCGAAGCGGACTCTCCTACATTGGATGCTACTGCGGCCATCATTTCTGTAATTACTACTCTTCTTCACCGACCACCTCTTGTTTCTTCTCCTCCCTCTGACAGCTTTGCTCACTCTGTTGATCGTGGAACACCACATGGCCATGATGGTTGTATTGGGAATCAGGGTGAGAGTCATAAACCTTTGCTCTTATTATTGCAGAGGTGGTCACATTATTGAGGGATGTTTTGCGAAAAAACCTCAACTCTGCCCTCAGGCTCATCTTGGTTCTATAGAGTATGTCGTCTCCTCATCTACATCTCTTCCACAGTAAGAGATTGGCCGCTGGTTCTTTTCCACTGATATTGAGGATCACACCAACGCCTCCAAACAATCAGCCTCCATTGCCGCCACCTCAGGTAGCACGCATCATGCTACATATGGTAAGTGGCTCATTGACTCCAGTGCCACCAATCATATGATTGGTAACCCCCTGTATTCTCTTACCTAGAGAAACACAATCGATTACCATCGGTGTTCGTTGCTAATGGCTCCCATGCTCCCATTTGTGGCACTGGGATGGTCCAGGCCACCACCACTCTCCGACTTAACAATACTCTCTATGTTCCGAATTTTCCTTGCAACTTGTTATCTGTCAGCGTTATCTCTCGACAACTATAATGTTTTGTTTCATTAATCCCTACTAGTTATTTTCAGGATGCTCGCGCAAAGAATACGATTGTTAATGGAACTGAGTGTGGGGGTCTCTACTTCCTTAATGTTGTTCATGTTCTCTCTCTGCCTCCTCCATCTCTAACTCTCTCTTTCGGTGGCATCTTCACCTTGATCATCCTCTGCTCTGTCTATTACATTAGCTCTTGCCCTCCACCCCGAAGGACGTCTCCAACCTAGAATGTGAAGCTTGACAGTATGGCAAGCATCATCGCTCCTCCTATCCTGCTAAATAATGTAAAAGTTATATGGTCAACATAAATTACTGGTTAATAGTAAAAATAGTTAAATAAATGCTTAATAAATTGATCAACTTCAATGCTTATATCAATTATGTTGCTCAAAATCAAGCCTAATTTACTCTGAAATCAATTAATTAATGTTTAATAATTGACCTAATCATAAAAATAATAGTAAAAGACTTAAGAAATGGAACGACAATAAATTAAATAAATATACTTATACATATTAGTTAAATAAATATTTAATAAATTAATCATTAATTATTGGTCTCCTTCGTCGGCCAAGAGGGTTGTCTTCTTTCGTGGAACGTTTTAGGGCTGCCCGGCTTGCCCTCCTGCTCCTCGCACACGTTGTAGGTTTCTCCTATGGCATCACTGGTCGAGCGGATCTGGGTCTTGCTTGGGCGGTGGCTGGGCGACACCGGTGGCAAAGTAATTTGTTAACACTGTTGTTGGGGGTCGCTCGACGCTCTTATGGTCCGGTCAAATCAAACTGTCTCAGCTCGAGAGTGAGCCGAGCGCGCAAACAATCACAGATGATACTAACAGCTGACAAGAAGACTTTTAATGTGGAAAACCCAAAAATGGTGAAAAGTCACGGGGCCGGATCGGTGCCGACAAAGTTCCACTATATTTTGGAGAGTTACAAAAGTTATCTCTCGAGGGTGACAGGTCATCGCTCCTTACAATAGGTCTTCTGGACCATGGAGATGACTTGGAGTGGAGTGGTGATGAGCATGCTCGGAAGCAATCTGCAATGATGAATGCGGCAGCGAGACTCTGAGCTTGAAGGACGGAGTTGGATGAGGTCTTCGAGCTATCTTTGAGGGGACCATCGAGGAGCGAAGAAGATTTTCGAGGCTCCGAAGGAATCTTCAAATGTTGAAGGTGATCTTCGAGCCGTCTTCAAAGGCTGAAGGAGATCTTCGAGCCGTCTTCAAAGGCCGAAGGAGATCTTCGAGTCGTCTTCAAAAATCGAAGTAGATCTTCGAGCCGTCTTCAAGAGATCATCGAACTCTGAATGAGATCTTCGATCGCCGAAGGAGATCTTCGAAGGTGTACAACCCGTATTCGTCAAGGGTGGGCATTCACACCACGTAAAAAATTATTCTGATTTTGCCTCTGGGGTATCATTAGTTTGCTAATAAAATATATAATTGTTGCGGCCAACTCGAGGCTCATGTAGACCGGCCTAAAGTGCACCGTCTTAGCCCAGGAGCGGTCGAGCGCGCAAATAGTCAACGAGAATGAGACGGATGGGAAGAAACTTTTTTTCAACGTGGAAAACCTCAGAGAGGTGAAAAAACACGCGTTCGAGACTGTGCCGACCAAACTTCCACTATCTTGTTAGTGTTGTAGAAGGCTTTTCTTTGAGAATGTGAAGGCGAAAGGCCGCTCCTCGTTACAACTTGTACGGAGAGTGAGAGAGATGCGTTCGGATGCTCTTTGGAAGCTGGGCGGTCTTCTTCTTGTGCTCGGAAGTTGAGGGGGAGCACTATGCGCGTCTCGACGTTCGCGGCTTGTCCCCTACTGTTCGTAGTGGAGTCTGGAGCGGGGAGCTTGTTGTTGACTTGGGGGCGTTGAGCGCTGAGCGGGATGTTTGTTGTCGCAGGAAGCGTGTGCACGAAATGGAACGTACGCGGGGGCGCTCGAAAATAGATGAAGGTCTTCGAAGAGCGAATGGGATACCTAGTGAAGCTCTCAAGCGTGTAGGAGGAGAAGCAGAAGGAGAAGAAGGTGGAAATGAAGGAGACTCTGGGGTCCTATTTGTAGGCCTCAGTGGTGGTTACAGTGGTTACGTGGTTATCCGTAAACCATAACCACCTTATTTACTATTTGCAGGCCGATACTTTATAGTTCATGACGCGTATTTTTAAATGATTTTACTATGCGCATACCGAATATTAATTTCAGTTATGCACACCCCCCATGACGGGTGGTTACTGAAGGTTGTTACGCAGCGATCGGAGGACGGAGATTGAGCAGCGCCCGGCGGCGATCGGACGACGGAGATTGCGCAGCGCTTGGTGGCGATCAGACGACGGAGATTGCGCAGCGCCCAGCGGCGGGCCGCGGGCCACAGCGCGCGGTGTGAGGCCTCCATTTTGACCTCACTTAATTATGTATCTAAGATATGTTCATAACATTTGTCCCAGGTTGAAGTAAGGCTAGTGAATACAAAATAAAAACACATCATAAATGAATTTACTCGTACCTTAAATTCTTCTTCCCGTACTTTCTGTCATACTACAATCAATTCATTTGGTTGCGCGTATCCAAAGTCACGTCGGTTACCAACAAAAATTGACGACGGGCTTAGTCATAAAAATATGACTAAGTGAGGATATACCTCTTTCATTGTTGTATACAATTAGAAAGCTTACGCATAGCAAAGCATGTTTTTGTACTAACCATTTCTCTGTATCAGTAGTGAACTTATGAAACAACAATATTACTGTATGAATATGTTAGTAGCAATAAAATAGTATAAACAGTTATAGGATCATAACAGTATCTATATCATAGTGGCAGTGTTGGTAAGAAAACTATGCAACCGTAGGAAACTATGAACCAATTATCATATCAGTATATCAGTGCATGCAATAAATCAGTGTAAGTATTTGTAGCAATGTAGCAATATATCAGTGTATACAATAAATCAATGTATCGGTATTTCTATATCAATTCTCATCTTTGTTTTAAGTTTTCATCTTTCAGTTAGGTAATGTTAAGGGTAGCTGTTACAGTATCAGTATTCATTTTCAGTATTTCAGTCATTGGGCCCGACCCCTCGGGGTCATCAGTATCCAAAACCAATGCGTTCAGCACGCGTCTATGCCTTTCGGCCGACTGGTTTGGCACTCATCAGTATTTTTTATGTGCATTTACATTCAGTCGTACCCTTAACATAGACATGCATCGATGCATTTTCATTTCATTAGTCATATACAGTTTTCATTTAGACTTAGAAATTTGTTTCTTTATTAATCGCCTCAGAAATGATTCGCCTGTTTGCCTTTACCAAGGCCATACAATATAGCGACAATAAATATCAGTGATATATAACGAACTATGCATGTGATATCCTGTACACTAAGAGTGCATATAATAAAAGAAAATAGAGCAATAAACTTAAATAAAACAGGTAGCTTTCACCATCAGTAACTCAAGTCATTGTCATGTCTATATGGAGGTGTCATCCTTCGCGGTATCTGTATAAGCATCATATCATTTAGGGGCGTTTATATCGGGGTTGCACCTTGCTCTAGCAACAATATTGACTATTATGATGACATCATTTAGAAGCTACTTAACCAACCCTCTAGTTCGCATAACCATATAAGAGGCAAGTTCAAATCAATGATATAACCCAATTCAACCCACTAATTTAAATATATACTCACTGTTCACTGTTTTTCATGCAGCAGCCGATCAGGAAGCAAAGCTAACTAAAAGAAAAATTAACAAACATTACTAGGAACGACTGATCCAGCTTATGAACAATAGTTGACCAACTTCAATTAACCATATAGCTTCTCAATCGAACTCATCCAGTCAAAAATAAACCCACTACTACCAACTAACATAAAACTGGCCAAAAAAAGTAAAGTAAAGAACAGTGGTAAGGATTCAGCCCTTGTTTTGTTTGTTGTCTAAACCCACATCAGCATGTATGAAGGGTCCCGACAACATCACAAAACTCCCAAATCCCAATATACTCTTAACAGCTCACTATTTTGCAAGTAAGAGCAAGGCATACGGCCAACTAAAATCAACACAATAACAACTCCCTGATTAAGATTTAGTAAAACAAAGCAGTAAAAGTCATTTGCTATGTAAACAGACGGACACTAACTAAAACCCTCTTCAGTAATCAAGAGGAAGAGGAAGGAAGAAAGAAGAGGGCTTACAGTGGGGAGTAGTTATAGGTGTGAAGAATTCCTTTCAACATGACATAAGACTCCAAAATGTACCCCCAAAGAAGAATAGCAGTCGATCCAAGGGAGAGGAGAGGAGTTCCTTCAAGTTCTTGCCGAGAAAGAGATTCGATCCAGCTCTTAATCCGGCGAGGGACTGAGAAATCGGAGAAGGAAGGAGAGGAAATAGGCGGCTCCCTCGAGCCCTAGGCGCGAACTGGAGGAGTCGGCGTGCGGGATTATTCCAGATAATTAGGGCTCGACTTTGCTTTAAGGAGCCGTTCCTCTCTCTCAAGCCACCGCTCAACACCACCGCCTAAAACATTTTGGTTTATTAGCACACCAATTACATCAATTCCCTTTGTTCGCACACCAATGTGCACATATATAAAAGTCTCCTAGCAATACAACTTTAACCCAACCAAAACATTCCAACATGCAAGTTAACACTGATTTAACCCAATCAAAATTCGTCGTGATGAACCATGTCAACACTGATTTTATATTTTCATCATAGGGGACGAACTTTTTATTTCATTTTATTATCAATTTGGGTCACTTCACGTTTTGGGTCGTTACACGCAGGGCGCGCGCGGGGCGCGCGCCGGGTGTGTTTGCGCGCTTGGGGTGCTTTTGTGCTTTGTGCGCGTGGGGCGCGCGCCCGTGCGCCCGTGCTCTTTTGGTGTGCGGTGCGCGCCGGCGCGTCTTGCGCGGGGTGTGTTTTCGGGCTTTGCGCGTGTGTGGGGGTGCTTGCTTGTTTTGCACATGCGCACTCTTGTCCGCACATTTGTGTGTGGTGATAGGCGTTGTAGTGTACTTGGTGTATTGCCTTTGCGAATACTTATGCGTATTTTTATTTTTCAGGTTCCAAGGCGCTGCGCGCAAGGAAGGCCGATGCGGCTGCGTTATTCTTTTACAGCGGAGCAGATTGACGTTTGGAGAAAACGGTATGGAATACCTGCCAGGATGGAGGTGAAGGTCCCACATATCGAGGAGTGAGTGCAAAATCCTCCAACGGGCTGGATGACGTTGTGCGAGTCGTCGTTGAGGTCCGCGTTGTCTTCCACAATGCGAGGAGGCGATCAAGATTTTCAAGCATTGCGGTGTGCCAGTATCTCAGTTTACTCCTGTAAGGATGACGCATATCATGGGCCTGATTGCTTTCTCCCGGGAGCATGGCTCGAGGTTCTCTTTGGATCTCTTCAAAGAATGGTGCGAGGTGCGCACTGATGGAGGCGGTCGTGTAGAGGTGTATAGCAATAAGCGTTGGCTCGAGTTCGAGGATCTGGTGGACCGTCGACACGGGAACACTTTGTATGGGTATTTTAAGAACTCTTGGCGCTTGTCAGAGCTGTGGAGGTCGATTCCAGGACGTTGGCATCGTGTGACCGGTGCGAGCGAGAGTTCACGTCGGTAGAACTGTGGAGGTCGCTTCCAGGTCGTTGTCATCGTGTGACCGGATGCGAGCGAGAGTTCATGTCGATGATGGGGTTTACCGATCCTCACGCGCTAGCGAACCCCCTATTCGCGTTTATTTGTTCGTAGAGAAGAAGCACATGTTGATGTGCAGTCTTTCCACTGGCGTTGAGTGCTTTGCGGTGGTTCCTCTAGGTCTTGATCGGAAGCGCAAGGTGGTTTTCCGTTGTGGCGGTTCTGAGTCTGCGCCTCGTTCTTCTTCTCGGTCGAAGGAGTGTGTTGACGAGGTGGTGCCTTGCAGCTCAAGGGCGGATGTCGCGCCCGCTGATCCCAATGTGGAGGTCTAGGGTTCTGCTGCCCCCCAGGCTCCCGATGGTGGTTCCGCACTGCTGCCAGCGAAGGCGAGGCGGGTCTCTTCTTCACTTAAGGCAATGAATGTCGCGGTAAGTGTAGTGTTTTAGTTTGATGTGCTTGGTGTCTTGCAATGAATCTGACTTCTTCTTTCTTTTTGCAGATTGGAGATTAGACCAGCATCGCTCTTACGTGGAATGACATCTACGTGGGCCTGAAGGATGGGTACCTTGCGCTTCAGGAGGAGCTTTGAGGAGTGAAGAGCTCCCTTTCTGACTCGAAGGAATGGCGGGAACGCGACGTGTCTCATTTCCGCCAGATCGAGTTCGAGTTGCGGGCAGAGCTGGAGCAGTTGCAGGCGGAGCTTCGGATGGAGAAGGCCCTCGTGGAGAAGACTGTGCGGTTGCTAGAGGATTCGCAAGCCGCGGTGGTTCGCCATGATGCGGAGCTGGAGTCTTTGAATACTGAGGTGGAGAGGCTCACCTCGCTGGAGCGGACTGCTGAGGAGTTGAACGTCGCTGGAGTCGCTGAGTATAAGGACTCCATAGATTATATGTGGGATTGTTCTCTGCTCTCGGAGGAATTCCGTGAGGAGTTCTGGAGCAAGGAGGTGGAGCCTCAGCTTGAAGACGAGCGCGAGATGGCCTTTAAGCACGGGATGGTGAAGACCCTCCGCCTGGTTGCGCGGACGCGTAGTTGTGATGTGTATGGACTTGGTGTGGGAGATCTCTCCGAGGACGAGCGCTTTGTCTCTGATGTTGAGGGCGAGGAGAAACTCGTTTGTATTTGTATCTTGTACTTTATATGTTTCCCCCTTTGGTGGCGTACTTGTATTGGTGTTAGTACCTTGGTACTTTGTATTTGCATTGTGTGCAGTTGTAGCGTTTTGAGCGCCTTTTGTTGATTGTTTCGGTTTTGAGTTTTTTGTTTGATTTTAGACGCCAGCAGTGTGGGGACGAGACCCTGACGATGTCGTAACCTACTACGCGGGGGAAGGGCAGACGCTTCGAGCTGGGGTAGTGAAAGGTCAAGGACACTGTGTTGCGGGTTGTCCTTGGTTGTGGCAGGACCTACTACAGGGGCGAAGGGCAAACCTTCGAGCCGCGTCAAAGACGGAATAGCAGAAGTGGGGAAACAACGGGTGTAGTGAGTCATCGACGACGCATGGTGCGATGTTGCTGGCGGTTGGTTACTTGAAATCGTTGCTCTCTGGTAGAAGAAATGCAAACTCTATTTACGCCCTTGAAGCAGAATCCATTCGAAGCTCTGGCTGAGCATGAACGTGAAGGCGATTGGAATCATCGGAAGTGGCTGAGCTTGAGGAAGACAATCCAATGTGTGCTGACCGTGATGAAGATGAGGGCGGCGTTTTTTTCGTGGGGAGGGGGGATACATGTTGGATCAGGCGGAAGAGAGGAGGACCGAAAGCTCTAATACCAAGATGTTACAGGCTCGTCGTAGAATGTTGGTAGAGCCACCGGAGGATGCTGTGGAGACGGACCACGACGGCCTAGGCGGGGTGTGCTCGGGAGAAGAGAGCTACCATAATCACTTCAAGGAGACAACAACAACAACAATCACTTCAAGGAGAAACTGAATAAAATTAACTTCTTGAATACCTTCTCATGACAGAAAGGGGTCTTTTAAATAAACTTACAAGAAGACATAAAAGTAAATAAGTCCTACATACTTATATAAAAGGACTTGCATAAAATGAACTCTAAAAGATGTGACATTAATAAAATATAAAATAGCGACGGATAATGGAACGGAATCATGACCATAACAGAATGGAACCGACCATTTGGGATGGAGGAATGTCAAAGGCAACAACAAGAATGTTACAAACTATTGCAGTCTTTGTAGCATTCACTCTTTGTTTTACTGTTTTATGTAAGCATGTTAATCTCATCAAGCATGGGACTTGAGGAATTAAATAGGAAACTAGATGTCACCTTTAGCTGGAGTCTTTGTTTTACTGTTTTATTAAATGCTATATAACTTGCAATTGAATTATAAACTATTGATTAAGCATTAAGCTCGCTGATTAGTAAATCCCAGTAGGTAGCTCAGTGATCTGTAAACACAAAATAGGAGATGGGGCATTTTCTTAGCAAAGAAAAGAGCTTGACATGAAAGAGAAACTAGATGTCACCTTTACGATGTTCATTTTCTGAACAACAACTGTTAAACTGTGTCAACTACTTGCTCCCAATTGAAAGATACAACAGAATTTGAAGAATTTAATACATCACCATGACCTGTTAGATTGACAAAAGACGCTAATCCTGAGAATATTAGTTGTATTACCTGTCAGATTACCAAAAGTAAAATTTAAAGTCTTCCGCAATGCATTAGCGTAGAAGTGTGGAAGCAGTTGCAAAAACTTGGAAACAAAAACGACTTTGTATCAATACAGAACGCTTTGACAAGGCCGATTTCCAGGAAGCAAACAAAGGTAAAAGCCCATATTTTACTATAAAACTTAGCATGCACATTTATTTGATTTTAAATTCAGCAGCGCAAATCTAACACACATCATTGCAACAGTCTGCAAACTACAATTTGCAAATTAACAGTTTGATCTACAACACTGAATCATGCCACATTAATCTAAAGAATTTTTCCAAAAGTTCTACTGGCAATGTTAGTGAAATCTGCAAAGAGATATGAACCTAATTCTGTAAAAAATGGCAATTTCTATAATTTCAAGGATTGTTTGCTATCATATTTATCTTAGTCCAAGAAGAAAAAAAGTAAACTTTGTTAGCAAAGCATTTATATAAGCTTCAATGACTACTATTAGCAATGAGCAGGCAAAATTTAGTTAGAAATAAACATATTAATTGCATGCTTCCTACTTGAACAGTTGAAGAAGAAGAAAAGCCTTAAAAGAGAAGGCTTCCAAAAGCCTGTCCCAATTAAGTAATCTTTAACATCTCCTATACCCCTTGAACCTCGTCAACATATGAAGATAATGGCCTCTCTCAACCATATGATTAATTATCACATTTGCTTCAGAAACTTTTCCTGCATTTCTCAGCCTACTAACCAATGTGCTATACACAGAGAAATTTGGTTTGCAGCCCTTCATCTCCATATCTTTAAGCATAGCGCATGCATCATCGAATCTCCCGGCATAGCAAAGTCCCCGAATCATTGCATTATATGTATACACATTTGGGAGCTGTCCTCTTATTAGCATTTGATCAAACAGCTCCTGAGCCTTCTCAAACTCACAAGACACCACATATCCTGTTATCATGACAGTATAGCACACAACATCCGGTTCGCACCCCTTCTTAATCATCTCGTCGAAGAAATACTTGCACGCGTCTTGATTCCCGGCGCGGCTGAGACCGTCTATCAGGTTCGTGAAATGAAGCACGCTTGGATGACACCCGACATCTGCCATGTAGTTCAACAGCTCGACTGCGGCGAGTGGTTTATCGCCTTTGCCGAGCACGTGGAGTAGGAGATTATAGGTATGCAAATCCGGCGTCGTTCCTTTGTTTCTCATCTCATCTAGCAACCTGTGAAACTGAGCTAACTTCCCCAACCTGAATTTAGCGCACAGCACCACATTGTAGGTCAAAACATCGGGCTCGTGTCCCTCGAGAAGCATCTTCTGATACACCCATTCAATCAGCCTGTACTGGCTCATTATAATGAGAGAATGAAGGATTGCATTGAAGGAGTGTCTGTAAGGTCTGTGGGTAAAAGCTTGTGACTTTATAAATCTCTCCACAACTTTCCTTGCCATGCCAGCCTCCCCACAGGTGGAGATCAGTATGTTGAAGGTGCGGGGAGTGACGGGAAGCCCGTTCTGGGTCATCTCGTCGACCAACCTCCACATGGCCTTCAACTCCTCAGACTCCGCGAAAATCTTCATGGTGAGATTGTAAGCGTTAGGAGTGTGCTTGTAGCCTTGCTGCTGCCCAGCCCACATGAAGAACTTGTAGCCGAGTTTCGCGCAACGCTTCATGTTTGCGCCGTTGATGGACATGAGGACCTGCAGCAGAACTTCTCGCACCAGAGCAGGAGAGACCTTCGGTTTTAGATCATCGAGAGCTTCTCTGGCATTGAATCCCGGCCCATCCTGCAGAAGAATTTGGAATATTTTATTGGCTTCAGCTTTAATCCCAGTAAAAAATCCCTTACGAGAACTGAATCCATCGCGTTCGTTGTTCTCATGTTCTTCAAAAATGGGTCCAAAATGCAAGCTTTCTCGATGATCCGTCAAAAGCTCATCATCTGATCTGTACCGATTGTCGCAGAGGCCGGCTGAAGGCCAGGGACGTTGACGGAATAACGAAGGTTTGAGATTTGGGGTTTTACGGACCAAAAGATTGGCACTCCTCATGACGGGTCAAGCCCGTCCTCATTCTTTTCGAAATCCTGAGAAACTCGACAGATCAAGCGGAGAGAAGAAGACAGAATCATGGCGGGTCAAGCTCCATAATCGATAGCTCTGGGACAATTCATGGTTACAGGAGACTTTGATTTCTCCAGATGTTGCAGCCCAAGAAAAATTTGTTCATTCGGGACTAACGCCGGTGAACACAATGATCTGATTAAATGAACGGTGGAAAAGACAAAGATAATGAGCAGAGACGTAGGTAGGTTTGGCGAAGATTGCCGGAAAATTGAGGGTTTACAGCGAGAAAGTAGGAAGCGTGAGGATTGCGGCGGCCGCTCATCAGTTAAATCTGAGACATGGGCATCAGGCCCAGTCCGGGACCGGGCATGTCGGGCCCTGACCTTTTAGAAATAGTCTAGATCTGATCCGGAAAAAATTTAATTTTATTTAAATATAATTTTATATAAATATGATTTTCATATTTAAAGAAAAAAATAATTATTAAGAGAATATAATAATCGAAAAAATGATGCAAGAATGTAAACTATTTTTTTAGTGAGATATTATTTTTTGGGGGCCTAACAAGGCCTCCATTTCAATGAGATATTATTTGAAAAAAATTATAAAGTATTTTTTTTAAGATTTTAACGAGAATGTAATAATCGGAAAAATGATGTGTAGATTAGATACTAGTAGTTTATTTATTTTAAACTAACATCTTCGGATTATGCTCGTGCTCGATGCTCTTTTGCAGACTTAGCTCGTAAGCAAGCGGGTTGTGCCTGTGAATTTGAGAACAACATGCTCACAATCATTATCTTTGGAATTCTTCACAATTTTTATAGAAACCAACACCCCCCCCCCCCCCCCCCCCCCCAATAGATTATGTGAACACATAGATAAACAATGCAAACAAGTAAAGATGAAATGTAAAATGTGCTAAATAAGAGTAATGTTAAAAGCGCACATATTTTCGCTTTTGGCAACCATATTATATTAACACGTCAAAATATTTTATTTTCACACCAACAAGTTTTTGCCACACCAAATATTAATCTCGGATTTTTGTCGACTTGTTCTACAAAGGAGCTCTCTTTGCTCGTTGCTACGAGCTTCACTCCTCCCTCACAATCCCTTCAAGTTGTTGTTTGGGGTTTCCTTCAAGCTGCTGCTTGGGATTTCCTTCATACATGCTTCTATCTATAACTTGGAAAGCCGATTTTCAGTGAAACTACAGGCAATCCACGTGGACAATCACCATGAGAAGGATCATCGGAGTGGGCTCGACATAAAGCTCTTTCGTCTCTGCAAAAACTTTGCATGATTCATCATACTTTTCTGCTCTTATTATAAGCAAAAATCATGGCATTCCATGCTTCAACATTTCTCTTAGAACTAGTATGGGCGGCATCCAAACACCGCCGAAAGAGTACATTGAAATCTTGTCTATTTAATACATTGAAATCAACTAAAACGGGATTCAATCACCTGGTTTCGAGTAAATCTTGTCTATTTAATCTGTCTGAATCCCCAAAACATTGTTGATAGCGAAATTGTTGAAGCAGTGTGCATGAAAAATGCATGCATGATGCTGGACCATGACATCAAATTAAGGATTAATGTGTTTTATATTAAAATGATGCAGCATGTCATATCTCTACCCCAACAACTAGAATACTACATGGAATACTAGTCAAAGTTGATTGGTGTTGCAGTGAGCAACAAGACTGCTACCATTCTATCAGAAGCTTCGTATATATTAAGCACAGGCTCCAGCGACTTCGTTTAGAACAACTACTTCAATCCAATTTACAGGAGGCGAGCGTAAGTGATGCGCGAATCTAGCACACCGCCATAGGCGGTAGCAAGACTGCGGCACGAAACGACAGTGTACCGATCGTTCAAGTAATAAAAAATGGGAGTGATCCTCAAGTATCGATCTCAAAGGAACACAGTAAGGTGAAGTTTACTTTTGAGGTAGGACTTGAGATTGAAGTCCTTCAGGTCGGATGGATTGCGGAAGGCTTAGATTGGATTGTGGAAAGCAAAGACAAACTAAAATACTATGCAGGCCGATATGCACTACTTCGCAAGGCGGATGGAAACTATGCAGGCCGATATGCACTGCTTCACTAGGCGGATGTGCGAGAAGGCAAGCGGATGGAGTGGTTCGCACCGGTGGAAGTGAAGTGGGTTATACGGGCTGTTAGCACCGCTTAGCTTGGCGAGTGGAAGAGCAGGCACGCGGAATGGAATGGAGGGTTTGCGGAGTGGAATGGAGTGGGGCGGAATCGGCGCACTTCAAGCACATTCTACACAAATAAGCATTTTCATAACTATGAAAATAGCACTATAAATCAAGAGTCTAGAATGACATACATCATCAAATAGTAAAGATTGCATTCATATACATCCATACAAGTAGAGAAAAAGGCAAGAGATACGATCGTATCCAGAGGCTTGTTGTAGATTCTCGGTAGGAATCGTCGGGTTGTCAATCCGCGTCCTAGCTCGGTGCCAACTATCGTCCGGGGTAGAGGAGGGTTGTCACTTCCTCCCAATGGACCCGTCTTCTCCGGTAAACTACAATCCGGTCACGTCCGATGCGAAGAACTCTTGCTTGGTGAAGAAGATGAAGGTGGAATCCTCTCCTTGAAGCACTTGGATGATGGAAGCGGCCTAGGGCAAAGCCCTCATGGAAGGCGGAAGAAAAACGAAGCTGGAGCTCCCCTTGCGGCGGAAATGGAGGAACAGGGTGATCTATCCTGATTAGGGCGGATCCTGCGGCTTAAATAGAAAACTGTCAGAAATTTGGTCACGCACGGTCGAACGCATGACCGTGAGTGGACCGTGCGTTATTAATTAAATAGACAACCCAGGAAGACGACCTAGAACGCCTGTGCGTAAAAACGCGCGGTCGAAATTGGTCGTGCGTAAAAACGCGCGGGCAAATTCCGAAAGCCATAGTTTCAGCTCACCAGAGGAGCCCGTGCGTTTTTACTCACGCACGAGCAAACTGCCCGTGCGTGAACAAATCGCACGAGCGGGGACAGAACATCGTTTTGAACCACAGATTAGAGCGCACGGTCGAAGCGATCGTGAGTCAAGGAAACATACGACCGTGCGATTCATGCAGACATGAAATCTGGGCAAAATTGGATGAACCGTCCACCTGCACAACAATCAAAACAAGAATCACACAGCTGGGAATACCCCTCTAGCTCAATCTAGATACAGAAAAAGAGTTGGTGAGCACCATGTGCTTACCCCCAACAACATGGAGCGCAAATGCACACCAAAATGGGCCTAAAGAGTGCACATATCATAAAAGCGAATGTGAGTGAAATACAAGCTAATATGGCTTGAAAGTGTAGTACACACGAGTGAAAGATAGCCCGGATGAGTCCGTAAAACACTATATAATGAGACTCGTCACACCCCCAGACTTAACTGTTTGCACGTCCCGAGCAAACCATTCTATGCAGATGGGGAGAAACAACTAGCTAGCAAAGAAATTGAGACACGGAGTACCATGCGAAGTCGCATGCTCACGTTGGCAGAAATACAATAGAAAAGATTTCTAATTATACAAGATAATTTATATATTTCTAATAGAGTAAATATCTATTACTACTACTCAAAATGTGAATCACGGTGAATCTTCCGATCACGCATAGGGAGAAAATAGACTGAGCGCTGAGATGAGCATTGCTAAAGATCGCATGCACATGGGGAGAAACAACTAGCTAGCAAAGAAACAACTAACTACAAAGAAATTGAGACACGGAGTACCATGCAAAGTCGCATGCTCACGTGCGCAGAAATACAGTAGAAAAGATTTCTAATTATACAAGATAATTTATATATTTCTAATAGAGTAAATATCTATTACTACTACTCAAAATGTGAATCACCGTGAATCTTCCGGTCACGCATAGGGAGAAAATAGACTGAGCGCTGAGATGAGCATTGCTAAAGATCGGGGCTTGGGACAACCTTCAAAGAAATCCATCAATGTCGGTGACCATACGCTCACCCGTTCGCACTCTCTCCACGGCAATAGATCGATTCATTGCGCGAGTCAGTAGGACTTTAGGTTTTAATTGGGCTTGGGTTACAGTGAGGTAAGCAATGGTAAACAAGGAGGCTAAAATGCACCTAACCCAAATGAGCTAGCATAAAAATCTATCCACGCAACAACAAAGAATGTGCGGGCGCACCACACCCCCAGACTTGAACTTAAAAATATGGGTGTGTGTACCGCCTACTCCCAATACAAAATTCCACAAAAATATTTTCAATTTAACTTTTTCATAATTTTTTTCTTCATTTTTCATTTTTCTTTTCACAATTTTTTTCAACAATTGTTTTTTTTTCAGCAAATTTACAATGGAGCACATCCACATAACTACAATTATTAATCACCACATCAACACCCCAAATAAAATATAAAACAAACTAGAGCTCAAACATGGGTGTGCGACTAGGCTTAACTTTAAGGCTTTGGTGAGATAAAAGTGGGGCTGAATCAAAGAACGGGTAGGCACAACTGGGCTAGCAAGGATATGATGATAGGACTAGGCACAAAGGCTCAACCGGGCCAAAACTGATGGCCTACATCACATTCACGCGGTTGACTAACCGTATACCCATGCTTCAAGAATCACTTGGGGCAAGTTCTTAGTCACCGAGAAAGATTATCCTTCCTCCCGATTCGAGCAATATGAACCTAGCAACCGTCTACACACATCCCCACGCTACCGTTTGATTCACATCAGATTCAACAATTTTTTAGTATAGTAAATAATATTTATGCTAATAGAGAAATATAAACTAAAAACATAAAAAGAAATTGAGTCTGCACGAATTTCTATGCGAGACATGAGCACTCGACTAGGAGCACTACCGGAGTCAACATTTTACTCCACCTCATAATCCTAAGCCAGCATAGATATTTTCTCAAATCACACATAAAGAAATGAGTTCAACTCGCGATGCGCTAATGGCAAAGCAAACACTCTTGTGGGTGCTGCGATGTGCAAAGAAACTGAACAATGCAACTTAAATAAAAGCTTCTAGCATGTTATGCAATAGTGCACGTGAGTGGGCACATAAAACGACTCCCCCCTAGACTTAACTAAACAATCCAACACAATATATGGCTATGAAATTCAAAATAAAGCTAAGGGAAGAGAGTACCCAATGCTCAGTAAGTGAGCATACCAGAAGACGCATGTAAACCAATACAAAATTGCAGCATCCCCATCCAAAAATGAACCTGCAGGGGTGAGCACCTCCAAAACAAAAGAAAATAGACAAACAAAAAAAAGAAATACAACTAACTAAACAGAATAGATAAAAAAATAAAAATGCAGGAAAAAGTAAGATAACTACTGGGGTTATTGTCCTCCCAGCATGACTTATTTAGCATTTTAACAGTTCTAGCTAATGAGTCTATGAAAAAGAAAAGTGAACAAGTAACTGTTCCATTATTCGTTTCGGTAACGAGTACCGATACGGAGATAAAACAGATACCCCTCTACATAAATAATAATATCTGCTCTTCACAGGTAAAGGAAGTAGAAAGTAAAAAGTGGAGGAGGAGTCCTCTTCACTATTCTCACCAAAATATATGTCCTTGCCCAGCAAGGTGTCGTCTTCTTCAGGACGGATGCAGGAGGAAAAGGCAATGAGTGGAGCTTCCACCATGGAGGGTGAAACAACCTCCTCACATAAGGGAATGCTCACCTCATTGGCATGAGCAAGATGCTCTGAGTCCTCCTGGAGTCCCTGTGAAGAATCAACCTGCACAGGCTCAGACACTGAAGAAGGGGGGTCAGGAAATAAAAGAGAAGAAAAACTTAAACAAACATCAATCGGTGGAGTGGTCCCGGTCTCACTCTCATCAGGTTAGGGTTGTAAAATAATGTCGGCATTGTCAACAATGCTGCAAGGTTCGGCAGGATCAACAGTGACCTTGCCCAAGATTTGGACTTCCTCCACCGGTGCTGAGGTAAAATTCTCTTCACCTAGAAGGTTGTCCTCCTCCATAGGAGTAGGCATAATATATAGATCACCTGCATCATCATGCGATGCATCATCAACAATGTCGTCAGCGACGAGTGTAGTGGTATGCACAAAATGAGGAGGAATATTGCTTGGATAAAAGTCAAGCACCGATTCCTCACAAAGAATCGGCTCCACGCACGGTAATATATGCACAGGGGAGATGGGCGCAGCCATGTCAGAGCCCAGATCAGCCACACATCTGATAATTGTGTCCACATCATTCCCTTCAAAGCATGAAGGTGGCACGGACACATAACCAGATATTGAAGGTGTGCCGCCAGAGGTAGGAGTCGGGATGATCCGGATATCTGATTCATCATCCTCGTCCAATTGGCGAAGGTACTCGGCACAGTCCCTCAGGGCGTGATCTATGCTTTGACAAAACAAACACTGTTTTATATTACTCCTTGATCCTTGCGGGGCCGGAGAGGAATATAAAAATGGTAAATACAGTGTGGATGAGTGACCATAAGACTTGGGCATGGGGTATGAAGGACTGTAGGAGAACGATGCTCCATACACTGGGCCACAGGAATTATGCCCACCATCTCCAGTAGGGCATTTATCACTATCGTGGGAAATATCTCCACACCAACGGCAACTGACATTAAATGCGGCCCACATTACGTGAAGATAACTAGATTCAAAAGAAAAACGCTATTGTGCAAAATACTACACCCAACAATAATTTACTAAAGCAACCTAAATTTAAAAAAAAAAGAATAAGAGGAAATAAACAAAACAAAGCTATACACAAAAGAAAGAACTTTTCTCTCAGGTTCTCTCTCTCTCTCCAGAAACTCACACGATCGTGTTCCCCGACAACGGCGCCAAAAACTTGATGCGCGAATCTAGCACACCGCTATAGGCGGTAGCAAGACTGCGGCACAAAATGGCAGTGTACCGATCGTTCAAGTAATATAAAATGGGAGTGATCCTATCGATCTCAAAGGAACACATTAATGTGAAGTTTACTTTTGAGGTAGGACTTGAGATTGAAGTCCTTCAAGTCGGATGGATTGCGGAAGGCTTGGATTGGATTGTGGAAAGCAAAGACAAACTAAAATACTAAAATGTTATGCAGGCCGCTATGCACTGTTTCGCAAGGCGGATGGAAACTATGCAGATCGCTATGCACTGCTTCGCTAGGCGGATGGGTGAGAAGGCAAGCAGATGGAGTGGTTCGCACTGGCGGAAGTGAAGTGGGTTATACGGGCCATTAGCACCGCTTAGCTTGGCGAGTGGAAGAGCAGGCATGCGGAATGGAATGGAGGGTTTGCGGAGTGGAATGGAGTGGGGGCGAAATCGGCACACTTCAAGCACATTCTACACAAATAAGCATTTTCATAACTATAAAAATAACACTATAAATTAAGAGTCTAGAATGACAAACATCATCAAATAGTAAATATTGCATTCATATACATCCATACAAGTAGAGAAAAAGGCAAGAGATACGACCGAATCCGGAGGCTTGTTGATTGTTGTAGATTCTCGAAGGAATCGTTGGGTTGTCAATCCGCGTCCTAGCTCGGTCCCAACTATCGTCCGGGTAGAGGAGGGTTGTCACTTCCTCCCAATGGACCCGTCTTCTCCGGTAAGCTACAATGCGGTCACGTCCGATGCGAAGAACTCTTGCTTGGTGATGAAGATGAAGGTGGAATCCTCTCCTTGAAGCACTTAGATGATGGAAGCGGCCTAGGGCAAAGCCCTCATGGAAGGCGGAAGAAAAACGAAGTTGGAGATCCCCTTGCGGCGGAAATGGCGAAACAGGGTGATCGATCCCGATTAGGGCAGATCCTGCGGCTTAAATAGAAAACTGTCAGAAATTTGGTTACACATAGTCGAACACACGACCGTGTGTGGACCGTGCATTATTAATTAAATAGACAGCCCAGGAAGACGACCTAGAACGCCCGTGTGTTTTACTCACGCACGGTCGAAATCGACCGTGAGTAAAAATGCACGGGAAAATTCCGAAAGCCATAGTTTCAGCTCACCAGAGGAGCCCGTACGATTTTACTCACGCACGGGCAAACTGCCCATGCGTGAACAAATCGCACGAGCGGGGACAGGACATCATTTTGAACCGCAGATTAGAGCGCACGGTTGAAGCGATCATGCGTCAAGGAAACACACGACCGTGTGATTCATGCAGACATAAAATCTGGGCAAAATTGGATGAATCGTCCACCTGCACAACAATCAAAACAGGAATCACACAGCTGGGAATACCCCTCCAGCTCAATCCAGATACAGAAAAAGGGTTGGGAGCACCATGTGCTTACCCCCAACAACATGGAGCGTAAATGCACACCAAAACGAGCCTAAAGAGTGTGCATATCATAAAAGCAAATGTGAGTGAAATATAAGCTAATATGGCTTGAAAGTGTAGTGCACACGAGTGAAAGATAGCCCGGATGAGTCCGTAAAACACTATATAAATGGGACTCATCAACAAGTCATGTCGCCTTGGCCATGGTTACAACAAAAGGAGACCATGCTGCGATGCTCGGTGAGGAAACTGGCGAGGCCAAAGCCGACGATTTGAGAGTGGATTTGCTTGAAATCCTTCATCGTCTTGCAGTGATCAAGCATGGAAATTAACGGGAGGGTTTGCATGGTAGATGGCGGCGAATCGATGGAGGTGAAGACTCGATATAGAAAAGGGGGAGGCGTCCGACGGGTGGATGATCAGGCGGGCAGCGAAGGGGGGAATTCACGTAAGAGGAAGGAGATGGGCGTTGGCGTGCGCCTAAAATGATGGGGCTAGGAATTTGGTAATTTTAAAGTTTTTTTGGGTGTGTTAATAGCGAATATTGGAGTGCTTTTAACATTGCTCCTAAATAACTTTCCTTCGTTTGCAAAATCAAATTCTTTATAACTTTTAGTGAGTCAATATGATTACAAAATTACTCATATGAATCATAAAATAATGCAATGAATGTATACATTATTTTTAATATTTTGACTCGTGAACAGTTGGCACTACTGCTAAAAGTTGCTACTAATTTTGAATTTGCTCCTAACTCGAGTCTGAGAAGACAGAAGAAGACCCATTGTCACATGACTTTGGGCCTTGATTTGAAATTGGTTCATCAATATGAGTCATGAACTGAAATATCTAATTGCTAACCTAAATCACCTAGAGGGGGGGGTGAATAGGTGATAATTGCGTCTTTTGCGGAAATAAAAAAAACTTGATGACAAAGAACACAGATAAAGCAAACCACAATCAGAGACGAAGCAAGAAATTTATAGTGGTTCCCCGTTCTTGGGTACTCCACTTGCCGGCCTCGCCAATCTAGCACCACCGCTAGAATTGACTACTTCACTAAATCTCGGATCAAGAAAGATCCTACAAACTCGGAGTCAAAACTCCTACAATCTCGGAGACAAATCTCCTACAATCTCAGAGAATACTTCTCTTACAACTCGGAGAACAAAGCTCCTACAACTCGGAGAAAACTTCTCCTACAATCAAATGAAAATAAGAGATGATATGATACTTATCAATCACAATCAGATCTGAAAAACTCTTTAGGGTTCTTCTTCCTCCTTGAGATTGGAATGGATTTGAATTAATGTCGACGAGGAAGATCCAAATGACTCAGATCTGATCTTCTAGAATTCGAATCGATCCAATAGAATTCAGAGAGAATCAAGCAACGATCGATCGAACCTATTCTTCCACTTGGAGAAGAGAAATCGGAACTTCTGAACAGTCTCCAACGAGGGCGACTCGCCCGACACTTTGCGACTTCTTGATTTAGGGAGAGAGAATCAGAAAGGAATAATGAATCTATTTTTCTAATCTTAAGAGAGATGGCATTTTTATAGAAGAAGGTCTAAATAGAATATTTAAACCTTAAGCCAGAAAAGAAATCTCGCCAAACAGACGGATAACAGAAGTCGGCAAAAACAGTTTGAAGGAACGAGAAACAGATTTCTCGAGAGAAAGAAGACTTCTCGAGAAATCACGGCTGGATCTCGGAAAAAGGCTTTCAAACAAATTGACAGAGCTTCTCGAGAAAAGAGGGGATTTCTCGAGAACAAAGATCTTCTCGAGAAAATTTCAACAAAGAAGGCTTCTCGAGAAAATTAAATGATTTTTCGAGAGAACATCAGACTTCTCGAGAAATAGAGATAGCTTCTCGAGAATTTTGGATTTTCCTTCGAAAACTTAAGCTGAAAAGAACTTTCCGAGAAAATCAAAGGGGTTTTCCGAGAGCTCTTCAGATTTCTCGAGAAAAACACTTAGCTTCTCGAGAAATACACTTAGAAGAAATTCTTAATACTTTTCCTTTGAGAACAACTACACCTCCAAGTCCTGAGCTACTTTTGTCTTGATCATGAAGTGCATTCCAATAGAGAGATCACATATGAGTCAACACCATATCTCATACAATGAGGAATTACATTGTAAGAGACTGTGCTCATTGATCCACTGTGACCTGACATTGGTTTACACTTAGCAATGTGAACCTGCAAGACAATACTAGAGAAACATATCAAATACATAAGCAATTCAATCTTGGTTCATAGTTGACTTTCTACAAATCAAGGTTATTGTGGATACAATACCCAACATGAACTCTAAAAATTGTCTCAATTGGTTCATCATTACTTTTGGTTAAACATTCAAAAAAGTCAAATATATCATTACCTTTTTAATACATTCAAAATTACCTAATCTAAAGTACAATGTCCATACAAGTAACTACATCATATCCAATATTAAAAGTAATGATGAAAATTCATATAATTTAAAAAGTTTTTTTTGTCGAGCTCCTAAGCCTACTATGTAGGCTGTCATTAAATAATTGATAGGGGTAATTATTAAATAATCCATATAATCCATAAAGCAACGATGAGAGAGAGAGCATAAATAATCCATATAACGTTGGTTGTATCCATTGAGAGACTATTACTGAATTTGTGGAGAAATCTTGGGGCGCTTTAAGTTGTTGTTTCCCTGTTCTTATACTTCTTTACCTTAGTTTCTTGCACTTTATTTTGTAGCATTGTAATCTTGTACTTTTCATTCACTTGTGCTCTATTTTTACTAAAAATAAAATCACATTTTTTAATCTATTATGCTTTTGTGTTCTTAATCATGTACTTTTTTATGCTTTCACCATCTCCATGAGTAACTAAATTCTTATTTGTACTCGATCGAGATGATCCGAGAAATGAAACGATCTTTTCTTAATTTTTAATTTCTTTTCTCTTTTAACAAATGCTTAAGCTTTACCCTTGATAAATATTGATTGAGGTCATATTATCGATATATGACTTTCATTTCTGTTTTCATACATTAGTTAGCTGAGAGGCTCATGCGTATGGATCGATCACTCACGGGTAAAGAGAGTTGCATGCAACCATCGAGAAGAATGATGTAAATCTCTCAAATTGGAGTCAAATTCAATAGCGGGGTTCACAACGTAAAACGAGTTTTAGGGTTTTCGACTTAGAACGAGAGTTCGAACGATCAACATAAACTCAGTTGGACGTATCCTCGAGAGAGGTGCATTAATATTTTGGGTGTAACATCCCCCAAACTGCTAGACCCCTAAGTTGGTTTTGTCATGACTGGGTCACAACAAAACCATAGGAAGAACCTTCTTGAACCTTGAGAACTTAGGAAAGGAGGAAGGAGCCACCTTGGTCTGCAAATAGCAATTCCCATCTTCCAAGCTTGGGATTGGAATCTAGTGCTTCAACTTAACCCTTGGACCCCATCTTAGTGTCCCTAACCCTTTAGGGGTCCCCTTAGGGCACCAAGGGCCCATTAAAGTCAACCTAAGAGACCAATTTGACCAAAGTCAACATACACCCTCAAATTGGTCAAAGTAGCCCATTTAGAGCCAATCAACCCCCACCATGTCAAATTGATCACACTCCTAGGTCTATAATACCATTATAGACCTAATGGACCCAAAAGCCCCATCATGGGACCCCCAGGGGTGCAAATTGACCAAAATGCCCTTTTTAGGTCAAAATGACCTTTCTTCTCAAAGTACCCCAATTGACCTTCACCACATTAAATTGACCTCACCCATAGGGCTATCATGTCATAGGGGAGCTAGTGGACCAAAAAGCCCCATGACCAAGTCAACCCTAGGGCCCAATTTGACCAAAGTCAATCTAGCCTATTTTGGTCAAATCAACCTAGATTGGGTCAACCAAGAACCAAATGACCAAATTGACTCCACCATTAGTTCCTAAACTTAATTTAGAACCTATTGAACCCAAAAGCCCCATCCTAGGGTTCCCCAAATTGACCAATTTGGCCAAAAGTCAAAATTGCCCAATTTAGGTCAAAATGCTCAAACCTAACCCAATCTCTTTGGGCTAACTCAATTGGGTGGTCAACCAGCCCATGTGGGCCCTCACTAAGCTCAGGGGAGAGTATAGAAACCGACCATGGCAATTAGGAGAGAGAAAATGGGGGTTTCACCATTTTTGGAGGAGAGAGAAGAGGCCATTCATGGCCATTAAGAGGTTTTACCTCTTGGCTCCCCCAATTGATGCCTCCATTCAACTCCTCAGCCAGCTGGGAGGAGTTTCCATCAGTTACACAAGGGAATTAAGGCAGGGGAGATGGAGAGGGGCCGGCCATGGAAGAAACCGAAGGGGGGCTTTAATGGCAATGATGTTTAAAGCCATCACCACCCCCAATTGAACCCCCCTTCACCTTCAGAGACTTGAGAGAAGAGAAACCCCCAGCTTTCCAGAGAATTTCGTGCACTATAGGAGGGAATCGGCATGGCTTCTCAACCGACGGCGGCTCCCATGGTGTACTCAAGATTGACCCGACGGCAAGCCCTCCAACAGGTCCCGTTCTCCTCCCTGAACTCTAAGGGTTAGATCTAAATCGACGGCGGCTCGATCCGTGGCCAATTGGCCGGGAATCAAGCCGACCTTGCCCCCCGTTGATCGGGTTGGGCATCCTCCTACAGAACACGATTCCGGCCACCTCCGGCCGATCAAACACCGCTCATCGCCGGCCCCCACCTCAACGGAGGTGGTGGTGGCGTTGGTCGGCCGGGGCGGCACTCAGGTGGCCGGGAAATCACCTATCAAGGCGGCCCAGGCGCGTAAAATCTGTGCCGTTGATTCCCTGGGGACGATGACCCAGCGCCATCCGATGTGCTTTGCGATTCGTGCAACCTTAGTTCATTTCTTATTAATTCTGTGATCAAACATGCAGTTCCTATTTAAATCTGGGAAAAATACTTAGAGGCTGAATCATAAAAAGTGGTCAACATATAAATTGTAGCCCTTTGAGTCTAGTTTCATACAAAATTGAGATCACTCAATTTGGAGTCCTGGTTAGGGCTCAGCACTCATTCTAGTGGAGGCTGTCTTTAGGGCTAATTAGAACTTGTTTTTGATGCCCACCCCATTATATAACTCCAAGTGACTTGATTTTTGGGGTGTAGTCTAGTCTTGTGCATACTTAGGTCATGTCCAAAGATCACAAGGATTGGAGAAGTTTTCTTCTTAATTTTTGGGAAAGACCAATAATCCTAGTTTAACCTAATTAGGTGTCCTAAACACCTCAAAACCCTTCCAAACTTGGATGGGTGGTCCTAAGGGGTATGTATAGGCCCTGGTTAAAATATCATGATTTATGGAGTTGTTTTGGTAGGGTATTCCACCAAAATAGCCTTAGGCTCCCTAGGTTTGGGCAAAACTTTGGGTGAGTGCCCCCACCTTTCCACAAGGTCTTTTGGCTCCATATTTGGGGTGCACCTCACCCTCCCCCATGCCAACCTATGGTCCAAGTTTGGTGGCCATTGGAGGAGTTTTGCCCTAGTAAATCAAAAAGGGGCTAAATTGCTATTTGCACCCCAAGTAGGTACCCATTGGAATTCCACCCCTCACCAATTATTGGTAGGATCTTAGGTGGTCTTCCACTGACCTATGGTCAGTATAGTGAGTAGTATGGACTTGGGCAAGGTAGGGAGTTTCCTTGAGAATAGTTGGCTTAGAGGTGATGTTTAGGGCAAAAGTAAACATAAGAGAACTTTGGGGTGTGGAGGGGTTTCCTCCCACTGATTGATGGGGTGACCTTGGTCACTGCCTTGGGAGGTATGAGACACCTCAAGGAGTAGCTTTGAGTGGATTTGGAGATGCCTAGACCCTAACCCTGGGATAAACCCCAATGGGGTACAAATAGAGGTCAATGAAGGGAGTAGGGTCAAACCCTAGTGGTTTGACCTAAAGTTTTGGTGGGTAGGTCATAGTGACCAGAGAAGACTCCCTTGTGAATTTGAAGAGGTTTGGAGTTGTCTAACCTAGGTAATAAATCCTTGGGTAGATTTGTAAATAATTGGAATTTGGAGATCTAGGAAGAAATAGCACTTAGGGAATCACCATCTTCTGTCACCCACTTGTTTTTGAGGTTATGAATCTCTGGAGTTCCTACTAGAGCTGTTGGAGAAGGTTAGACCCTAACCCTAGGCTAAACCCTAATGGGGTGCAATTAGAGGTTAATAAAGGAAGAGGGGTCAAACCTCAGTGGCTTGACTTGAAATTTTGGGTAGATGGCCTTAGTGACCAGAGAATGCTACTGTAGGAGTTTGGAGGGATTTGGAGTTGCCAATCATAAGTAATAAACCCTAGGGTAGATTTGTAATTATTTAGGGTTTGAGGTTTTAGGGAGAAATAGTATTTATCAATTTACCATCTTCTGTCATAATCATGGTTTTTATGTCATATATCTCTGGAAGAATTGGTTAGATCATGAGTTAACCCTTGGAGGTCCAAATTGTAATATTCCTCATTGTTGGCAATTTTTGGGTTGGTTAAATTTGTGATGATAAATTACTGTAATTGCATGTAACTTTGCTGGATGTCTTTTCATAACAATATATAACCTCTGTAATTTTCTCATAATTTATAGATCAATATTTTTGGTAGCTCTAGTTCATTTTGAAAGAAATTGCAAATATATCCTTGGATGGAATTACAAACATACCCTCTGAATAGCATGGTCAAACTTTGTAGGATTAAATATTTTATTAATAAACACCACTGTGTTAATTTGCACAAGGATTGGAGTTCATATGAGGGTACCTCCTTCGGAAATTATTGGAAATAATTGTGTTTTGGAATTTCTTAAAATAATAAATCTTGCTGGTTTTCCCTAAAACTTTATATCTACTGTTTATTAGGTACCCTTGATTTATGAATAAATTGGAGTGGGCATTGGAGGTCAGAAAAATATACTTGTAGTTCAAACCTTAGTAATATGGCCATTTGGAAAATTATTTAAAATACAATTATTAATGGGAAATTATGAAACCCTAGATTTGATCTGAGGTAGGTAGTATGGGTCCCCAGTAAATCCCTTGGGTCAAGAAGTTGGATATTTAGTGTGCCTCTCTTCATGAGCATCAAAACGTTAAGGGTGGTCTGCGTTTAGCAATTTGACAACTTTGGGGTTAGAGGTCAATCTGGTTGTCTAGGGTCTGAAGTGATGAAGGATGGGTGGTAGCCTTGTATTATGTATGGGTCTCTAGAGAAGTTGGGGTTTGGTAAGTCTTAGGGTGGTGGGGTGCCACCCTCGGCTAGGTCGTCCGGGAATTGACGAAAGATCGTCTTTTCTTGTTAGCATCTTTTAGCACCTGAGTTTCTAAGGCAGGAAAGTCACTCTGAGGGAGTGCTTATGGAAGTCTAGCCGGTCTAGTCCGGTGATCTTTTGTTTCTGAGGTATTTATTGGTGACGGGCGGGTTAGCCCGGGGAGCTTGTAGCTCTGTATTGTTGGAAGATAATCTGCATGTGCATAAGGTGGTGGGTCCTTCGTGTTGGCGGTCGTTGCACCGACGTTAACACTTAGGCTCGGCAGGTGTGGTATTTACACTTAGCCATAAAAGTCTGGCGGTCCAGTCAGTAAGAGTACGCAGACGCTCCGCGGGTTTTGTGGAGGCGTACGATAGGTCTAGGTCGGGTAGTGCATATACCAACCTAGAGGTGGGCGAGGCCCAACCCACCGCTCCCGTTTGCCACTACGGGAGTATCCTGAGGAGTCTAGCTCGCTCCAAAAAGAGGGAACTAAAGGTCTATGCGCATAGAGTCGTAGTGGGTGAGTTGCACTTGTTTGATCACCGCATAATCACATACTTGCATGACATAGCATAATCATTGCATTCAACCCCTGACACCTATCGTATAAATTGGTATGGGACTTTTTATACGATAGGCCCTGCTAAACGACCCCTTGGTCTATAGGTTTGTATGGGCACTCCTATAAATCAATGGTTAATATTATAATATTTAGATTGTTTCTGCATTTACTCATTTCTGCTTTACCTTTACTTTACCCTGCTGTTTCTATTTTGTTTCATTTATATATATATATATATATATATCACCTGTGTAGAGTAGATATTACCTTGTCACCTGCTTTTGTTCCTACCCCTTGTTGTCCTCCGCTTTCTCCTTTCCATCCGGTGCCTAGGAGCCCTGGGGGGAGGGGTGGGGAATTGGCTGAGTCTTTATGACTGACGGTCGGTGGACCTTATCATTTTAGGAGACCGCGGCGACGGAGCAGCACCAGAGGCCGGTGCAACTGGAGGCGGGGCAGTCTAGCTCAGGAGCTCAGATGACAGGATCCGTGAGTGTTGATTTAGTTATTTTGCTTCCGCGAGTGATCCATGTAGTGAGGCTTTGATGTATTGGGCAAGGCCCTAGTTATCTTGTTTTCCTTTCTTTCAGTTATGGTTGTGGACATCTTTTGATGATTTATTTATATATATGTGATGTGGACATGTTTTGCTTGCTTTATTCATGTTAGCTTACTTTTCTTGTGATCGATTTGGCCGGCAGGATCGGCGTTCTGTAGTGACGACCTTCCCGAGCGAAGGTGTCACCACAAAACGGCGGTTCTGGGCCTAAGACCCGGTGGGTTTTGCAAAAAAAAAAAAAGGGGGTCTTACAAGTGGTATCAGAGGCAAACATCGATCCAAGGAAAAGAAGTCCACAAACCCTGGGCCACCCCGCGCGAGCTTAGTTTGCGGACAAACTAGCAGCGGAAGCAATGGTGTGCCCATAAGGGAAATCACATGTAAAATTCCACTTATAACTGAAATTTTTCTTCCCTTTTAGCTAAGTCCCTTATAAGTGCAATCTTTCTTGTGTAGCCGGCAACGGAACCTTCACCGCAGCATGGAGTCCCGCCGACTCCGAACGTCGTTCCACCACCACCGGCTCCTACCCCGTTCCAGCAGACGGAGTTGGGGCAGACCCTGACTGCCATTTTGGAGACATTCAGAGCACAGCAGGCACCGGCTCCTCAGCAAAACCCTGGGGCCAACTGGCTGAGCATCTTTCGGGGTCTCTCCCCACCAGCATTCATCGGGACGGAGACTGTTGTGAGGACCGAGGAATGGGTAGACATCATGGAGGAGATGTTGTCAGGAATCCGGTGCCCGGCAGACATGGAGGTGCCACTGGTGGTTTCATGCCTGGAATCCCATGCTAAGAGGTGGTGGAAGAGGTTCCTGGCTACGTCGTACCCGGGATTAGAGGCAGCAGATGTTGCTTGGGATGATTTCAAAGCGGCGTTGTTGGAGCATTTTGTGCCACAGTCGGCAAGAGATGACTTGGAAGATAGATTTCTGCAGTTGCGGCAGGGGAGTAGATCAGTGCTGGAGTACCATCAGGAGTTCACCCACCTGTCCCGGTTTGCGGTATCCTACCAACTGGACGATGCGGGATATGCTAAGAGATTCTATAAGGGCCTCCGTGACGAGTTGAGGCAGGCCCTCCTTTTTGTCTCCGACGGTTGTATGTCCAGGATTCTGGAGATGGCGAAGAAGCTGGAAGGAGACCAGCAAGTTGTTCGTGGGAGGAAGAGACCCATGGAGGACCAGGGAAGAAATGGCAGGAGAGATCAGCCGAGAAACAGAGACGCTGGAGAAGGAAGGACGGAGGTCCGACCCCGTCAGGGGGAGAGGCAGGAACAAAGGGAGCCGGTAGTTTTGACCCCTCAGCCTCTGCAGATGAGGGAAATGCCAAGGATTGGAGGAGGTGGGCAACCTCCGGAATGCTACCACTGCCATCAGGTCGGCCACATCAAGAGGAACTGCCCCCAGAGGAATGCTCTTCCAGCACCTCAAGCAGCACCTCGGGGTCAGCATCCCGGAGGCCGAGGACGTGGTCGAGGCCGTGGATTTCAGGGTGACGATCGGAGGCACTACAGAGAGCAGGCTTATGCCTTAGATTTGGCCAGGCCCAGGGACCCGGCAAGGGTCATCGCAGGTATTTGCCGCTTTTGATTTTTTTTAAAATAGCTAATGTTTTGAAAGTTTCAGCTTTACCTTAGCTTTGAACCAATCGTCAAACCCTTCAGGTTTAGTTTCCATTTTCGGCAAACCTGCTTTTGCCTTGTTCGATACGGGTGCCTCGCACTCGTTCGTCTCGGCCAAGTTTATCGAAGACCTAGACCAAGTCAAGCACCTCAAAAGCGACTATAGGAGAGTGAGATTTCCGGACGGATCAGAGGTCTTAACAAATTTAGCATGCCTAATAAGTCTGGAGATTGGGGGAAGACTGTTCGAAGTCCCGGCAACTGTTCTGAAGATGAGGGATTACGACCTGATCCTGGGCATGAGTTGGTTGTATGAAAACCGGGCAAGGATTGACTGCCCGGCAAGGCGGATCGTGCTAGAGCATAAAGACGGGGTTGTGGCATTCGAAGGTACTCAACTTACCTCTCGTCTCTTTTTATCGTCCATTCAGGCCGTTAAGGCCCACCTGCAGGGAGACGAGGTTTACCAGGTGCTCTTCGAGGCGACTGAAGTCAAGGACTCAGTGTCTAGCATCCCGGTAGTTCGAGATTTTGCGGATGTCTTTCCGGAGAAGCTTCCTGGGCTACCACCGCACCGCGAGAAGGATTTTCAGATTCAGCTGGTGCCAGGGGCCAAGCCGGTGTCCAAAGCTCCTTACCGGATGGCCCCAAAGGAGTTGGTAGAGTTTCGGAGCCAGCTGCAGGAGCTGGTGGAAGCAGGGTTCGTTAGGCCGAGTTCCTCACCTTGGGGAGCTCCGGTGTTATTTGTGAAGAAGAAGGATGGGACGCTCCGACTGTGCATCGATTACAGAGCTCTGAATAGGCTGACGGTGCGGAACACGTACCCTCTGCCAAGGATAGACGAGCTCTTTGACCAGCTAGAGGGAGCCCACTGCTTCTCGAAGCTGGATTTGAGATCGGGATATTATCAGCTAAGGATCCAAGAGGAGGACATCCCGAAGACGGCTTTCAGCAGCCGGTATGGATTGTACGAGTTCACGGTGATGCCGTTCGGGCTCACAAATGCACCTTCAGCATTTATGAGCTTGATGAATCGGGTGTTTGAGCCTTACCTCGACATCTTTGTCATAGTGTTCATCGACGACATCCTCATCTACTCGAGGACGGAGGAGGAGCATGCGCAGCATTTGGCACTAACCTTGGGGAAGCTGCGGGAGCATCGGTTATATGCTAAGTTCAGTAAATGCCAGTTCTGGTTGAAGGAGGTGGCCTTCCTGGGCCACATCATCAGTGGAGCAGGCTTGGCAGTAGATCCAGCAAAGGTTCAGGCAGTACGGGACTGGCCGCCGCTGAAGACGGCCACCGACGTAAGAAGTTTCTTGGGACTTGCCGGCTACTACCGGAAGTTCGTTCAGGGATTCTCTCAGATAGCCCTCCCGCTTACCGCTCTGACAAGAAAGGATGCTGTATTTTCTTGGACGCCGCAGTGCGAGACAGCTTTCCAGGAGCTGAAGGGTCGGCTCACTTCAGCTCCCATCCTTGCCCTTCCGTCGGGGAAGGAAGGATTTCAAGTGTATACGGATGCATCTTATCAGGGGATGGGTGCCGTTCTGATGCAAAACGGGCATGTGATAGCTTATGCCTCCCGCCAGTTGAAGGACCACGAGCGGAACTACCCAGTGCATGATTTGGAGATGGGAGCAGTCGTATTCGCTCTCAAGATCTGGCGACACTATCTCTATGGTGTCCACTGCGACATATTCTCAGATCACAAAAATCTGAAGTATGTAGATACACAGAAGGAGTTGAATATCCGACAAAGGCGATGGGTGGAGTTCCTATCAGATTACCAGTATACGATGCATTACCACCCAGGGAAGGCAAACGTAGTAGCAGACGCTCTGAGCAGGAGAGCTACCACATCAGGAGCAGAGCCTAAGCTGATGGCCATGGAGTTGGTGCGAATGTTCGAAGATATGCAGATCTCCCTGGTATCGGAAGATGATCCGGAGCTGTACAAGGAGTACCTAGCGGCGATTGGTGCCACATATGACATTCGAGACCGCATCAGGGAAGGGCAGAGGCAGGATGCCAAGCTGGAGCCGATATTCAGAGCCTTGGAGGAAGGCTCAGCTGGAGATTATTCGATGAAGGACGGCCTATTGAGTTTTAGAGGTCGGGTGTATGTGCCGGCAGGAGATCAGATCCGGGAAGATATTATGGCAGAGGCTCACTGCAGTAAGTATTCAGTGCACCCGGGCATTACCAAGATGACGGCAGATCTGAAGAAGACCATGTACTGGCCGGGTATGAAGAGGGATATCATTTATTTTGTGACCCACTGCGAGACCTGCCAGCTTGTGAAGGCGGAGTGTCGGAACCCCGCAGGATTATTGCAGCCACTCCCAGTGCCGGAGTGGAAGTTCGACGATATAGCGATGGATTTTATTCATGGTCTTCCCCGATCTCGTACGGGGAATGACTCGATTTGGGTGATCGTCGACAGGTTGACGAAGGTGGCTAGATTCATTCCGATCAGGAAGGATGATTCAGTCAGAGTTTTGGTTCGAAAGTTTGTGGAGCAGTTTATCCGTTATCATGGTGTGCCAAGGACGATAGTTTCCGACCGAGATGGACGTTTTACGTCAAGGGAGTGGAGAGCGGTGCAGGCCTATCTAGGCACCCGGTTGACCTTCAGTACAGCTTTTCACCCCCAGACAGACGGACAAACGGAGCGCACCAATCGGACCTTGGAGGATCTTTTGCGTCTTTGCATTCTAGACCGTGGGGAGCCTTGGGAGAGACTGTTGCCGTTGGTCGAGTTCTCTTATAACAACAGTCACCAGGCTAGCATAGGCAGAGCACCTTACGAGGCATTATATGGACGGAGGTGCAGGACACCGTTATCTTGGATTCAGGATGAGGACCCCAAGGCTCTTGGCTCAGAGTTCGTGGAGGACACGGAGGCCCAGGTGAGGTTGATTCGAGATAGGATGCTGGAGGCCCAGAGCAGGCAGGCCAAGTATTACGATGCGCGTCACCGTATGGTGGAGTTCCAGGTGGGAGACCGGGTTTTCTTGAAGATACGTCCGATGCATGGAGTCTCGAGGGTTCGCGGCCGGAAGAAGCTCAGTCCAAGGTTTATGGGACCCTATAGGATCCTGGAGCGGATCGGCCCCTTGGCTTACAGACTGGAGCTACCGCCGGATTTGGAGGGACTGCATGACGTATTCCACGTCTCTTCACTTAGGAAGGCTTTACTTCGGCCTGAGCAGCAGGTGTCTACTTCTGAGGGGCCAGTAGCTACAGATCGATCGATTCACTTGGAGCCGGTTCGGATAGACGACACAGAGCTACGAGTCTTGCGGCGCAAGAAGGTTCCACTGGTCAAGGTCCTGTGGAGGAATCATGGACATGAAGAACATACTTGGGAGCCACTGGACTTGATGAAGCAAAAATATCCGCAGCTTTTTACGACAGGTACAACTTACTTTTCTGGGATGTTACAGTTTTTCCTCTAGAAGAAACCCCATAGGCTTGTCTGAATTTCGGGGACGAAATTTTTATTTTTATGTATTGGGATTTGTAACATCCCCCAAACTGCTAGACCCCTAAGTTGGTTTTGTCATGACTGGGTCACAACAAAACCATAGGAAGAACCTTCTTGAACCTTGAGAACTTAGGAAAGGAGGAAGGAGCCACCTTGGTCTGCAAATAGCAATTCCCATCTTCCAAGCTTGGGATTGGAATCTAGTGCTTCAACTTAACCCTTGGACCCCATCTTAGTGTCCCTAACCCTTTAGGGGTCCCCTTAGGGCACCAAGGGCCCATTAAAGTCAACCTAAGAGACCAATTTGACCAAAGTCAACATACACCCTCAAATTGGTCAAAGTAGCCCATTTAGAGCCAATCAACCCCCACCATGTCAAATTGATCACACTCCTAGGTCTATAATACCATTATAGACCTAATGGACCCAAAAGCCCCATCATGGGACCCCCAGGGGTGCAAATTGACCAAAATGCCCTTTTTAGGTCAAAATGACCTTTCTTCTCAAAGTACCCCAATTGACCTTCACCACATTAAATTGACCTCACCCATAGGGCTATCATGTCATAGGGGAGCTAGTGGACCAAAAAGCCCCATGACCAAGTCAACCCTAGGGCCCAATTTGACCAAAGTCAATCTAGCCTATTTTGGTCAAATCAACCTAGATTGGGTCAACCAAGAACCAAATGACCAAATTGACTCCACCATTAGTTCCTAAACTTAATTTAGAACCTATTGAACCCAAAAGCCCCATCCTAGGGTTCCCCAAATTGACCAATTTGGCCAAAAGTCAAAATTGCCCAATTTAGGTCAAAATGCTCAAACCTAACCCAATCTCTTTGGGCTAACTCAATTGGGTGGTCAACCAGCCCATGTGGGCCCTCACTAAGCTCAGGGGAGAGTATAGAAACCGACCATGGCAATTAGGAGAGAGAAAATGGGGGTTTCACCATTTTTGGAGGAGAGAGAAGAGGACATTCATGGCCATTAAGAGGTTTTACCTCTTGGCTCCCCCAATTGATGCCTCCATTCAACTCCTCAGCCAGCTGGGAGGAGTTTCCATCAGTTACACAAGGGAATTAAGGCAGGGGAGATGGAGAGGGGCCGGCCATGGAAGAAACCGAAGGGGGGCTTTAATGGCAATGATGTTTAAAGCCATCACCACCCCCAATTGAACCCCCCTTCACCTTCAGAGACTTGAGAGAAGAGAAACCCCCAGCTTTCCAGAGAATTTCGTGCACTATAGGAGGGAATCGGCATGGCTTCTCAACCGACGGCGGCTCCCATGGTGTACTCAAGATTGACCCGACGGCAAGCCCTCCAACAGGTCCCGTTCTCCTCCCTGAACTCTAAGGGTTAGATCTAAATCGACGGCGGCTCGATCCGTGGCCAATTGGCCGGGAATCAAGCCGACCTTGCCCCCCGTTGATCGGGTTGGGCATCCTCCTACAGAACACGATTCCGGCCACCTCCGGCCGATCAAACACCGCTCATCGCCGGCCCCCACCTCAACGGAGGTGGTGGTGGCGTTGGTCGGCCGGGGCGGCACTCAGGTGGCCGGGAAATCACCTATCAAGGCGGCCCAGGCGCGTAAAATCTGTGCCGTTGATTCCCTGGGGACGATGACCCAGCGCCATCCGATGTGCTTTGCGATTCGTGCAACCTTAGTTCATTTCTTATTAATTCTGTGATCAAACATGCAGTTCCTATTTAAATCTGGGAAAAATACTTAGAGGCTGAATCATAAAAAGTGGTCAACATATAAATTGTAGCCCTTTGAGTCTAGTTTCATACAAAATTGAGATCACTCAATTTGGAGTCCTGGTTAGGGCTCAGCACTCATTCTAGTGGAGGCTGTCTTTAGGGCTAATTAGAACTTGTTTTTGATGCCCACCCCATTATATAACTCCAAGTGACTTGATTTTTGGGGTGTAGTCTAGTCTTGTGCATACTTAAGTCATGTCCAAAGATCACAAGGATTGGAGAAGTTTTCTTCTTAATTTTTGGGAAAGACCAATAATCCTAGTTTAACCTAATTAGGTGTCCTAAACACCTCAAAACCCTTCCAAACTTGGATGGGTGGTCCTAAGGGGTATGTATAGGCCCTGGTTAAAATATCATGATTTATGGAGTTGTTTTGGTAGGGTATTCCACCAAAATAGCCTTAGGCTCCCTAGGTTTGGGCAAAACTTTGGGTGAGTGCCCCCACCTTTCCACAAGGTCTTTTGGCTCCATATTTGGGGTGCACCTCACCCTCCCCCATGCCAACCTATGGTCCAAGTTTGGTGGCCATTGGAGGAGTTTTGCCCTAGTAAATCAAAAAGGGGCTAAATTGCTATTTGCACCCCAAGTAGGTACCCATTGGAATTCCACCCCTCACCAATTATTGGTAGGATCTTAGGTGGTCTTCCACTGACCTATGGTCAGTATAGTGAGTAGTATGGACTTGGGCAAGGTAGGGAGTTTCCTTGAGAATAGTTGGCTTGGAGGTGATGTTTAGGGCAAAAGTAAACATAAGAGAACTTTGGGGTGTGGAGGGGTTTCCTCCCACTGATTGATGGGGTGACCTTGGTCACTGCCTTGGGAGGTATGAGACACCTCAAGGAGTAGCTTTGAGTGGATTTGGAGATGCCTAGACCCTAACCCTGGGATAAACCCCAATGGGGTACAAATAGAGGTCAATGAAGGGAGTAGGGTCAAACCCTAGTGGTTTGACCTAAAGTTTTGGTGGGTAGGTCATAGTGACCAGAGAAGACTCCCTTGTGAATTTGAAGAGGTTTGGAGTTGTCTAACCTAGGTAATAAATCCTTGGGTAGATTTGTAAATAATTGGAATTTGGAGATCTAGGAAGAAATAGCACTTAGGGAATCACCATCTTCTGTCACCCACTTGTTTTTGAGGTTATGAATCTCTGGAGTTCCTACTAGAGCTGTTGGAGAAGGTTAGACCCTAACCCTAGGCTAAACCCTAATGGGGTGCAATTAGAGGTTAATAAAGGAAGAGGGGTCAAACCTCAGTGGCTTGACTTGAAATTTTGGGTAGATGGCCTTAGTGACCAGAGAATGCTACTGTAGGAGTTTGGAGGGATTTGGAGTTGCCAATCATAAGTAATAAACCCTAGGGTAGATTTGTAATTATTTAGGGTTTGAGGTTTTAGGGAGAAATAGTATTTATCAATTTACCATCTTCTGTCATAATCATGGTTTTTATGTCATATATCTCTGGAAGAATTGGTTAGATCATGAGTTAACCCTTGGAGGTCCAAATTGTAATATTCCTCATTGTTGGCAATTTTTGGGTTGGTTAAATTTGTGATGATAAATTACTGTAATTGCATGTAACTTTGCTGGATGTCTTTTCATAACAATATATAACCTCTGTAATTTTCTCATAATTTATAGATCAATATTTTTGGTAGCTCTAGTTCATTTTGAAAGAAATTGCAAATATATCCTTGGATGGAATTACAAACATACCCTCTGAATAGCATGGTCAAACTTTGTAGGATTAAATATTTTATTAATAAGCACCACTGTGTTAATTTGCATAAGGATTGGAGTTCATATGAGGGTACCTCCTTCGGAAATTATTGGAAATAATTGTGTTTTGGAATTTCTTAAAATAATAAATCTTGCTGGTTTTCCCTAAAACTTTATATCTACTGTTTATTAGGTACCCTTGATTTATGAATAAATTGGAGTGGGCATTGGAGGTCAGAAAAATATACTTGTACTTCAAACCTTAGTAATATGGCCATTTGGAAAATTATTTAAAATACAATTATTAATGGGAAATTATGAAACCCTAGATTTGATCTGAGGTAGGTAGTATGGGTCCCCAGTAAATCCCTTGGGTCAAGAAGTTGGATATTTAGTGTGCCTCTCTTCATGAGCATCAAAACGTTAAGGGTGGTCTGCGTTTAGCAATTTGACAACTTTGGGGTTAGAGGTCAATCTGGTTGTCTAGGGTCTGAAGTGATGAAGGATGGGTGGTAGCCTTGTATTATGTATGGGTCTCTAGAGAAGTTGGGGTTTGGTAAGTCTTAGGGTGGTGGGGTGCCACCCTCGGCTAGGTCGTCCGGGAATTGACGAAAGATCGTCTTTTCTTGTTAGCATCTTTTAGCACCTGAGTTTCTAAGGCAGGAAAGTCACTCTGAGGGAGTGCTTATGGAAGTCTAGCCGGTCTAGTCCGGTGATCTTTTGTTTCTGAGGTATTTATTGGTGACGGGCGGGTTAGCCCGGGGAGCTTGTAGCTCTGTATTGTTGGAAGATAATCTGCATGTGCATAAGGTGGTGGGTCCTTCGTGTTGGCGGTCGTTGCACCGACGTTAACACTTGGGCTCGGCAGGTGTGGTATTTACACTTAGCCATAAAAGTCTGGCGGTCCAGTCAGTAAGAGTACGCAGACGCTCCGCGGGTTTTGTGGAGGCGTACGATAGGTCTAGGTCGGGTAGTGCATATACCAACCTAGAGGTGGGCGAGGCCCAACCCACCGCTCCCGTTTGCCACTACGGGAGTATCCTGAGGAGTCTAGCTCGCTCCAAAAAGAGGGAACTAAAGGTCTATGCGCATAGAGTCGTAGTGGGTGAGTTGCACTTGTTTGATCACCGCATAATCACATACTTGCATGACATAGCATAATCATTGCATTCAACCCCTGACACCTATCGTATAAATTGGTATGGGACTTTTTATACGATAGGCCCTGCTAAACGACCCCTTGGTCTATAGGTTTGTATGGGCACTCCTATAAATCAATGGTTAATATTATAATATTTAGATTGTTTCTGCATTTACTCATTTCTGCTTTACCTTTACTTTACCCTGCTGTTTCTATTTTGTTTCATTTATATATATATATATATCACCTGTGTAGAGTAGATATTACCTTGTCACCTGCTTTTGTTCCTACCCCTTGTTGTCCTCCGCTTCCTCCTTTCCATCCGGTGCCTAGGAGCCCTGGGGGGAGGGGTGGGGAATTGGCTGAGTCTTTATGACTGACGGTCGGTGGACCTTATCATTTTAGGAGACCGCGGCGACGGAGCAGCACCAGAGGCCGGTGCAACTGGAGGCGGGGCAGTCTAGCTCAGGAGCTCAGATGACAGGATCCGTGAGTGTTGATTTAGTTATTTTGCTTCCGCGAGTGATCCATGTAGTGAGGCTTTGATGTATTGGGCAAGGCCCTAGTTATCTTGTTTTCCTTTCTTTCAGTTATGGTTGTGGACATCTTTTGATGATTTATTTATATATATGTGATGTGGACATGTTTTGCTTGCTTTATTCATGTTAGCTTACTTTTCTTGTGATCGATTTGGCCGGCAGGATCGGCGTTCTGTAGTGACGACCTTCCCGAGCGAAGGTGTCACCACAAAACGGCGGTTCTGGGCCTAAGACCCGGTGGGTTTTGCAAAAAAAAAAAAAAGGGGGTCTTACATTGGGAACCTCTACGGTCCAAGCACTTTCGTTAAAGAGATTAGAACTTTACTTATTTTGATCATTTTTATTCTAAGGTGAGTCGAGATTAGAGCTGTCACAGTTCCAGTTCGGTTCCGGTTCTACTAAAACCGTGAACCGAACCGCTAAAGTAACGGTTCTTCAAATTAGAACCAAAACTGTATTTTGTTTGATCGGTTTCTGTTCTGGTTCGGGTTCCAGCATAATTTTTGGAACCGTCGTGTTAACGGTTCCGGTTACGGTTCAACAAGAACCAAAACCAAACCGGTCACTAACGGTTCGGTCCGGTTCTATGCGGTTCGGTCTGGTTCCAATCGATTCCAACTAGAACCAAAACCAAACTTGACGGAATAAATGTGGGAGATCAAAAATAAAAAAATCGGAGGGAAAAGTATATTTATTCAGTTTTTTTTTTGCAAGAGAGACTTCGAAGTCTGAGGCCGGGCGCAGGAATTTCATGTTACACCAAGGGGAAGTACTTTTTGTATAATGTATAGTAAGTCGAGCTAAAAGTTATAAATTAAAACCGCAAAATCACAAAATTGCATCAGACCGCGCTGATTTTAAAAATTCAAAGATCACGATCGTGTAATGTTGATGCAATGTTCATGTTGCTGAAGATCACGACTCAACATAGGGTAAAGAACTTTAAATTGTTGCTATTAAAATTTTATTTTATAATTAAAATTTTGTTTGAAAAATATATTAGTTAATTTAATTTGATTAATTTATCAGCTACGGTGGTATAAAGACTTGAGTGTTGTTGTTGTTGTATCAGCTACAATTATATTTGTCTTAATATTTCAGAAAAATATGTGAGTAAAATTGAAAATACAATATTTCACTGTATAAAAACTGAAAGTACACCGCAAAAACCTACTCTAATTAAATCGCATCAATGTCAAACCACACAGCACGATTTTGGTGCAGTGCGATTTTGTTCAGTCTAAAACTGACCCCCTTTGTTGCGATTGCGATTTTGGTTCAAATAGCACTAGTTTCACCTATAATAGTAAGTATAAATATTATAGATATATTATAAAAAAATATACCAATATAATAATAATAATAAATAGGTTGCAGTTCAGTTCTGCTTCGGTCCGGTTCGGATTGGTCGTTCTAAAAATCTTGAAACCGTTTGAGACTTATATATTACGGTTCCGGTTCCGGTCCGGATAATGAAATGAAAGAACCACATGCACCCGGACCAATGTTGTTCACGATTCCAAAATTCAAACCGGAACTCAAATAATTAGCGAACGGTTCGGTCCGATTCTTTGCGGTTCCGATTCGGTTTACGGATTTCAGTTTTAAGTGACAGCTTTAGTCGAGATCGAGTGTCAACCTTTTTTTATATAATTTAAATCACCCTCTTAATTGTAAGCTTTCTTTTATTTGCAAAACCAATCCAAAAAACTATTTGATAAGATAATAGTGATTCCCTCGAAGTAAAAGTAATCGACGCGCCCGGATCTAATACGACCTTAGTATTTTATATCATATACTATAAACAATAAGGTACACTTGTCTTTATCAGATATAGAATCAGAGAACATCTTTCTATTTAATCAAAAAAATTATCTATCAAGTTTTTGACGTCATTGCCGGAGACTTGTGTTGATATTTCGAAAAGAGGAACAGCTATTAATTTTATAGTTTTCATTCTTTTTATTTCACTTTCCGATAAAACTTTAAGGTGCAACTATATTACTGGAAAGAGGGGTTTGGGATGTCACCCCAGCATATGTCCTAGTACCGGTGCGAGCCCTTTATAGGGTAGACTTTGGGAAGTCTAGAACTAACTTAAACCTCCTAAAAAGAAGGAAAAAATCCATCAATAATCTTAGCATCCCTTTCTTTTCTTTTATTTTTCTCGCTTCTTCTTTTTTTCTTTTCTTTTCTTTTTCTCTTTCTAGTGCACGACCCGAGAAAGCTCTTCGAATAATCCTGATATTCATTTTGATCTAGAGATTGAGCGCACCATTTGGCAGCGCCTCCGATTCATGATTATGATTTACCTTTAAATCTCGAAGTGTCGAACGGAGATATTATCACAGAAACTATGGGTGAGCCTAATCCTAATGAAGCCCAGCAACGGACCATGCCCTATTATGCGCAGCCTAATTTGGAGGGTGCACAATCTAGTATATCGTGCGACCCACGGTGGAAAACAACAATTTTGATATCAAATCTAGCATCATTCAGATGGTACAACAATCGGTATTTGTTTAATTATTTGATGGATTGCCGGATGAAGATCCTAATTTGCATCTCTCAAGTTTCTTAGAAATCGGTGACGTTTAAGATCAATGGTATTACTAATGGCGTCATTCAGTTGCGTTTGTTTCTTTTTTTTTTTTGCGGACAAAGGTCAAGCAGTGGTTGAGTTCTCTTCTTAGAGGATCCATCACTACAAGGGCCGGAATGATAGATGGAGAAATTTTTATCCAAATATTTTCTTCCGCCGAAGACCGCTAAATTGCGTACCGATGTTTTTTTTCTTTTACGCAAATCAATTCTGAGACTCTCTATGACACGTGGGAGCGCTTTAAGAAAGTTTTGTGAAGATGTCCCCAACATGCACTTCCTTCTTAGTTACAAGTGCAAATATTCTATAATGGTTTGGATGTCCAAACAAGATAGATGATTGATGTTGTCGTCAGGGGTATTCTAAACAATAAGACCCTGAAGGCCGCTAAAGAGCTTCTTGAGGAAATGACCATGAATGTCTACCAGTGGAACCCGTCCCGGTCGCGTCCTGACAAGCCGGTCGGACTTTTTGAAGTAGTTGATGCGTCTAATCTGGCTATTCAAGTAGAACGTTTAAGTAAGCAAGCGATGGAGATGTCTGCTTCCTTCGCCACTTCGTCTTGGGCTAATAATAATAGTATGATAGAAGAACATGTTTGCTACATGGGAAATTCGCTTCAGCCTTCGTTTAACCCGAATAACATTCCGTATAATAACACTTACAATCCGAGTTATTGGAACCATCCGAATTTCTCATAGAGCAACCAAAGTAATGCCCAACATCCTCCAAATATAAATCCACCTGGATTTCACCGTAACCTCTGAAGCCCTCTTCAATTAAATATGTCTTCACTAAATATGTTGTTTCAAATGAGTCCAATATTTGGAGCCTCATCGGATCGATGAAAAATTTAGAAAACTAAATTGAACAGGTTCATAAAATGATCTATGAGCGCCCACATAGAGCTTTACCTGGCAACACTGAGCCGAATTCAAGAGAAAGTGCAAACGTAATCACCCTCTGAAGCAGAAAGGAGGTAACTTCTTCAAAAATGGTCGAGCCCGAGGTAAATGTCTCCACTTCACTTCCTCTTGTTGTATCTTCTACTTTATCTCCACGCATTATTCAACCTTCTATTTCTTATCCTTCAAAAGTTAGAAACCAGTGAAATGAAGAGCATTATGATTTTTTTTTAAATTTTAAAACAAATTCAGATTAACGTACATTTCTGCGAGGCAATCTCTCAAATGCCTAAATATGCGAAATATCTCAAAGATTTGCTCTCAAATAAAAAGAAACTTGATGATATTTTGCGTGTTTCTCTTAACGCGAAGTGCTCAGTTGTTGTGCTTAATAAATTGCCCTAAAAATTAAATGATCCGATACGGTTTTCTATCCCGTGATTATTTGACAATTTATTAGTAAAACACGTCTTAGCTGATTTGGGCGCTATCATAAACTTAATGTCGCATTTGCTATTTAAGAAGTTAGGATTGGGCGATTCGAGCCCAACTAGAATGAGTATTCAACTAGCAGATCGTTCAGTAAAGTTTCCAATCGGGGTTGTGGAGGATGTGCTAGTCAAGGTTGATAAGTTTATCTTCTTGGTAGACTTTGTTATTCTTGACATCAAAGAGGATGCCGAAGTGTCACTCATACTCGGTTGCCCCTTCCTCGTCACCTCCCGCGCTATAATTGATGTGAGTAACAGAAAGCTCCTCCTTCGGTTTGGGGATGATGAGGTTACTTTCAACATAAACCCCCTCGATGAGAAATGCATTATCTACTGACGATTCTTGTTTCCACTCAGAGGCTTCTTTTGATGATGAATTCGCTTCATTTTTTGATTTAATTACACCATGTTTTGATGATTCGCAGCTTGCCGAAAATTGTTTTTTACACAAAAAAATTCCTTAGAGACCTTTCGAATCATTTAACTTAGAACATAACAAAATTAAAATATTTTATGAAGAACCCCCTAGTCTTAAATTGAAGCAACTTTCCGAACACTTAAAAGTATATTTTTCTTGAAGAAAACTCAAAATTGTCAGTTATTATTTCTTTCTTTTTGATTGATTCAGAAACTTCCAAAGTAGTTCAAGTTATAAACAAACACCGTCGTGCCATAGCTTGACAAATCTCGGATATTAAGGGAATTGACCCCTCTTTCTGTACACACACAAATTTATTAGAGGATAATTCCTGTAGCACCGTCCAGCCTCAACGACGATTTAACCCCAACATGAAAGGCGTTGTTAAGGCTGAAGTAATTGAAATTTTAGATGCATGAATGATTTACCTGATTACAGATAGTACTTGGGTTAGCCCAGTACAAGTCGTGTCAAAGAAAGATGGAGTAACTGTAGTGGCAAATGAAAATAATGAATTAATTCCGACTCGTACTATTACTGGTTAGCAGATGGGCATCAACTATAGAAAATTAAATGATATCACCCGAAAAGACCACTTTACATTATCATTTATTGACTAAATTTTAGAACGTCTTTTCGGTCACTCCTAATATTTTCTTGATGATCTTTCGGGATACTTGTAAATCCCAATTTCACCTGAAGACCAAAGAAAATCACTTTCACTTGTCCCTTCGACACCTTCGCTTATCGAAAGATGTCGTTTGGCCTTTATAACGCGCCGACTACATTCCAAAGATGTATGCTGACAATATTTGACGAGTTAGTCGAGGATGTAATGGAAGTTTTTATTGACGACTTTTCCGTTTTCCGAATTTTTTTCAATCTTGTTTAAGCAATCTCGAACGTCTTCTTCAACGCTGCGAAGACACGAACTTTGATCTCAACTGGGAGAAATGTCATTTTATGGTCTGAGAGGGGTTAGTCCTCGGACATAAAATTTCTATTAAAGGGATCGAGGTCGATAGGGTCAAGATCGAAGTAATTGAGAAACTCCCCTCTCCTATGAACGTTAAATCAATTAGAAGTTTTCTAGGTCACGCGAGTTTCTATCGGCGTTGAATACAAAATTTTTCAAAAAGTTACAAAGTCGTTAACTCATCTTTTAGAAAAAGAGTGTTATTTTATTTTTGATGATAATGTTCACCGGTTTTTAATCGCATTAAGAACGAACTTATAAATTCTCCAATTTTAATAGAGTCAGATAGGTCTTTGCTATTCGAAATTATGTGTGATGCAAGTGACTTGTGTTAGGGGCAGTATTAGGTCAGCGAGTGAATAAATATTTTCACATGATTTATTATGCGAGCAAAACACTCACATCTGCACAAGCTAATTACACAACCACGGTAAAGAAACTTCTGACAATCATTTTCGCAATTGATAAGTTTCGTTCATATATTACTCTATCCAAAGTTATTGTTTTTACTGATCAAACTCTTCTCTCGGGTACTTATTGGCAAAGATAAATGCCAAACCCCGATTATTGAGATGGAGCCTCCTCCTGCAAGAGTTCGATTTGGAGATTCAGGACAAGAAAGGAGCGAAGAACTTGGCGGCCGACCATCTTTTCACGTTTAGAGAATCCTGCTACGGAAGCACTAGCGGAGGCCGACATCGACGACAAATTCCCTAAAGAGCGCATCCTCGTCCTCGGTAAGGTAACGACTTCTTTCACCACTTGGTTCACGGTGCCAACTATCAAGTGGCACGAGTCCTTCCAAAAGATTTTTCGAGTCAACAAAAGAAGAAATTCTTTTTTAACTTGAAAATTTACTTTTGGGAGGACCCTGCCACGAAGGACCAGCCGGTGGGTGGACACTACCAAGCGAACCGAACGCGAGGAAGGTGCTGCAGGCGGGCTTCTACTGGACCACGTTAATCAAGGGCGCCCGCACTCTTGTGACTGTATGCGACAGCTGTCAGCGGTCAGGTAACTCGCCGGGACGAAATGCCCTAGAATTTATTTATTGAATATGAAAACTTTGATTTATGGGGAATAGATTTCGTAGGACATCTCCCTCCTCTTAAAAAATCGTTATATTCTCATTGTGGTCGACTACGTGTCGAGGTGGGAGGAAGCGCAAACTCGTCCCACCAACGGCGCAAGAGGGGTCGTTAACTTTCTAAAAAAAATTATTTTCTCATTTTGGCACGCCACACACAATCGTTAGTGATAGTGACACGCACTTTGTAATAGCCAGTTTGCTAAAATTTTAGCAAAATATAGTGTTACACGCAAACTCTCCACTGCCTATCACTCACAAACTAGCGGCCAAGTGGAGGTAGTGAACCACGAGCTAAAGCGGATTTTAGAAAAGACTGTCTGTTAATATGAAGGATTGATCATTTAAGCTCGATGACGCGCAATGGGCATATCGTATGACGTACAAGACCGTCATCGATTGTACACCGTATCGATTAGTCTATGACAAGACATGTCATTTAACGGAGCATCGCGCCTATTGAGCATTAAAGTTTTTAAATCTTTACTTAAACTTAGCCTCCGAAAATAAAAAAATTTAATTAAATGAACCGAACAAATGACCTGTTAACGCCTATAAAAATAACAAACGGTATAAGGAGCAGTCTAAGGTTTATCACGATAGAAAAATTAAATTTCCAAAAGCTTTTTCTCCGCGCAACCTTGTCCATCTTTACAATTCTGGTCTTAGGCTTTTTCTGAGCAACACAAGAAGGCAACCCCTCCCAAGCATAACCTTTTCAAAATCCCAAATCTCCGGTGAAATAAATTTGGTCATCAATTAAAGTACAACTCTTAAATAAAAATTCAACTTTTATATTATTCTCGAGGATCGGAATGACACCAATCTTCGCAGAAAGCTAAGAAATGAGGAAGGATGAAATTAATAATGGACGACTCCGCTTCCACCGCCGGCGGGCCCAAACCTCCGAGATTGAACAAGAAAGCATGCATCTCCCTCCTCCAGCGCTGCAGATCAATCAAATCTCTGAAGCAAATCCAATGCTTGGTCCTTCTGTCCGGCCTCGGCCAGAGCAGAGACGTCGCCGATGATCTCCTTGTCTTCCTCACTGAACCAATATCCGGCGACTCGTGCTATGCCTCCAAGGTGTTTGATTCTTTGCGCAACCCTTCCCTCTTTGCCTTCAACCTCATGGTCAAGGCCCTCTCGAAGAAGGGTAGTCACGGAGAATCTATCTCGCTGTACAGTCGAATGAGGACCGACGGTGTCTCGCCGGATATGTTCACCTACCCCTTTGTCCTCAAGGCGTGTGGCTGCCTCCGTTTGGATTATGAAGGAAGGAAGACTCATGCGCTTATTGCAAAGAGTGGGTTTGAGTTCGATTCTTTTGTTAGAAACTCGTTGATTGACATGTATGCCGAAATGAGCAGCAGCGTAGCAACTTCACGGCAGCTGTTTGATGAAATGCCATACAAAGATGTTGTTACCTGGAATGTGCTGATCGCTTCGTATGTAAAGCGTAGAGAATTTGAAAACGCAATATCTGTTTATAGGGAAATGGAGGAGGCCGGCGTGAAGGCTGATGAGGCTACTTTAGTTACCTTGCTTTCAGCTTGTATAGCTATGAAAAATCTGGAACTGGGGAAGAAGATACATTGCTACATGAAAGAAGAGTATAATTTCAGTCTTCCTCTTGGTAATGCGATTTTAGACATGTATGCAAAATTTGGAGATTTGGATGGTGCCCGCCATTTCTTTGAATCCATGCCCAGCAGAAATGTGATCTCATGCACTACTATGGTTTTTGGGTATGTGAACGTCGGTATGGTGAACGAGGCTAGGAAGGTATTTGATCACAGCCCCACAAAAGATGTAGTTCTGTGGACTGCCATGATCAATGGATATGTGCAATATAATCACTTTGAAGAAGCTCTCGCCATGTTCAGAGAAATGCAGATGGAAAAAATCAAGCCTGATAAGTTCACTGTAGTCACTCTTCTCACATTATGTGCTAATCTAGGAGCTCTGGAGCAAGGGAAATGGATTCATGGATACATTGATGACAATAGGATAAGAGCAGACAACATTGTCAGCACAGCGCTCATAGACATGTATGCAAAGTGTGGGTGTATTGATAAATCCTTGGAAATATTCAGGAAAGTGAGGCAAAAGGATAGAGTTACTTGGACTTCAACAATCTGCGGGCTCGCATTAAACGGGCGAACTGGAGAGGCGCTCGAGCTCTTCTCTGAGATGAAAGTGCTTGGAGTTGAGCCAGATGACATCACTTTCATTGGTGTATTAAGTGCGTGTCGTCATGGAGGACTTGTCGATGAAGGCAGGCGGTATTTCCATGAGATGAAGGAGGTTTACATGATAGAACCAAAGATTGAACACTATGGTTGTCTTGTTGATCTTCTTGGACGGGCAGGTCTTTTTGATGAAGCTGAGAAGATGATGGAGAGGATTCCAGATAAGAGAAATGCAGATGTATTACCATTATGGGGAGCTTTTCTTGGAGCTTGCAGGATTCATGGTAATTTAGAGATGGGAAAACGGCTAGCCATGGAGGTTGTCAAGGTAAAGTCGGTGAACTGTGGCCTCCAAACACTTATAGCGAATATCTATGCAGCAGGTGATAGGTGGGAAGATGTTACTGAAGTTAGGAAGAAGATGAAGAATCTTGGTATTAAGAAGACACCTGGTTGCAGCTCCATTGAAGTAGACGGCTTCATCCGTGAGTTTATTGTGGATGACACTGAACATCCTAAGACTGCCGACATCTATTCGGTGTTGAATGATTTGAGCAGAATCATAGAACTGGAAGATTTGTAGTTGTGCAGACAGGAGAATGATGGAGAGAAATGCATGATTTGAACAGAAGGGAGTTAATCTATATAAATGCAGTCTCCCAGAACCCATGGATCATAGAGGTGTGCATGATATCAGAAGTTATCATCCTATATATTTTATCATTGGTTGATTCTGAGTAAGTGCAACAAATATTACATTAATATTAGGTTTATACTCAAATGTACTGTAAATTAAACAAATGGAGTTTTAGTTTTTCTATATTCATATTACTCTACTGTTTTGCAGTCAACTAGAAGACATGGATTAAGTAGCCCTACTAAGAAGTGCAACCACATAAAAAGTGAAGAAGAGTATTCAGTAGTGCAGGATCTTTTGTGGTAAGTCTTTTATTTTTTTTTCCTCTCAGTTTTTGGGCCTTTTATTGAAGTATCATCAACCCATGTTTTCATGCAATAAGCCAACTTGAATGCATGGATACTGTGATAGTAAACACAGTGATGACAGTTTACTTGTAATTGGAACTTTTTGGATAGCTTTTTTACCTAAATTGTTCTTTCTGAAGTCTTAAGCGTTCATGACCGCAAGCAGTTGGCCACACATGCATGAATGCGGTGGTGTTTTGGCCTAAACATCATTTTGGGATAATAGTGTTTGTGATTGTACCTATCCAAATGGTACATGTGTTCTCAAATGTACTCACTGTTTCACCCCTCTCCCAAACAGGATTGTAGTTTGTTAAACTTTTCACCATGTGGTTAGGAGGTACTCATTCCACTTGTTTAGAGTAACTGATGGAAAACCTTTAAGGTTTAAGTTTAACTAGCTACAAAAGCTGATTTGGAAGATGAAGTTCTCAACTTCTCGGGCATCATGGTGAACCAAAGTTAGGGGAAAATGGAGTTATTGTGAGAGATGCAGTTATGATGAGAAATAGAGCTCCCACCTTTTGGTGAAAAAATGATGCACAAAATGGAGTTTTTCCTCTCTCCCATCACATCAGAGCCCCAAAATGGAGGTTTATCAAACACATCAATTCTCCGTTGACGCTTTATCTCATCGAAATGGAGTTAAAACGCCAAAACAACTAGAGCCTTAGTGTTGTTATTAAGCTGATTTAACCTCAGTTCAGGATCTCAAAACAATTCTATTCAATCTTGAAAGCACCATCTTTAGTCAGAGACTTGATTCAATCTGATCCCAATTCTAGCTAGACCCACATCATTAGATTTCTAGTGCTCAATCAAGTTAAAAGTTTTGATTTTTGATCCTCAATATAAGCTTATAGTTCAACATTGATATAGACAGTCATACACATGTATAACACATGTCTGCAAACATTCACATAAACTTTTCAACATCAATAACTAATTTATCTTAACAGTTGAAAAGGCAGTTCCAAAGAATGGTTACACAATTTTTGCTTTAAAACTAGATGTGAAGAGATCTAGTAAGATAAATCCTGATAATGTAACAAGAAAACAGCAATATTAGTCATAAAACCCTCTCCCATTTCAGCAGCTAGGCAACAAGTATGTTGGTTTGAGCTGTGTTGACCTGGTCAACAGTTTTATATATGTTTGTATATGTATTTTGTATTTTGTATTAATTATTAGGAGAGAGAAGGAGTTGGCATTTATTGTGGAGAGAGAGGGTTTGTTTTTTGTTGCCTATAAATAGGCGTGTCCCCATTGTAAAGTTTGCGGTGAATAGAAAGCAAGAGAAAATTCTGCAGTTTTTGGTTTTCGCGGCAGAATTATATAGAGAGAGAGGATTGTAGAGAGAGAATATTTGTATTCTTCCCGCAGGAAGAGCATTCTCGCCTCCTACATCTCGCCAGCAGGTACAGTGCAGCCGCGAATTTTATTATTCCCGCAGGAATAATATTTCTCTCGCCTGTACACCTCGCTAGCCATCTTCTCGCGTGGAGAAGCTCGCTGCCATCCGCCATCTCGCCTGGAGGTGTATCTCGCCACCTTCTTCTCTCCTGCCACTCCCGCAGGAAACTATCGCATGTAGGAGTTCTCGCCTACAGGTCATTCGCCGGAGTAGAGTTGCGCTCGCCGTAGTGTTGAGGTTGGAGGTGCTCGCCGAGAACTAGTAGTAGGTGTGGTGCTCGCGTGAGCTGTGTCTCGCCGAGGAGTGTGTGTGACCTCGCCGGAGTGAGTGAAGAGGTGCGTCTCGCCGGTGAGGTGAGGTAGTGCTCGCAAGGAAGGGAGTGTGAGTGAGTGGACGTGTGCTTGCCGGAGAAGTGTTCGAAAAGAAGAGGTGCTCGACAAGGAGACTGTATTGAGGTAGCGAGGTCGCGCTTCCAACAAGTGGTATCAGAGCTAGGTTGCAAACCTTTGCGGTGACTCGGAAGGTTTGAGGAGTAGAAGCCATGGAGATGGGTGGAGCTATGCCGGGGCAAGTCCCCAAGTTGACGAAGACCAATTATGGGAATTGGAGCATACAGATGCGAGTGCTACTCGCCTCCAAAGAACTATGGGATATAGTGAACAATGGCTATACTGAGCTTACTGCTGAAGCAGAGGCGGCGTTGACTAACGCCCAGAAGACAACACTTAGAGAGGCAAGGAAGGCGGACAAGAAGGCTTTGTTCTTGTTGTATCAAGGGGTTGACGAAGCAACCTTCGAGAAGATCTCAGACGCGAGAACCTCTAAGGAAGCATGGGAGGTGTTGCAACGCTCCATGCAAGGGGTTGAGAAGGCCAAGAAGGTGAAGTTACAGTCCCTCCGTGCGGAGTCTGAAGTAACCAAGATGCAAAGTACCGAGAAGGTCGGTGACTATGTGACTCGTCTGCGGACGCTCACAAACGAGATGAAGAGAAATGGGGAGGCGATCGAAGATGTAAGCTTCATGGAGAAGTTGCTGAGATCTATGGCCAAGAAGTTCCGTCATATAGTGGTGGCGATCGAAGAATCGAAGGACCTCAACTTGATGACCGTTGATGAGCTTGTAGGCTCTTTGCAAGCTCATGAGTACAGGATGCTGCAGGATGATGAAGAAGCGAGTGGCTTGGGAAAAGCACTCCAGACCCAGTTGAACTTTGGGGAAAGTTCAGGAAGAGGAGGCGGCCAGCGTGGCCGAGGTCATCAAGGCAGAGGCAGAGGTAGAAGAGGAGGTAGAAACCAAAATTTCCAGAAGGAGGCGGAGCGACCTCAAGGAGGTTGGCAAGAAGGAAGAGGAAGAGGAAGAGGCCGAGGAAGAGGCCGAGGAGATATGTCTCAAGTACAATGTTACAACTGTAACAAGTATGGACATATGAGCTACGACTGCTGGAGTCCGAGGAAGAGAGAAGAAGCTAACCACTATGTGGAGGCTAGGAACAATGGGAACAATGCTGGAGATGGAAACCCGATGATGTTCCTAACCTACCGAGGTGCGGAAGAAGGGAGAAGTGAAGTGTGGTACCTGGACACAGGGGCGAGCAACCACATGTGTGGAGATAGAGAGATGTTCACAAACTTTGAACCCATTGGGGGTGAGGTTAGCTTCGGAGATGCGTCAAAGATCCCCTTGGAAGGAAAGGGTTTGGTGGAGACGAAGCTGAATGGGGAGAGAGTGCACCTAAACGACGTGTACTATGTGCCAGGGTTGAAGACCAACATCTTGAGCATTGGGCAGTTAGTGGAGAGAGGCTATTGCGTCCAGATGAAGGATGGGTCTCTGGCAATGAAGAATGGTCAAGGGAAGGAAGTAGTGAAGGTGGAGATGACGACGAACCGTCTCTTCACGCTGAAGATGGATGCTCAAGAGACAGCTTGTCTCGCGAGAACGGAGGAAGAGGAAGAAGCATGGCTATGTCACCATAGGATGGGCCATTTGGGTTTCACGGGGTTGAAGCTGCTATCTCACTCAAGGATGGTGATAGATCTGCCAATGATCTCACCACCTCAGAAGGTGTGCGAAGCTTGCACGAAGGGGAAGCAGAAGAGGCAGAGTTTTGAAGGAGGGAAGTCCTGGAGAGCAAGGAGGCAGCTTGAACTGGTTCACTCGGACATTGCGGGTCCGTTTGAGACCACCTCAATAGGCGGAAGCAGATACTACATAACCTTCACGGATGACTTTAGTCGGAAGTGTTGGGTATATTTCCTAAGGGAGAAATCTGAGGCCCTTGACAAGTTCAAGGAGTTCAAGGCTATGGCGGAGAAGGAGAGCGGTCAGGCTCTGAAGGTGCTAAGGACAGATCGGGGTGGGGAGTACACCTCGAGGCTGTTTGATGCTTTCTGCAAGGAGAATGGGATCTCACACCAGCTGATGGCGGCGTACTCACCGCAGCAGAACGGAGTGGCAGAGAGGAAGAACCTCACCATCATGAACATGGCGAGGAGCATGGTGAAGGAGAAGGGGCTACCGAAGAGTTTCTGGGCGGAAGGAGTGCAGTGTGCGGTGTATCTACTGAACAGATGTCCCACAAAGAGCGTGAAGTTCATGACGCCGTTTGAAGCATGGAGTGGCTGGAAGCCAAGCGTGAAGCACCTAAGGGTCTTCGGGTGTGTAGCTCATGCTCACATCCCGGAACAAAGAAGGAAGAAGCTCGACGATAGGAGCGAGAAGTGTATCTTTGTTGGCTACGCTCTGGAGAGCAAGGCTTACAAGCTTTACAACCCGGTGACAGAGAAGGCCATAGTCTCGAGAGACGTGGTGTTTGAAGAAGGCAGCAGCTGGAGCTGGGATGAGAAGACGAGGAGCATGAAGGGCATGTTCTTCGAGGATGAAGATGAAGGAGGTCATGAGGCTGGAGACGAGGATGGTGGAGTGGAGCCACCATCACCACCGAGCAGGAATTCAGGGGGAGCTTCCACCTCGCACTCAAGAGGGGAAAGCTCAGGTGGAGGAAATTCTGCAGGAGGCAGCGGGAGCCGGAGTGACTCCGAGAGTCCACCACCCAGGATGAAGAGGGTGGGGGAGCTCTCTGAGGAGACGGCCCCAATCCATACTAACTATTCATTGTATTGTCTCTTAGCAGATTGTGAGCCAAGGTCCTATGAAGAAGCTGCCCAGGAGAAATCTTGGAGGACGGCGATGGATGCCGAGATGGCTTCTATCAAGAAGAACGATACCTGGAGGCTAGTGGATCCACCGGCAGGCCACAAACCCCTCGGGGTGAAGTGGGTCTATAAGGTGAAGAAGAACAAAGACGGCGCTGTGGAGAAGCACAAGGCCAGGCTGGTGGTGAAAGGGTATAGACAAGTCCAAGGAGTGGACTATGATGAAGTCTACGCCCCAGTTGCGCGGATCGATACCATAAGACTGATCATCGCACTGGCAGCTCATTATGGGTGGATAATCTTGCAAATGGATGCTGTGGCGGCGTACTTGAATGGGTACCTGGAGGAGGATGTGTACATCGAGCAGCCTCCAGGGTATGTGGTGAAGGGCCAGGAGAGAAAAGTTTGCAAGCTAGACAGAGCCTTGTACGGGCTGAAGCAAGGAGCAAGGGCGTGGAATGGAAGGATAGATGCCTTCCTCCAGAAGCATGGATATGTGAAGTGCCCGTACGAGTATGCCCTGTATGTGAAGACTGAAGATAACGGAGAACGGGGACATCATGGTCTTGTGTCTATACGTGGACGACATGATATTCACCGGGAACAACCCAACGATGCTTGAGGAGTTCAAGAGGCTTATGAAGAAGGAGTTCGAAATGACGGACTTGAGAGAGCTGAGTTATTTCCTGGGGGTTGACGTGAAGCAGGAGGAAGACGGGATCTTCATATCCCAGAAGAAGTATGCAGAAGAAATTCTGAAGAAGTTCAGGATGGAGGGTAGCAAGGCTATCTCCACTCCAGCGGACCCAGGGACAAAGTTGAGGAAGGACTCTGAGGAGGAAGGTGTGGACCCGACGATGTTCAAGAGCCTAGTCGGGAGTCTAAGGTACTTGACCTTCACTAGGCCGGACATCATGTATGCGGTCGGGGTAGTAAGCAGGCACATGGAGGAGCCCAAGCAGGATCACTTCACCGCAGCGAAGCGAATCCTAAGATATGTGAACGGAACAAGGGACCATGACCTGAAGTACTCATCAGGAGGAGAGTTGAAGCTAGTCGGCTACTCGGATAGCGACTATGGTGGAGATGTCAATGATCGGAAGAGCACTTCCGGATACTGTTTTCACATGGGGACGGCGGCGTTCTCATGGAGCTCGAAGAAGCAGGCTACTATAGCCTTGTCATCATGCAAAGCGGAGTATATAGCGGCGGCGGCATGCGCCTGCCAAGCCATCTGGCTCAGGAAGCTATTAGGGGAGCTACATCATGTGCAGGACTGGCCAACGACAGTGTTAGTGGATAACATGTCGGCCATCCAGCTCGCGAAGAACCCGGTGCTGCATTGGAGGAGCAAGCACATCGAGACGAGGTATCATTTCCTTCGTGAGCAAGTGGAGCAGAAGACCGTGGAGGTCGTGTATTGCCCTACCGGAGAGCAGGTCGCGGATATTTTTACTAAGGCATTGAAGGCAGACACGTTCGCGAAGCTCAAAGGCAAGCTCGGCATGTGCGGTCAAGCTTGAGGGGGAGTTTGTTGGTTTGAGCTGTGTTGACCTGGTCAACAGTTTTATATATGTTTTTATATGTATTTTGTATTTTGTATTAATTATTAGGAGAGAGGAGTTGGCATTTATTGTGGAGAGAGAGGGTTTGTTTTTTGTTGCCTATAAATAGGCATGTCCCCATTGTAAAGTTTGCGGTGAATAGAAAGCAAGAGAAAATTCTGCAGTTTTTGGTTTTTGCGGCAGAATTATAGAGAGAGAGAGGATTGTAGAGAGAGAGAATATTTGTATTCTTCCCGCAGGAAGAGCATTCTCGCCTCCTACATCTCGCCAGCAGGTACAGTGCAGCCGCGAATTTTATTATTCCCGCAGGAATAATATTTCTCTCGCCTGTACACCTCGCTAGCCATCTTCTCGCGTGGAGAAGCTCGCTGCCATCCGCCATCTCGCCTGGAGGTGTATCTCACCACCTTCTTCTCGCCTGCCACTCCCGCAGGAAACTATCGCATGTAGGAGTTCTCGCCTACAGGTCATTCGCCGGAGTAGAGTTGCGCTCGCCGTAGTGTTGAGGTTGGAGGTGCTCGCCGAGAACTAGTAGTAGGTGTGGTGCTCGCGTGAGCTGTGTCTCGCCGAGGAGTGTGTGTGACCTCGCCGGAGTGAGTGAAGAGGTGCGTCTCGCCGGTGAGGTGAGGTAGTGCTCGCAAGGAAGGGAGTGTGAGTGAGTGGACGTGTGCTTGCCGGAGAAGTGTTCGAAAAGAAGAGGTGCTCGACAAGGAGACTGTATTGAGGCAGCGAGGTCGCGCTTCCAACAAAGTAAACTTGCAATTAAATTAAGATTTAAGAACCTTCACCCAAAGGAGGTTATAGCCCTAATACCCGCACCAAATAGAGTCCTCTAGTTGAAAAATTAAATGGGAGAAATCAAACATTCTCTTTTCCAAAAAAGAAAGAGACCTGAAAATCACAAGACATCCATTATATATGCCATGTTGCTGTAACAAAAAAACTATACTAAGGATGATAATTAGGCTGCATTGACATCTACTATGCAAAGTATAATGATTACCATGAAAGATTTAAATTTTATGAGTGATTTGTTGAGCCCAGAAATCTGGATCCCCCCAGATAACCTAATATTACATGGAGCTACCACACTTCGTAGATAAAAGTAGATTATAGCAACAACCTCACAAAATATGACACAGTTGTGCAAAGTAAACTAGGCAATTAGTGCTTAATATATATTGTTGGAATGTTTCAAAAATACTTAATTACAAGGGGTCTCACAGACACACACACACACATATATATATATATCTTTAACTACTATATGCAAGAAGTTGCCTTTGGTGCAACATTCAAAATTGCCAAATATAACCTCATTCTTTTACTCCAATGAATTAAATATATATTATGAAAAAATGGAAATTCATAAAATATAATGGCTATTTGTGTAATTATATTATATCCCTATAATAAAAATAATGATGGAAATTCATAAAATTCAAAAGTTTTTAGTAGACCTCCTACACCTACTATGGTAGGTTATCATTAGACCTCCTACACTACTTTAAAATGAATTTTTGTTAAAATATAAATATTTTTGAAAAAAACTATAAAATATTAATTAAAATTTTTGTACGATCATTTTGAGTACTCATATGTATATGTTCCGCCAGGGGCGGGCTCGCGCGAAGCCCGCCGTCGCCGGCCAGGTACTGTCGCGCTTGGCAATAGGGGCGGAGCCCCGTGCCTGTCACTCGTATATATATAAGAGCAAAGAGAAATACATGGAGTGTGGAGAAATACATGAAATAATAAACGCTAGCCCCCTCCCCCCCCCCCCCCCCCCCCCCCCCCCAAGTTGGGTGTAATATTGACTATTCCCAAATTGGTAATGATCTGTCTGAAAGTACTCACAGTCAATCCTTTATTGAGGATGTCAGTCAGTTGTTGTTCAGACGGAATGAACAGAGTACATACAATTCCTCTCACTATGTTTTCTTTAATGAAGTGTCTATTGACCTCAATCTGTTTGGTGTGATCAAATTTAACACGGTTATGAGCAATGCTAATGACTACCTTATTATCTCAATATAATCTGATTAACTTATTTTTCTCAAGACCAAGATCTCTTAATAGTCTTAATCCACGACCTTTCGCAGATTTCATGGGTCATGGCTCTGGATTCAGCTTCAGCACTAGATCTGACAACCACATGTTTTTACTCCTCCATATAACCAAATTCCCACCAACCAAAGTGCAATATCTCAAGGTGGATCGTCGATCATCACCGATCCAGTCCGCGTCTCTGTAGACTTTAATCTTTAGCTCATCATTAGGTGAGAATAGGATACGACTCCCAGGAGAGGTCTTGATGTATCTGAGAATACGGTGGGCAACATCAAGATGACGAGTCTTTGTGGAGTGCATGTATTGGCTGATCACTCCAATCACATATGAAATATCTGAGCGAATATGTGACAAGTAAATCAACTTCCCCACTAACCTCTGAAAACCTGTGATTTCCTCAATAATTTCTCCGTCATCTCTCTCTAGTATGTTGTTTGCTTTGATTAGGTGTCTATAGGTCTACACCCACTCATCCCCGATATCTCAAGTAAATCGAGGATATACTTCCTCTGCGAGATGAAAATCCCATGATTGGACCTGACGACTTCAACGCCCAGAAAATACTTGAGATTTCATAAGTCCTTTACCTCAAATTCTCTAGCTAACCTTTCTTTTAGAGTTTGAATTTTTTTCAGATCATCTCCTGTTATAACAATATCGTTCACATAAACTATTAAGACAGTCAATTTAACTTCCTTCTCTGTGCTTGATGAATAGAGTATGATCTGGAGTAGATCCTAAGGTCGTCATAGCCTTGTGAAATCTCCCACGCCAAGCTCTTGGAGATTGTTTGAGGCTGTATAAAGTCCTTTTTAGCTTGCAGACCTTCCCTTCAGATCCTTCAAGGGCAAGTCCAGGAGGTAGGGACATATATACTTCATATTTTAGGTCTCCATGAAGAAACACGTTCTTCGCATCTAACTGATTGAGATTCCGTCCCTTATAGGAGGCACATGATAAGAGAACCCTTATGAAGTTCATCTTTGCTACAGGAGCAAAAGTCTTCTGATAATCAATCCCAACAATCCGAGTGTATTCTCTCATTCCTCTGACAACCAGTCTTGCCTTGTTTCTTTCAACAATTCCTTGGGTGTTTTGCTTAGCAGAAAACACCCATTTACACCCGACAACCATCTTTCCTTGAGAAAGACGCACCATATCCCATGAACAATTTTTTTCAAGAGCACGCATTCCTCCAAGCATGGCTTCTTGCCACTTGCAGTGACTAAGAGTTTCCTGGCAAGATGGCGAAATAGAAATAGAGGACAAAGAGGAAATAAATGCTCTATGTGAAGCGGTTAGAGAAGCATAAGACATAAACTGAAACAAAGTGTGTTGAATAGAAGTACCTTCTCTTAGAGCGATAAACTCTGAAGACGGATCAGTAGTCAGCTCTGGTGTCCTGAGAGAAGCTTGCATGTTTATACCCTTATTTCTCTGAGAGTAAACCTGGAAAGGGGGAGCACGAGATCTCTCCTGGCTGTTAGATGCAACATGAGGGGTAGCTGTAGGAACATTAGGGGTAACTGTAGGAAGCTGGTATGAAGGAGGAATGTGTAAAAGTGTGAGGACTCCTCCTTAAGTGATAAGGAACTTACTTCCATCATGGGAGAGGACCTCCTGAATTGAGGTCCCGTAGTAGTTTTCAGATTCACGGAAGATGACATCCATGGTAACAAATACCTTCTTGGTCACATGATCAAAACATTTGTAACCCTTTTGAGTTGGGGAATACCCGATGAAGACACATTTTAGGGCACAAGAGATGAGTTCAGTTCTTTGATGTATATGAACGATGCACACACGCCCGAAGATACAAGGATGAAGGTTAATGGGAGGAACCTGAAGAGTACTGACAGGTGTTTTAAACCCGGGAACACATGTAGGCATACAATTAATGAGGTAAGTTGTTGTGAGAAAAACACCCCCCAGTAGTATTTTGGAAGGCGCGTCTTAAGTAAGAGACACCTTGACACATTTAGAAGATGACGATTCTTACGCTCTAGCACACTATTTTGAGCGGGGGAGTAAACACAAGATGTTTGATGAATAATGTCAAGATCACTGAGATATCGTTCAAATTGAGAATCAATGTACTCAACATCATTGTCACTACAAAGAATTTTAATAGTACTATTGAATTGAGTTACTATCATTTTTTTTTTGAAAACATTAAAATAAAGGAAACACTTAATTTTTAGTTTTCATTAAATATACCCAGGTAGTGCGGAAAAAATAATCAATGAAAGTAACAAACCAAGAGCTTCCAGAAATAGAAGCAACATGACACTGCCCCCAAACTTCAGTATGAATAATAGCAAAGGGTGTAAAGCTAGGAGAAGAAATATGATTAAAAGAATTACGACGGTGTTTGCTTAGTTCACACATATCATAGTGAAAATTTTCCTATACAAGGAAGACATAGTATGCAATAAAAGTTTCATAGATGGATGAAAAGATGTTCGAGACGGAAGTGCCAGGAATCCAAAACAGAAGAGTAATCCACGTGTAAGGCTTGTGGTGGTGAAGTAGGATTAAGGAGTCAAACACGTAGAAGTCATCACACAGTTTACCAAAACCAGTCACTTTCCCCGTCTTCAAGTCCTGAAACACACAAGAAGTGGGAAAAAATTCACAGAGCAGTTCATATAATTAGTTATGTGACTAATGGAGAGAAGGTTAAAGACATAAAGAACATAAGATAGAGTGAGAGAGGAGCAAGAGATGGTCCTTTCTCAGCAATAGGAGAGAAAATCCATCCGCACTACTCGCCTTGTTTGTACCAAACAAGGGAAGGTAGGACACAACACCTGTAGCAGAGCCAATCATATGGTCGGTGGCTTCAGAATCAATGATCTAGTGGGTAGAAGGACGGGGGGACGCAGCATGGGCACCTGATAGTCCCTGATATGCATGTGAGGAGGACGATAAGGTGGACGACTTAGTAGAATGTCCCTGCATCAAGTGACGAAATGCATGTATCTCATCAACAGAAATGGCCACTGAAAGACCACAATATTAGGACCAACACAGGGCGATGCCTCCTCTGAGGCATCAGAAAGGTGAGCAGACCTAGACTAGGATGACCGACCCTGAGAGCGACCAGAGCCGCTACCCCCTCATGGAGGAGAACCTCCTCTTGGAGGTGGGAAGACATGAAACCTGAAACATGTGTCCCAGGAGTGACTATACTTCTCGCAGTAGTCACAAATCAGATGGTCTTTGTCAGCGGGCTTCGATTTGAGATCACGGGGAGCACGACTACCAGAACCATACTAAGCAACAAGGGCAGATCCCTTGGAAACTGAGTCAGATCGCCAAGTCTGTCATCGATCAAACTCTTTCTGAACAGTGCTATACACTTCTGGAATAGGAGTAAGAGAGCGTCCAAGGATCTGAACGTTGATCCGATTGAAGTCACGATGCAGCCCGTGTAGAATTCAAAGACCATGTTGCATTCTTCCTAGGCTCGAACAAGAACCTCATCCTCAGGAGACACTAGGGTTAACAAATCAAAGTGATCATACTCCGGATAAAGCTAAGTGAACTCTAAGTAGTAGACAGAAGGAGGACGATCGCCCTGTCTCAAAAGAAATATCTTTCGTCGTAGTTGGAAGATTTGAGTTGCATTCCTTTTGCACGAATAAGTGGCCTCCGCTCTCTTCCAAATATTTACCGTTGTATCCAAGAACAAATAGTTTCGGACAATAGATTCCACCTTAGAGATCGTAAGTCATGACATTGACCAAAGAGTTCTCAGACTCCCACTGCAGCTAATCTGGGGAAGTTTGTGCGGGCTCCGGTGTAGTGCCCTGAACATAACCAAACATTCGTTGGCTCTTTAGGGAAATAGTAATAAATTGAGCCCACATGAGGTATTTAGATCCATCCATGCATATTGTAGTAATTTGGTGCGTGTTGTGGTCATGACTTGCCCAGATAGATCCCCCAGAAGTCGAGGTAGAGGAAGAGGCCCTGGCTCCGGATGAAATAGTAGGGGATTCTCCGTTCCAATATGATGATCCAAGAATATAAATCAAGAAATCAAGGGGAAGACAAAAATGGGCCTTTAGGATTTGCTTATAGAAAGAGGGGAAAACCAAAACCCATGAAGCTTCCTAATCCGACGCACGAATCCACATCAAGTCACAATCGGTGATGAGATAGAGAAGGAAGAATCATCTCCTCAAACAAGAAGAGAGAACGACGCCGGAAATATGGCTTAGACCTTCATTTCCAGTGCCAGTTCAAGGGGTCGTCCTATGGCCAATTGAAGACAAGGGCGCACTTGCGCGACGACTGAGCGCGGTTCCATCGACTGGGTGAGGTCGACGCGAGATGCGGGAAGCAAAATTAGGAGGCTGCGGGGCGAAGTGAGAAGCGACTGAGCAAGATCGAACGAGACGCGGCTTACGGGAGACGAGCACTTGTGAAATGTGTTTTAGGCCCTAAGGCGGCTCTGATACGATGTTGAAATGTTTTGAAAGTACTTGCTTAATTACAAAGGGTCTCACACCTATATATATATATATATATGAGTGAAGAGAAATACATGGAATGGAGAGAAATACATGAAATAATAAATGCTAATATCTATACATATATATAAAGTTATTTAGGGTATGAATAGTGCTTGGTTGTCCGTCGCAAGTGTGATGGCGGGAGAGAAAGAGAGTGGGAGGAGAGAGAGAGAGAGAGAGGGAGGAGAGAAACTGGGCGGGCGGAAGAGAGAGAGGGAGAGAGAAAGATGGAGAAAGAGAGAGAGAAAGAGTGGGGCTGAGAGAGAGAAAGAGTGGTCCCAAATCTATATATATTAAAATATATTAATTCCCAAATATATATATAATTAATTAACATTAATTAATTCCCAAATTATATATACGAGCATCTTCGCACGGGCTACGCCCGTGCTCGATGCTCTCGGGCGGCCTTCGTCCGCATAAATGCGGGTTTCAATGCGATGGAGTGCGAGCGGCGAGGCATTCTTAATGTTCACGGGCGAAGCCCGTGCAGTCGAGAGCACCGAAGATAGGCGTAACACAATTTTTATGCGGGCGAAGCCCGCAGTGATGCGGCCGAAGGCCGCCCGAGAGCATCGAGCACGGGCGTAGCCCGTGCGAATATGCTCGTATATATATAATATTCATTCTTAACCTATTATGAGACATAAATAGTTATTCAAGATATAAGGCAGAGTCTCCCCGAGCATGGTTCGACTGGTTCAAGAAGGTCATGATTGAGATGGGATATCAGCAGATCAATGTCGATCACACGGTGTTCTTCACGCAGAAGGAAGACCACATCACCATACTTGCGGTGTATGTGGATGACATGATCATCACAGGAGATGATGAGCAGGAGATTGGCTGCCTCAAGGGGGCTCTGGGAAAGGAGTTTGAGGTGAAAGATTTGGGTCTTCTTAGGTACTTCCTTGAGATTGAGATTGCTTGCGAGACAGAGGGGATTGTTCTTTCCCAAAGCAAGTATGTCTTGGATCTCCTCACAGAGACGGGGATGTTGGGGTGCAAGTCAGTTGCGACATCAATCGATCAGAAGTACAAGCTGGGTGCTGAAACTGGAGAACCAGTTGATCGTGAGATGTACCAGAGGCTGGTTGAGAAGTTGATTTACGTGAGCCACACACGCCTGGACATCTCCTTTGCAGTGAGCGTGGTAAGCCGCTACATGCATGCCCCAAGGAATGGCCATATGGATGCAGTGTACCAGATTCTTCGATACTTGAAGAATGCCCATGAAAAGGGGCTGATGTTCAGAAGGAACGGGCACGTGAAGATTGAGGGCTACTATGACTCTGATTGGTCAAGCTGTGCAGATGACAGGAGATCCACCTCAGGCCAGGAGATTCACCTCAGGCTATTGCATAGTTGTGGGAGGCAACTTGGTTTCCTGGAGGAGCAAGAAACATTCAGTGGTGTTCAGATCGACAACAGAGGAGAGTATAAAGTCGTGGCATTGGGGGTTGCAGAGCTCATATGGCTGAAGAGCATGCTGGTGGAGTTGAAGCTGGATCGAGGAGATAAGATGAAGTTGTGGTGTGACAGTCAGACAACCATCAATATTGCAAATAATCCAGTCCAACACGATAGAACCAAGCATATCGAGATTGATAGGTTCTTCATAAAGGAGAAGTTGGATTGTGGGAGCTGTCACGTCTCGACCAAGAGACTCAGCTCAAGCAGATTGCTTGACCAAGGGACTTAGCTCAAAGGATATGATTAGGGGTTGCGACAAGATGTGTTTAGTGAATATCTTTCGCCAATCTTGAAGATGAGTATTGTTATGTTATTATGTGTAGGCTATATATATAGTCATACTCTTATCTAATTAATCAAGTCTTATTTGCCCCTCCCAAAATATCGCCCAACTAAAATAAAATTTGTACAGGAAAACGTCTTGTTGACTTTGAACATCAACACAGAGCAACATTCACATTCACTCTGATTTTGCTTGTTCCTCCAAGCACAATTTCACCACGGTAAGAACACATGCAAAGATACTTCCGCCCTGATTCTACTATGAAACTTGATTCTACTCCAGTCTCAGTAATGTAGATATTCAACGTGATTCTACTCAAAAATTTACATGATGGGAAGAAAAAGAATATCAATTTTACTCCGAAAGATTTTTAAAAATTCCACTTCGCAGGCTGACAAAAGTGGTCAACTAATGTCTGTTGTAAGTGTTACTATCAGATAAATGCAGTTCATCATTGCGTAGGAGTTTCAGTTCTTCCACCAAGTATATTCAGTAAATGCCTCGTCGACTCATAGCACATGGATTATATGTGATATAAGAATGAACATTGAGGCTCCGTTTGGCACGGCGGTAGCGGTCGTGAACGCGGTGGTTACAAACCGTCGTTCGTGAACACCCGACCTCACCTAAGGAACTTCATTCACTGTTATGTTCAAAACTAGTTTTCTTTTCTTGGTGGCGGTAATAACCGTTGTCATGCCAAACATACATTCTATGACTGCGGTGTTTTTTTCCAAACTCAACAGAGCAAAAAGGCCGTGCCAAACGGAGCTTGAGTCAATCAAAATCTAAATTATGGTAAACTGCTTGTTAGAGATGTGTTTCTTGACAATATAAATAAATACAATTAAGGATGCCTTCTGAGCTACAACTTTTTTGAAGCAATGATCTTTATACCTGCAATTACTGTGGAATAACTGAAGCTTAATAACACAATGTGGGTCCCGGACACAATTAATAGTGGTGAAGTAAAAATAAGTTGATAGCATTTAGTTGGCGGTAAGAGAAGGTCGATGGCAGCGGGAGAAGCTTGAGGAGATGGCACCAAGAGAAGCTACGGAAAAAGCTGTGAGAGAAGGGAGGAGATGGGAGACAAGCTCGACAAGTTGACGACAGTGGACTTGGAAGCTCGACGAGTCGAAGGCATTGGGAGAAGCTATGGGAGAAGCTGCCGGAGTTAGATGGTGTGGTTTTAGGTTTTAGTTTTTAGGTTTAAGGCTTGGAGATAATTAAAAGAAACACTATGCAATTCAAATGTTTTCGAAATGGTACAAAAGGTCATTTCCCTTCCAAGTATTTGTGCTTCATAGGTAGAGAAGGAGATTTACAAACATTGGCAGTGTCATTCTTCATTCTTTTTAGTTCTCATTTTTCATTTTCCATACATACTCGATAGTTCTACCTTTGCATGATAAGATTTTCTTCCATTCATTTCATTTCAAGTACATAATAGATTTAAAACCTAGGTCTACATTGTTCTCGTCTTCTTTGTTGCTCAATGAGTAGCGGTTGGGGTGTTCACAAACCGAATCGAATAGTTATTCAATCGAATCCAAATTTGACATAGAGTGCAGAGATTCAGATTCGGATTCGTTCGAATATTCGGATTCAGATTCAGATTCAAACATGGATTCGAATTCGAATTTTATAATGTTTAATTATATATAATGTTTAAATATAATTATATATAATATTTAATTACATATAATTCTTGCAAAAATGCAGGGTAAGGTTTGCCTACATTTCACCCTTGTGGTGGGACCCTTCCCCGGACCCTCGTTGTGCGGGGATGCTTCGTGCACCGGGCTGCCCTTTTTTATATATTTTACTATTCGTGAATCCTTCAAACAGAATAAAATTATTCGGATTCGAATTCGGAAAATACGAATTTTAATCAAAGCTTCACGAATCGAATCCCGAACTATTCACAAACTATATTATTTGTGAACAACCCTAAGTAGCACCTTCATTTACTCAGACAGGATGATTATTCATACTTATTATTCATACTCAATCTCCGACTGTCCTAGTCAAATCTTAGTTACTAAAATCCAAATTTCATTTTCTTCGTGTTTTAACTAAGATTTTAGTTTTCTTTAGCCCTGCCAATCGTTTCACGTTCAACCATTATTGATAATAATTCTTTTTACTATCTTCATTTTTTATTCTTTAGAACTTTTTTGCATTCGCCCATATAGTTCTCTTAATTTCACTCTAGCATACATGTTTACATTTTTTTAGTTGGTTAACTATGCAGCCCTCTATTACAGTGAAAGAAGTAAAATATGAACCCCAAGCATACAAGCAAAGGGGACAATTAAGTGACGCTAGACCATGAAGGCTCCGTTTGGCACGGCGGTGGCGGTCATGAATGTAGTGGTTATGAGAACCTAAGGAACTTCATCCACTTTTATGCTCAAAACTAGTTTTCTTTTCTTGATGGCGGTCGTAACCGCTGTCATGCCAAAGATACATTCTATGACGTGGCATTTTTGTTCAAACTCACCTAAGCAAAAATGCCGCGCCAAACAGAGCCGAAATCTCTGAAGATTTATAAATACCAAAAATGACATTATTCAGACAGAAAGATTTGAAAAAGTTCCAAACATTATCTAAGCATAATTGAAATCAATATCTGCCGCTATACTTTATGTCTCTTCCTCAAGAAATGAACTTCAAAAGGTAAATTTATCAAAATTTAATTATTGTTTAGAACATCCGAACATAAAACATAATCCACAGTTTTTTTTATTCCCCAGATAATCGTTGTGTTAAAGGAGACAAAATTTGATAGAAGACCACCAACAAGCTGACAATGCAAAAGAAGAGAATTTCGTTATCTTTGTTAGAAGAAAAGAAAAGAAATAGAAGGTGTATTTCATTCTTCCTCATAGAGGCTTTATATAGGAAATACATACACATTAACTCACCTACGTGATGTGGGACCAAACTCAACAACATTTAGAGACTCTACTAGACCGACATAATAATTTCAACACTCCCCCTCAAGTTGGAGTGGAAACCTCCAGCTTGGAAACAACAAATAATGAAAATGGAGGTAGACGATGTGGGACAAAACATCAGACGAGCCACCGAGGAAAAATACCATACCGGGGAATCAAACCGGGGACATAGCCACACACGACGCAGGACCCACACATGACGTGGACTCGCTGAAAATCGGTCAACCAACATCACCTACACACACAACATGCAGAAAGGAACCAACGATGTGGAATAAATCATCAAACGGTCAACCGGGGATAATCCGTCTGAGATAATCTGTTGGGGATAATCCGCACAAAGGGTGGTCCCACACGACACGGTCCCGCACGACACGGTCCCACGCGACACAACCCGTCGAGATTAGAACACCAACATCAGTCGTGTCCCAACACACAGCCAATCGAAAGAAATATGGGGAGACACAAACAATGTGCGACCTGGAGGCAGTGTGGGACAAAAGCACTCATCCGAGTCACCCTCATCTCAAGCACTCCCCCTCACGTGGAACACACCTGAATGGGCATAACAAGACATAAACAATCACAAAGACAACAAAACAATAAAAGGACTCATAAAGGGACATAAACTTCCACGAAGTATCATCGTCGGCCAGAATTCAGCACCCTGGAATGGGTGATAGCAGCAGGAACAGATAGAAATCCGAGGGGCAGTGGATGGAGTTGTCTGAAATCAGTAGAAAGGAGAGGCAGCGGTTGGATGCGGCTGGAGCAGAAGCAACAGAGTGGTCGTGAGCAGCGACGGTAGGAGCAGAAGTCTATGATGTTGTCCAGGATGAGAGAAGCAGCTAGCAGGATGGTCGGCAAAGGGCACAGACGAACAAGGATCGACGACGAGAAATGGCAGAGGGAAAAACGTCGATAGAAGCGGCAGAGAAGGAGAACCTTCACTGGATCGAGAGAGGAAACCCGTCTGCATCGATCAGCTGGAGGGGAAGAGGGAGTGGAGACCTCCGTCGTTGTTGTCGTCGGGATCCGATGCAGTGGCAGAGAGAAGAAACAAAGCCTCTGTCGTTGTTGTCGTCGCTGGTTGAGCAGAGGGGCTCGACGAGGCCAGCGGAAGAGCAGATCGGCACAACGGGAGTGTTCGTTGTTGGTTGGAGGCAGCACAATGAGTCGGGATCGCTCGACTAAGAGCCGTCGTCGACTGGAACAGCAGCTGGAGTAGCGTAGATCGTCGATGGCCTTCGTCGATCCAGAGCAGGGAGAACGACGATGGGTCGGCGAGGAAGAAGGCTCGACGGGATCTAGTGAAGCCAGCAGTGACGACTCGAGAAGAAGAAGGGTGAAGCAGGGGCTCCTTCGTCAGGGAAGAACAAAAGCAGCGAGGCCGGCATAAGCCTTAAACCTCACACGTGCGGAAAGCGGAGGATGTGATCACATTTTGGCTTTCTGTTGGTGGGGGGGGGGGGGGGGGGGGGGGGGGGGGGCTCTGATACCATGTTAGAAGAAAAGAAATAGAAGTTGTATTTCATTCATTCTCATAGGGGCTTTATATAAGAAATACATGGACACATTAACTCACATACATGATGTGAGACTAAACTCAACGACAGTTAGAGACTCTACTAGATTGACATAATAATATCAAACTAATAATTCCAACAATCTTCAACATTCAATGACTCCAAGTATGGTGACATAGGCTCCGTTTGCCACGACGTTTTTGTTCCGGTGAGTTTGGACAAAAACACTGTGGTCACAAAATGTATGTTTGGCATGACAACTGTCCAAGAAAAATAAAAGTGGATATAGTGTCTTAGGTGAGGTTGGACGTTCATGAACGACGGTTCATAACCACCGTGTTCACTACCGCCACCGCTGTGCCAAATGGGTCCATAATCAACCAAAGAGCCACTTCAATATCAATTATTACTGCTGCACGATACTTCTTTTAAGATTGCTCGGGGTAACAAGATATGCTCAAGGTAATTCAACTGCATATTTTAAGATTATATGTAACATTTCAATAATTTTCTTTGCCTAAACTACTTTATAATCAGATACACAATATTAATAGCTTAATACTCATTTAAGGTGGATGCCTACTGCAAGGATATGTTGTTGATAGCTATGTTAAATTTGAGACATAAATTAAGATAGTGAAGACTAATGCAAAATAAAATTTGTGCAGAGTTATATCAAGGCTTGCAAGATCGCTCAAGTGCTGGAGAGAATGACGAAGGTACCACTATTTCCCACTCGGGATAGTCCTCGCATGCTATATATTTTCGTCGCCATGACGATTCCTCGCTCAAATCCTCAACCACGGGGTGTGCATAGCGAGGGTGACATAACAAATTTGGGGCCAACAATAAGTATTTTTGAAATTCAAGCTATTCACACAAGTTAACATAGAATGCATATGCGACGGTTTCGTTCGTGAGTTGTAATTGCTGAAAGCCCCAACTTTGAAAGGGCTATAACTCCATGTCCTTAGGAATGTTTGTATTAGAATCCATGTATGTTAATGCATGCATGAATACATATATTCCATGTATATATTACCATTTATTCAACATAATTACATTGGGATGCTTGCATATGATGCTCTTTAGAATGTAAAGAGTTATTTAGTTATTATGTATGCTGATATGTTGCCAAGTAGGTATTGGTGTGTCGATATACATTGACAACGTGGAATGCAAAAAAAATGGCATTGCGTGATTAGGAATACAGATATTATTTGGACGTTGTTATTAGCAAATCATGTTATGCTATTAGCAAATCATGGTTATTGGCAAACCATCTATTTTGAAAATGACTATTAGCAAATTTTCTAGTATTGTTGAAGCGTTTTGCGAAGAGCGGCGATGAATCAATAACAATATACCTTAATCCGGTAGACTTTATGCATTCTGCCTCATCCTCCATAATACAAGAAATGAACTAAATACATCGGAACACATACACTTGGCGTTTTTGTCCTCACTGGTTCGCACTAGCCGGCGGCATCACTGACATTTTTGATCGAGGAATAGATTTCGCAATAGCCAGATGCATTATCACGAAGAGCGGCGAGGAGAAAACGAAGGAATGGGGCTTTCGGTTTAGGCGGAAAGAGGGAGAATAAGGTTTGCTAATAGCACATTTTTTAGATTGGGAAAAAAACTTCATATTGTTGAATCAGATTTATTTTGGTTTGCTAATAGCGAAACCCGATTTGCTATTAACAATGTCATGAAGAATAGACTACAACACTCAAGCCTTTATCCCACTATAGTGGGGTCGGCTGTATGGATCCTTTGTCGCCATTGTGCCCTATCTTTAGTCATAATCTCACTAATGCTTAAGTACATCATGTCTTTCCTTATAGTCTCATTCCATGTCTTTATTGGTCTACACCTCCCCTGTTTAACATGAAGAATTGACTATTAAAAGAAATTGTATTTTGACAAAAAGATAAATATATGGTGATTTGTCTATCTAAATTACTGCTTATTGTCTTCTTTGCGTATGTTACCTGAAAATTGTGTATTCCATAGATACATATATATTGTATTATTTTTTTTAGGGTGGGCGAAGATCTCACCTGCCTATTAAATATTTTCTATGTACCGTCGAAAATATGGGTGCTAGCGAACAATAAGTAAGACTAGTATGTATTATATTAAATATAAGAGAAATGTAACACATGATTATGTATTGTAAGATAATGAATTATCAATAAAATATATTTGGTTCATCCGTTCATGCTCTTGTTCTGTGTAACTAGAAAAGATCTTGAATTATATATAATGTTTTCGTTTTGTTAACTCGAGCTTACCGGGCCAGTGTATGACATATTGGTATCAAAGTATAGATTTCAAATTTCCTCAAAAACTCAACAATATATAGTTGTTGTTCTTGCATCAGCCGCTCTTCTCATCGTTGCGGACATTGGAGAAGAGCAGTGACCGCAGAGTTGTGAGCGGCAGTAGCATCTAAAGTTGGTGAGTCAGGTTCTTCAAAAATTTGTTGTGGAATCATCTCATAGGAGTCGGATAGGTGAAGTAGATAGCAAACCGCTAGAAGCTCCGTAAAGTGTTTGTGTTGAGTGGCAAGGTCAGTAGAGAAGGGTCGATGTTGGAGAAGCGCTACGCCAAGGGATTGAATCTCCTAATAGGCAGTGGCCAGAGATAGAATTGGTCTTGCACAGAGATTATAGTAGATGGTGTAGATGAAGAGAGGCCTTAGTACCCTTGGAGTATAGTAGGAGTGGTGATTGGGGAAATGCGTAGTGAAGTGAGCCCTTAGTTTGTCCATGTCGATTAGTTTTTCCTTATCGACCCTCTATTATGACTGGCCCTTCCTCATATATCACCACAAATTTGGTTCCTTCGTTATTCATCACGAGCCTCAAAGGCAATAATCGTATCACCATCAAAAATCTCAATGGAGCGAGCAATTACATGTAGTGGCCTATAAACATGATGACTGACTATACGTAGCCAGACATTCAAGGGCGGATCTACATAAGGCCCAAGTGTGGTCGGCTGTCTACATTGATTTTTGTAAAAAAAAACCATTAATATAAATTAAATTTAAATAGTTTTTTGTCCTATATGTAGACATTGCATGCAAAATTTTCTTAAAAATATAGAATATTTGTCATATACTTAGATACATTTTACAAAAAATTGATTAAAAGATATGGACAATGTACAAATATGTGTCATTAATATAACACATTTCTCTTTCTTTTAAAACAGAATTTGAACACCTTTCTTCAACCGAAAGAGATAGAGAGAATACAATTTGTGTATAGTAACAATAATACCCATTAGTATTAATATCATTTCATTATTATTACTATTATTATTATTATTATTATTATACCTTTTGTGCCTAGGAGATAGAGGAATGTGTGAGAGAGAGGGAGACTAGACATGCGTAGAGAGAGAAAATAAATGATCATAGGCATAAGGGCGTCTTTATTTAATGTGTAACATATCATTAAAATTGAAGGATACAATCTAATCTTGGCTATTTATTTTAGGGCATTGATAATCAAACATTTTATTTGGCTATTTATACATCTTTTATTTAAAAAAAAAGTCATTATTAGAGTCTCTAAAATACCTATGTGTATCCCCTCTTCTTTCTCTCGCTCACTCCCGAAAGCTGCCGCTCCTGTTTCGCGTATCTGAAGCCCTCACCCGACCTCCCGATTGTGCCGCCCCCTGTGTGATTCCCGGTCGGCGAGATCATTTTTTCGGCCCATTTCGACTGCTTAGGTGAACTTTTTGCCCTCCAGTGAGTTCTTTTTTCGCTTTCTCTCAATTTGATATTATAGATATGAATTATGTTAGATTGAAAAAAAATGCATTTCAATGTTTTTTTGGAACTTTTTTTTTCGAATATGTTCATTGTATATGTCTAGTTATATCTATAAAATCAATTTAAATCCATTTAAAAAAATCATTTTTGAATACGAATAGCAATGTGAGCTACAATTATAATTCTATGGGCTATGAATAACGGTGAGTTAAAAATAGCCAAAGAGGGTGTATGATTATTAATTACCTAATTTTACTTTGGAATCATGACAAATAATAGGATAGAGTATAAAAAAACCTTTAAAAAAAATTAGAGCAATGTTATAAGCAGACATAAAACCATTATTTGCAATCCATTGATATCCGCAGTCCAAACAAATTATTTGCAGTTCAATATCTTTATCCACTCCCCAAAATTTGTTCAATAGGCCCACTCTTGTGGAAGTCGAATTTCATGGCCTGAGACTAAGGATGGTGGTGGTAAGCGTTGGTGAGGCTTCTGCAGAGGAATGAAAATGTTATCGCGATGCCGACGACGCCATCCTTCATTCTGGAAGTGAAACCAGGCTGGACTGAGAGCCCTCTTTCTCAACTGTTGGAATGAGAGCCCTCTTTCTCAAGAGCCAAATGAGAAGGAATTAAAAAACCATGGTTAAAATAAAGTATAAGTTAAAGAAAATAGAAAGGCATACCATGATCGATCGATCGAAGGAGAAGTATGCCATGTAGTGTAGATAGAGGGTGTGATCTACCTTTGCGGGAGGAACTAAAAAACAAGCCGGAATAAGATAAGTTTGATTATAAGCTGGGGGAAGGAAGACGCTTGTGCCAGTAATGAAGGGGAGATACAATTGGACTGGGCATACCACATGGACTTCATATGCTGCTGATGATCTACATGTTGTGTTTTTTGGCCGCAGATGTTTGCCTCCTTAAAAGCCAAAGCCCAAAATCTGCATTTAGGAAGAAAATAAGTTTGTCCCTTAGTATTCCAACTAATGTATTAACTGGAAAGGATGCATTGAATGTAATATCTCTAGAGTGTTCCTGTATCTGGGATGTTCCCACATGGGTATAAATACTGTATGTATGGAAGTTGTGTTGCGGAAGAAAAACTTTAGGTTATTATTCCTTCTTGTTCTTTACATCTATTACAACATATATATATACACCAAAGTGTCTAACCGCACACCAATCCACGCTAACCGCACACTATACAAATATTAAAGTCCCAACACTCCTCCTCAAGGTGGGCGGAAGATGTTGACTAAGCCCATCTTGTCACAATTCCTTATCATATCATTTGCGTTGAGCCCCTTTGTCAAACAGTCAGCAACCTGATCTTTGGTAGTGACATACTCCAAGTGTCCACTATCCAGTTTTTCCTTTATAAAAAATCTATCAATCTCAATATGCTTGGTCCTGTCATGGTGAACTGGATTGTTGGCAATGCTGATGGCGGCTTGGCTGTCACACCACAGTTTCATTCTGTCTCCTGGTCCACTTTTAGCTCCATCAGCATCCCTTTCAACCAGAGGAGTTCAGCAACCCCTAGAGCCATAGCTCTATACTCTGCTTCCGCTGTCGATCGTGCTACAACTGACTGTTTCTTACTTCTCCACGAGATCAGGTTGCCTCCCACAAACACACAATAATCTGAGGTAGATCTCCTATCGTCGGTACAGCTCGCCCAATCTGAGTCGCAGTATCCGTCAATCTTCACGTGCCCATTCCGTCTAAAGAGAAGCCCTTTTCCTGGAGCAGACTTCAAGTATCGAAGTATTCTGTACACGACATCCATATGACCCTTCCTGGGATCATGCATATAACGACTCACCACGCTCACTGCAAAGGAGATGTCCGGACGGGTGTGACTCAGATAAATCAATCGCCCAACAAGCCTCTGATATCTTTCCCGATCAACTGGTTCCCCTGCTTCAGCGCTCACCTTTTCTCTTGTGTCAATTGGCGTTGCCGCTGGCTTACATCCCAGCATTCCTGTCTCGGTGAGGAGATCCAGGGCATACTTTCGTTGAGACAGAACGATTCCTTTTTCCCCATAGGCGATCTCAATTCCAAGGAAATACTTAAGCAGACCTAGGTCCTTCACCTCAAATGTCTTCCCCAAATCACGCTTAAGACGCGTAATTTCCTCCCCGTCATCCCCTGTGATGATCATATCATCCACATACACAACAAGGATGGTGACGTGATGATTTGCATTATGTCTAAAAAACACCGTGTGGTCGGCGTTGGTTTGTTGGTACCCCATCCCAACCATGGTCTTCCTAAAGCGGTCAAACCACGCACGAGGGGACTGCTTCAGTCCATACAACGCCTTTTTCAACTTACACACTTTCCCTTGCGTCATGGCCGTACCAAATCCCGGTGGGATCTCCATGTATACTTCCTCCGCCAAGTCTCCATGAAGGAAAGCGTTTTTCACATCCAGTTGGTGTAACTTCCACCGACCATTTGCCGCTAAGCTGATCAGAGTTCTAACAGTACTCATCTTTGCCACTGGTGCGAATGTCTCATCATAGTCGATGCCATATGTTTGGCTGTACCCTTTCGCAACCAATCGAGCCTTGTAACGCTCAATTTTTCCATCCGGGTTCTGCTTCACTGTGAAGATCCACTTGCATCCAACATCCCTCTTCCCTTCCGGAAGCTGCGCTAGTTCCCACGTCTTATTCTTCTCCAGAGCCCGCATCTCCTCCTTCATCGCAGCTTGCCAGTTGTGGTCGGCTTTAGCTACCTGCCAATTGTTAGGTACAATAATATTATCCAATGATGCGATGAATGCTCCGTGAGAAGAAGAGATAGCGTCATAGGTGACATACGAAGCAAGATCCCAACCATACCGATCAGGAGGATTACCCGCATTGCTGCGAGTGCTCCTTCTGACGGGAGTAGTCGGGAAAGAGGAAGGAATAGACTCACAGGGAGGTGGCAGAGGTTCAGCTGGATGTGCATCCGGGAGTGAGACGGGCATAGACGAGGGACTAGGCACTGTCGCTGTGGGTGCAGGTACTGGAATAGGGATACACTTTTCTCTCCTCTGATATGTGATAGGCTCCCTTGAACTTGTAGGTACCACATTTCTCACCTCCTCCTGTTCGTGATTCGTCTCTCGTTCCTCCACGGGCGTGCCACAGACTTGACTTAAATCTGTCACCAGATTCTCCCACTCTCGATCACCATCTCTAAAGTTAGACCTTTCAGGTATGGGTAGGGTCTCATCCTGAGGGTAGTACCGTTCGTGTTCACGGGAGTGGACATCCATGCTCACGAAGCACCGTTTTTTCGACTGGACTCCAACATACGTATCCCTTCTGGGTACCAGAATACCCCACAAAGATACATTTAATCGCCCTGGCATCGAGTTGCCCCACGCTTGTCCTGTTATCCTTCACAAAGCAGACACACCCAAAGACCTTTAGTGGGAGCATACCTCCGTTATGCCCTTGCAGCTCCTGACATGGGGATCTCCACCCTAAGGTCTTCGATGGCATTCTATTAATTAATTGTGCCGCTATTAACACCGCATACCCCCACAGGTTTTGGGGAACCTTCATGTGTAGCATCATGCTCCTTGCCACTTCCATCAGATGTCTGTTCTTCCTCTCAGCGACACCATTCTGTTCGGGAGTGTATGCACAAGTAGTCTGGTGTAGTATCCCGTGAGATGACAAGTACTCAGCAAGGGTCTTGTTGATATATTCTGTCCCATTCTCTGACCTAAGCACCTTGAGTATTGCGCCGTATTGAGTTTGGACATGCTTGTGAAAGTTCTGAAAGCAAGTCGAGACCTCGTTCTTAGCTTTCATCAAGTAAACCCACGTGACACGTGAGGCACAGTCAATGAAGGTCACAAAATATCTATAACCATTAGAAAAATTAACGGCACACGGCCCCCAAACATCTGAATGCACAGTATCGAAAACAAAAGAGCTTCTGTGACCAGAGCTAACATAAGAGTTTCTTGTGAGCTTGCCTAAGTCGCAAGCATCACACAAAAGTTTGCTTTTACATAATTTTTCAGATAGAGACGGAAACAACCGCGCTAAAACACCAAAAGATGAATGGCCTAATCTTCGATGATGGAGCAGTAATGTCTCCTCCACATTTGTCTTTAGGTTCCCTTTCTTTGTCTCCTCCGTCACAGATACAAGAGCAGCGTCCAATCCCTGTTGATCCAGGTACCACAACCCATCACGCCAGGTCCCAGTCCCAAGTATCCGCCTCGTCCCTTTCTCCTGGAATGTCACCTTGGGAATGTCAAAGGAAATAGTACATTTTAGTTGGAGTATAATAGAACTAATAGACAAGAGGCTGACAGGAAATGAGGGAGCATGCAAGACATTGGATAGTTTTATCGAACCTGTGCAATCGACCGTACCCTTACCGACCACTGGCTGAAAGGTCCCGTCCGCTGTCTGGATGCCATCTGGAGATGCAAGACGTATGTAGGAGGTGAACTTCCCTGAGTCTCCAGTCACGTGTTGGGATGCACCCGAGTCAACAATCCATTCCGACGTTTCGGCAGGATGTTCATTAGATTCAGAAGTGTCTGCTCCTCCTCAGTATAGATGACTCCAGTATTCTCTTCTCCTCCACATACTCCAAGGTTAGCCCGATAGCTACCTCTACCTCCTCTACCCCGGCCACGTACACGAGTTCTCCTACGGCCACTACCCCATCCTCTCTCCATGGGTGGCTTAGAGCAGGCATACCTCAAATGGCCAGTTTCCCCGCAATTAAAGCACTGTCGAGTGTCTCCTGACGACCTCGGGGTGGGGGTACTGACAGTCACAAGAGCCGACTTCACAGCAGCGGACCTCCCAGTCCCTTCTTGAAGTTTGATGCGAGTCTCCTCCTGGATCATTGCCGATATAGCCTCGGTGAGAGATGGTATCCCTGAACTTGAGAGAAGTAGAGCTCTTCTCTGGTTGAACTTCTCATCCAACCCCTTGAGAAGTTTCATCGTTCGTTCTTCCATTATGATCTTGGAGGCTCGGCATTCCGGGTCCTTGCAACTCATTCCCCCAGACGCATGATCATAGTCCATCCATAGGCGATCTAACTCGGAGGCATACTCCTGCACAGTCTTCTCTCCCTGTACCGTGTCATCAATCTCCCCTTTTACCTGAAAGACCCGTAGAGAATTACCTACTCCGTCATACGTGCTCTTCAGCTTGTCCCAGACTTCCTTGACAGTCTCCAGTCCGTCAACAGTGGCAGCAATGGTTGGGACCATCGAATGAAGAAGCCACATGAAAACCACCATGTGGGTAGATTCCCACTCATCTCCTGCAGTCGAGTCATTCGACTTCTTCAGTTCCCCCGTCAGAAGCCCCCCAAACCTTCTGTGCCGTGAGAGTTTTTTGAATCCGACGAGACCAGCTCAGGTAAGTGGTCGGTCCCTCTAGCTTTAGGTCAACCGGAGGAAGATCCAACTTCACAGCACGCGGGGCAGACCCCATGGACCCAACTAGCTTCAGTAGGGTGGCCACCTCGGAGGCATCCAGCTTGTTTAGGATGTTTTCCATCTATATGGGAACGAAATCGCTGATTGAAATAGCCGAACTCTGATAGGGAATAGCCGAAGTCGCTGATATGGAATAGCCGAAGTCGCTGATATAGAATAGCCGAAGTCGCTGATATGGAATAGCCGAAGTCGCTGATTGGAATAGCCGAAGTCGCGGATTGAAATAGCCGAACTCACTTCTGCTTCTTCGTCCCCCTTTCCTTCGAACGAAGACTTCGATCCCTTTCCTCACCGAAGACTTCTGCGTCTCTGCTTCTTCTTCCGCCTTTCCTTCGAACGAAGACTTCGATCCCTTTCCTCGCCGAAGACTTCTGCGTCTTCGATCTTCTGCGTCTTCTTCGATCCCTTTCCTCGCCGAACTCACTTCGATCTTCCGCTTCTTCTTCTCGTCCTCGCCCCTCCTTCGTCGCGGGGAGATCACGCCGCCCTGCCAGGCTCGCGCCGATCGACGATGCCAGCCACTCACCGACGACCTTCTAGGCTTCTACGCGGAACCCGTCGCCGCCCCCACCTCTGATACCATGTTGCGGAAGAAAAACTTTAGGTTATTATTACTTCTTGTTCTTTACATCTATTACAACATATATATATACACCAAAGTGTCTAACCGCACACCAATCCACGCTAACCGCACACTATACAAATATTAAAGTCCCAACAAGTTGATTACTATGCAATGAAAAAACACTTTGTCTTCTGTCAGTAAAACCCACCTTTTCTTCCACCTGTAAAATCTTAATACCAATAATCAGAAATATTCTATCAGTGGTATCGGAGCAAGAGGTTAGAGGCATTATCATAGAGTTGTAGTTCATCCTTCATGGCTTCATCATCTACCACTAAAATCCCAGCCTATACCCAGTCTTCATTCTTGTGTTCACTGGAGATCTCTATGAGCATTGGAGTGATAAGATGGAGACATTGCTGATCTCACAAGACCTGTGGGACATTGTGCAAGACGACATCAACACCACCGACAAGGAAGCAGATGATGCAACACCATAGTATAGCAAAGAAGACAAGATGAAGGATGCACCAGCACTACACTTAATCCAACAAGGCGTTTCCACCAGCATCTACGAGGAATCATGAGATCCAAATCCTCCCATGAAGCTTGGGAGTGACTAAAAAATGAGTACAAAGGCACAAAAAAGGTAATCAAAATTAAACTCCAAACACTCTGACGACATTTTGATGATATTAAAATGAAGGAAGGAGAGAATTCACAAGAATACTTTGCTAAAATAACCAGTTTGGCAAACCAAATAAAGGCCCTTGGAGGAAATTTGGAAGAATCACAAATTGTAGAAAAGATCCTTAGATCCCTGCCAAAAACATACAATCATGTGGTCTCAGCAATCATGGAAGCACATGATCTCAACAATCATGGAAGCACATGACATTGAAGCCATGCCAGTCACTGAACTGCTAGGTTCACTGCAGTCATACGAAGATCACTTCCTCCATGACAGCTCCCCTTTAGAAAAAAGCATTTCAAACCAAAATGACATTCAGAAACAAGACATGAAAAAAGTCGTCAGGAAATAAAAATTTCAAAAACCTGAAGCAAAAAAATCCTGAAGAAAAAGGGAATTTTAAACAAAAAGAAACTATCTCTTCAGACAACTCCTGCACCATCTGTTAGAAGCAGAATCACACCACTGAAGACTGCTTCTTTAGTTGTATTAAGTGCAAAACTTAAAACCATTCAAAGAAAAACTGTTGGTTTAAGCCAAAACAAAAAGTTCACAGAGGCTAAGGATGATCAATTTCTCTGCGCATGTAAAAGTCCTAAATCCAAAGAGTCATCCAATCTCTAGTTCATTGATAGCGTCTGCTCCAACCACATGGTCAACAACCAAGACTTCCTTCTCACCCTATATGAAACCCACGAATCTGAGGTAATAATGGGGGGGGGGGGGGAGGGGGGGGGGGGGGGGGGGGGAAGGCAATAGTAGAAGGACGAGGGACAACCTTAATCATCACACCTAAAGGAGCCCAAAAATTAATTGTGGATGTACAATTTGTGCTAACCCTCACACAGAACCTTTTAAGTGTAGGCCAACTACTTAGAAAAGGCTACATGGTTGTATTTGATCACAACACAATATATTATCCATACACTACTACTCTTGTTGGGTCGGCACAACTCAACTCCAGCAACATTTTCATACTTGAAATGAAACCTCAGAAGTCAGTCACTCTGTCCTGCACTCAAGACAATAAACAACTCAGTTGTGGTACCATAGACTTGGGAACTCGACATCAATTAGTTGAAGGTCTGCCCAACTTAACAAAAACACGGATGAAATGTGATACCTGTGCCAGGAGCAAATCCCATCGTTTGCCATTTCCACAGACAGCGCAACGGAGAGCAACTCAACCACTAAATTTAATCCACATTGATCTCTGGGGTCCTGCCAGCACGCCATCTCTAGGAGGCAAACAATATTTCCTACTCATCGTCGACGATTACAACCGATTCATGTGGAACATGCACTTGGAGCATAAATCTGGCAGCTTTCAACAATTCAAAATTTTTAAAAATCAAATTGAGAATGAGCTAGAGAGACATATAAAAACACTAAGGAGTGATAGGGGAGAGTTCATATCTAAAGATTTTAATATTTTCTATCAAGAAGCAGGAATTCGCAGGGAACTCACTGTGTCAGTGACATCCCAACAGAACGACGTTGTCGAAAGGAGGAATTGAACTATCGTAGAGATGGCCAGGTCAATGCTGATACAAAGTCACTACCAAAATCCTTCTGGGCCGAAGCCTCGACAACAGTCGTATATATTCTCAACCGCTCTCCCATGAAAGCCCTCACCAACACAACTCCATATGAAGCTTTGTACAAACAAAATCCAATAATTACTCACTTTAAGGTATTCAGTTCTTTTGCTTATACCCATAAAACAACAGAAAATTGCGATAAACTAGAAGAAACCTGTCAAAAGTGCATCGTGATAGAGATGTTATCGTCTTCTTGTATAGTGATCAAACCAAAGTATGTCGTTTTCTTGAACCAAGGAGCAACTAGGTAATTGTTTCAAGAGATGTTATCTTTCATGAAGAGGAAGCCTGAGATTGGGAATCAGCTAGTGAGCCATCACATCATCCTCTGCAGCTGCCGGTTGAGTTGAAAATTCCTCCAAACTCCCTCCTTGACGGCTCAGAATTTTTTGAGACCGATAATTCAAACTCAGAGCTTGTATCATCATTGCCCCAAAAGTTTAGATCACTCCAAGACATATATCAAAGAGGAGAATTTTGCCCTCTTAACATCCTCCACACCCACCACATTTGAAGAAGCAGAGAAAGATGAGAGATGGAGATTAGCAATGCAAGAAGAAGTTGAAGTCATACAAAGAAATAAAACATGGAGCTTAGTCACCAGACCAGCTAATCGTGAAATCATAGGCTTCAATTGGGTCTATAAGCTGAAGCAAGACGAAGATGAAAATGTTCTGAAACATAAAGCTAGGCTCGTTGCTAAAGTGCACACCCAAAGAACAGGAGAAGATTGTGATGAAACGTTTGCATCAATTGCAAGAAAAACTACAATTCGTCTCATACTTGCAATTGCCACTCAGTACAAATACCCTATATTCCAGCTTGATGTAAAGTTGGTTTTCCTCAATGGGGAGCTCTCAGAAGAAGTATATGTCCAGCAGCCGCAAGGATTTATAGTAAGGGGAGATGAAGACAAGGTATACATATTGCACAAAGCCATGTACGGGATTAAACAGGCTCCATGTGCTTGACATCAAAACATTGATACTTATTTCCATCAAAAAGGATTCATCAGAAGCCCTATCGAACCAACTCTCTACATCAAAGCTGAAGGAAGGGACAGGGAAATCATAAGCCTCTACATTAATGACTTGATTGTTACCGGGACAAATCAAAAACTTATAAAAACCTTTAGAGAGAAGATGAAGAAGAAATATGAAATGACTGATCTTGGGCCCATGAAGTTCTTTTTGGGACTCCAGATCAAATAGTCTGAAGGCAGCATTTTCATCTCTCAGGAGCATCACATCGGGTCTCTCCTGAAGAAGTATCACCTGGAGGACTGCAATCTTGCGGTCACTCCGATGAGCACAACATAAAAACTAACCTCCAAATCTATGGAAGAAGAAGAAGTAGATAAAGAAGGGTATAGAAGCTTAGTTGGAAGCCTCATATACCTTACAAATTCAAGACCGGATATTGAGAAAGCTGTCAACTCTTGCTAGATCTATCAGGAATCCCTCAAAGGCACATTACTCAGCAGCCAAACAGATTCCTCGTTACCTACAAGGCACAAGAAGCTACGAGATTCACTACCAACATAATCAAGACACTTCTCTAAATGGCTTCACCGACTCTGATTGGGCCGGAGACGTTGAAAATCGGAAAAGCACGGGAGGTTTTATCTTTTTTGTAGGTTCCAGCCCTATATCATGGAGCTCTCAGAAACAGCTGACCGTCGCACTTTCGACCACTGAAGCCGAGTACATGGCTCTCAACACTGCTGCGTGTGAAGTCATTTGGCTTCATCGAGTTAAGAAGGGGATAGAAGAAGAAAGAGGGGGAGAAGAAGATGGAGTAAAGCTTTTCTGCGGCTACATCTCTGTTATCGCACTGTCCAGAAATCATGTATACCAGAGCAGAAGCAAGCATATAGATATTCTGTAAGACCCCATTTTTTTTTGCAAAAACCACCGGGTCTTAGGCCCAGAACCGCCGTTTTGCGGTGACACCTTCACTCGGGAAGGTCGCCACCACAAAACGTCGATTCTGCCGGCCAACTCGATCACAAGAAAAGTTCATAAAAGAGAAGACAAGTCCACATAATCAACATTAAATATAAATGTCCACATGTACTAACTGAATAAAAGATAACAGCAATGGTTACAATAATAAAAGGGCTCTTGCCCTATACATCATTTCCTCACTACAGGATCACTCGCGGAAGCTAACTCCTAAGTAAAACTAAAGCTAATCGTCACCGACACTGAGACCGGAGCACCCTGACCTGTCTGACCCATCCCTGCAGACTCCGTGCTCCTCTGGTGCTGCAACACTGGATTCTTCTTCCCTTTTGGCCTGCGGTCACTGCCTCGCAATCCATGCCTACGTCTTCGCCTTCGGCCTTCTGGTCGCTGTGCTGGAGGGGCTCCACCCCTCAAGGGGAATCTGACTCGAGTATGTCCCAGCTGGTGACAATGGTAGCATGGCCGTGGGGTCCACCAGGACGGATCCTTTTGCACCTGTTTCCCTGTTGTTGCCGCGTCTCCTTGAAACCCTAAAATGATAAGGTCCACCGACCGTCAGTCAAACATGACTCAGCCAATTCCCCACCCCTCCCCAATGGCTCCTAGGCACCGTATGGGGAGGAGGAAGCGGAGGACATTCAAGGGGTAAGAACAAGAGCAGGTGACAAGGTAAATTCTATGCTACACAGGTGTATATATGTATGAAGCAGTAAATAAGCAAAGTAAGGTGCACGTAAAGTATAGAAAAGCTGTATGTAAATAGACAGGTAAGTAATATAACAATAACCATTGATTTATAGGAATGCCCATACAAACCTATAGACCAAGGGGTCGTTTAGCAGGGCCTATCGTATAAAAAGTCACATACCAATTTATACGATATGTGTCAGAGGTTGAATGCAATGTTTATGCTATGTCATGCAAGTATGCTGTTATGTCATGATCATACAAGTGCAACTCACACACTTCGACTCTATGCGCATAGACCTTTAGTTCCCCCTTTTTGGAGCGAGCTAGACTCCCAGGATACTCCCGTAGTGGCAAACGGAAGCGGTGGGTTGGGCCTCGCCCACCTCTAGGTTGGTATTCACACTACCCAACCTAGACCTATCGTACGCCTCCACAAAACCCGCGGAGCGTCTGCGTACTCTTGCTGACTGGACCGCCAGACTATCAAGGCTAAGTATAAAACCACACTTGCTGAGTCAACGTATTGACGTCGGTGTGAATGACCGTCCAATACCGAAGACCCACCACCCTTATTGCACATGCAACATGTTCTACTTCCTACTTCCGAGCCATAAGCTCCCCGGGCTAACCCGCCCGCCATAAAACACCACTGAGTCACAAGCTCACCGGTCTTAGCAATCTTCCCTTACAACCACCGGGCCTACCGCTCGTAACACCAAACCAATTAAAACTCCCGAAACCACGGAGTGAGGGTGAGTATGTTATTAGTTAATCTTGTACAACACCTTACTTCTATACTTTGGGGTTAATCTTGGTCTTCCCGAGGGTTTCCCTGTGAGGGGCTCGCTGCGGCATTAGGAACTACCATGGGATGACACCCCAAAGTTCCCATTCCCAAGACACTTAATAATGTTGGTATCTACCCTTAAGAAAACCCTCTTAATACTTTACCTGAATTAAACCTAAGTGCTTTAAGACACTAAAGGGAGAAGACGATCTTTCGTCAATCCCAGGACGACCTACCCCAAGGGTGGCACCCCACCACCCTAGGACTCATCAAACCCTAACTAACTCCAGGTATCCTCACATAGTCATATGATCACCATTAAACTCTCACATCTCCAATCAAAATATCCCAATTTGACCCATAACCCCAAAATTGCCAAATTGCTAAACGCAGTCCATCCTCAACGCTTTGATGCTCATGAAGGGAGGTACATTAAATAATCAACTCCATGACCCAATATTTTTATTGTGGGTCCATGTCACATATTTAAGATCAATTCCAGAGTTTCATAATTTTCCCAACATTATTAATATTTAAAATAAATTTCCAAAAATACAACTTTCTAAGGTTTGAACTACAAGTGCACTCTTATGACTTCCAATGCCTACCCAACTTTTTACATAAATCAAGGGTACCTAATATTCAGTAGATATGAATTTTTAGGGAATTCCAGCAAGATCTACTATTATTAAAAATTCCAAAACCCATTTATCTCCAATAAATTTCAAAGGAGGTACCCTCATATGAACTCCAATCCTTATGAAAATTTATACAGAGGTGATTCATACTAAAATATTCAGGTCTACAAAGTTTGACCATACAACACAGAGATTACCCTTGTAATTTCCACAAAGGATATATTTGCAATTAATTCCAAATTGAACTAGAGGTACCAAAAATATCAATCCATAAATTATGAGAAAAATACTGTGGGTACATATTGGTATGAAAAGACATCCAGAAAAGTTTCATGCAATTACAGAAAGTTACCACTCTAAAATCAATCATCCCAAAAATAGCCAACAATATGAATAATTACAATTTGGACCTCCAAATGTTTTCTCATGGTCTAACAGAATCTTACAGGGTTTAATAACATTAAAACTAAGTTTGTGACAGAAGATGGTTAATCATTAAGTAATATTTCTCCCTAAAACCCAAAACCCTAATTATTTACAAATCTACCCAAGGGTTTATTACCTAGGATTGGCAACTCCAAATCCCTCCAAATTCTCACAGTAGCATTCTCTGGTCACTAAGGCCATATTCCCAAAATTTCAAGTCAGACCATTGAGTTTTGACCCCTCTTCCTTCAATAGCCTCTAATTGCACCCCATTAGGGTTTAACCTAGGGTTAGGGTCTACACTTCTCCAAATCCACCCAAACCTCTTGTGAGGGGATTATAACACTCTTAGAACTCAGAGAGGGCTATTGCACTTCTATCCATGGACATATACTCCTACATCCTTCACAAACCCTAAAGGGCACCATACACTTAACCACTAGGGCTTAAGGGCACACTAGGCCCTAACTCTTCCAAAGTTGCTCCTTGGGGTGTCTCATACCTCCCAAGTCAGTTACCAAGGTCACCCCATCAATCAGTGGGAGGAAACCCCTCCACACTCCAAAATTAACTTAGATTCACTTTTGCCTAAACATAACCCTTAAGCAAACTATTCTCAAGAGAACTCCCTACCTTGCCCAAGTCCATACTACTCACTATACTGACCATAGGTCAGTGAAAGACCACCCAAGATCCTACCAACATTTGGTGAGGAGTGGGGTTCCATGGGGTACCTATTTGGGGTGCAAATAGCATTTATCCCCTTTTTGATTTACTAGGGCAAAACTCCTCCAATGGCCACCAAATTTGGACCAAAAGTTGGCATGGGGGAGGGTGATGTGCACCCCAAATATGAAGCCAATTGGCTTTGTGGAAGTGTGGGGGCACTCACCCAAAGTTTTGCCTAAACCTAGGGAGCCTAAGGTTGTCTTGGTGAATTACCCCACCAAATCAATTCCATAAATCATGATATTTTAACCAGGGCCTATACTCACTCCCTAGGACCACCCATCAAAGTTTGGAAGTGTTTTGAGGTGTTTAGGGCACCCAATTAGATTACACAAGGATTAGTGAACTTTCCCAAAAATCATGGGGAAAACTTCTCCAATCAATCTGATCTTTGGACATGACCTATATATGCCTAAGACTAGCCTACTCCCCAAATATCAAGTCATTGGGAGTTCTAGATTGGTGTGGGAATCAAAAATAAGCTCTGGATATCCTTATGGACAGTCCTCACCAAAATGAGTGCTGTGCCCTAACCAGGACTCCAAATTGTGTGATCTCAATTTTGAATTAAACTAGACCTCAGGGGCTCCAACTTTGATGTTGGGCAAAAATTCCCTAGAGGCCTCTAAGTATTTTTACCAGAATTAATAAGGAGCTGCAATTTTAATCACAGAAATCAGGAATTAAAGCTGAGCCGCACGAATCTTGAAGCAATCAGACCGCGCCTGGTCGTCTTCTTCCTCTGGCCAACGGCCAGGATCGCCCGCGCCTGGGCCACCTTGATCCCTGCTTTCCCGGCCACCCAAGCTCTGCCCCGGCCGGCCAATGCCACCACCACCTTCGTTGAGGTGGTGGCCGGCGAAAAGCGGTGGTTGACCGGCCGGAAGTGGCCGGAACAGGGCTTTTAGGTTGGAAAAATACAAGCTCGGTTCCGAGCTTCTTGGCCTGCCCGATCCAGAGCCGTTAGGGCTCGAACCTTGCCGCTGATTGAGGGGATCTATCCACTGAAGAGAGGGGAAGAGAATTGGACCTGATTTGGGGTTTGATTCCTTGCCGGCTGGGTGGGCTTCCATGGCCGGCCACCATTGTTGTGAGTTGAGCATCCTCTACATCAAGTTGCCCGAGTACTTCAGGTAAGTGGGGGAAAACGTTCCTCTCTGCCTGGTGAAGCTTTTAAATGGGGCAATTTGAGGAGAGGAAGGGTCTCTCCTCGATTGCCACCATTAATGGCCATGAATGGAATTTTTCGGCCACCATGAAAATCCTCCAAATCCAGCCCCCTTGTGGCCGGCCCTGGCTGTTAGACTTCTCCAAACTGAAGAGGAGAGATGCACCAATCCATTGGGAGAAGAAAGGGTGGCCCTTGGTCTCCTTTGGCCATTAATGGCCACCTTTCTCTCTCTTCCTCTTTCCTCCAAAACCCCCATTTCTCTCTCCTAATCACCATGGCCGAATTTTCTCTCTCTCCTGGGTTAATTATCAGTCTACTAGGCTGGTCAAGTGGTCAATTTGGGCTTAGCCCAAAGGGATTGGGTTAGATTTAAGAGATTTGACCTAAATTGGGCAATTTTGACTTTTGGTCAAATTGGCCAATTGGGTGACCCTAGGATGGGGCTTTTGGGTCCATTGGATTCCAAATTAGGTTTAGAAACTATTGGTGGGGTCAATTTGGTCACATGAGTCTTAGTTGACCCAATTTAAGCTGGTTTGACCAAAATAGGCTAAGTTGACTTTGGTCAAATTGAGCCCTAGGGTTGACCCAGTCAAGGGGCTTTTTGGTCCACTGGGTCCCCTATGACATGATAACCCTAAGGGTAGGGTCAATTTAATATGGTGATGGTCAATTTGGGTACTTTGTGAAGAATTGCCATTTTTGACCTAAAGGGGGCATTTTGGTCAATTTGCACCATTGGGGGTCCCATGATGGGGCTTTTAGGTCTACTAGGTCTCTTATGATATTCTAGACCTAGATGAGTGATCAATTTGTCATGGTGGAGGTTAATTGGCTCTAATTAGGCTACTTTGACCAATTTAGGGTTAGGGTTGACTTTGGTCAAATTGGCCTCTTTGGTTGACCCCAATGGGTCCTTGGTGCCCTAAGGGGGCCCCCAAAGGGTTAGGGATACTATGGTGGGGTCAATTGATCAAGATGAGGCCCTAAAGTCTAACCCTAAGCTTGGTCACTGGAAATTGCTATCTGCAGTCCAAGGCACTTTCAACCCTAATCTTGCCTAAGTCAAAGTGCTTTCTATACCATCAAGGCCTTGACATGACTTTGGCAAGATAGACTCACCTGGGGGTCTAGCTGGCTGGGGGATGTTACATATTCGCTACCATTTCATTCGGGAGCTGAAAGAGAAGAAAGAAAGAAATCTGCAATTTTGCCATACCAAACGTCAGCTCGAAGATGTATTGACGAAGCCCCTTCCACAAGACCACTTCATCAAGCTGAGGAAGAAAATATGGTTAAATGAGAATGCAGATTTAGAGGGGGTGTAAAAGCCAAAGCCCAAAATCTGCATTTAAGAAGGAAATAAATTTGTCCCTTAGTATTCCAACTAATGTATTAACTGGAAAGGATGCATTGAATGTAATATCTCTAGAGTATTCCTGTATCTGTAACGTTCCCATATGGGTATAAATATCGTATGGAAGTTGATTACTATGCACTAAAAAAACACTTTGTCATCTATCAGTAAACCCTCACCTTTTCTTCCACCTGTAAAATCTTAATACCAATAGAAATATTCTATCAGTCGGATCAGCTAGGAATGCTTATCACACCAAGTATATGGGATACTATGAGAAGAAGGATCTGGCAAAGATAAGGTCGAGTTCAGAGCTCCCGCGTATAGAAATAGTTCAAAGTGCTTCTTTTGATGTAGAAGAAGGCAAACTAGGATGATTTCTTCAGTGACCATCTTGCGGTTGAATCCTTGGAGGATTTCTGTGTACTTTGAAAACATGAAAGTTGGTGGTATCTGGAGGGCTGAAGAAGCCGAGGGAGAAGGTTCTGTTTGAGGAGACGAGTGTCTCGCCGTCAAGGAACTGATGAGACGGGATTAGTGTAGGAATTATGAGTTTATTATTATATTAGTCTATAGAGTTTTTAGTAGTTTAGTCCAACATGGTGAGTCCGGTTTAAGAGTCTTGTTGTAATGTTATAAATAGCCTCTTTGTGAAAGAATAATATGTACTTCTATTTCACATTTCTCCTCTTCCAACAGTTAGCATGCAGCGGCGGTTGAGATGGAGACGAAGAAGAAGGTGAAGAAGAGAAGGCGGGGAGGATGGGCTCACTCATCTGCAGTTTCCTGGAAGAGATTCCCTGGGCTCCCAGTCGCTCGGCGATTTCACGACCTGAGGTGTTTTTTCAAGGTGCGATTATATTTGGTAAAATGAGAGATTTTTAGTGTTTTTTCAAGGTGCGAATAGCCCAATCCGGACTTATTATAACATTGCTCAAAATTTATTACATTTTTTTCAAACCCTAGCTTTAAAAAAAGTATTCTATGTGCTGAGCCCCGCTTTGCTCAGCGAATCACGTACTGCCACAGTCTAGCGGGGCCCGTTTCCCGCGCAATCATAAAATTGCTATTCGCACCCCAAAAAATATACTCAGGCGATTGTTAACCTAAACCGAAATTAGCTATCCGCACCCCCAAAACTAAAAAACTGGGCCTTTTTTTCCTCGCGAGGTTCTTTAATGGCAACCCGAAAAATCTTTCCTTCGTGAATCCAGTTCCAACCGTCGCAGAGGAACCTAGCCGCATCCTTTCGTCTCCGACGTTCCCAATTCTCCATCGCTGAAGCCTGCTCTCCTTCCGACGGTGCTCTCATTCCCGTCGTTGATCAACGCAGAGGAACCCCAGTCGCCGATCAACGCCAATCTCAATAAACAGAAATTAATGTCAACTTAAAATAATCAAGATTACAAACAGAGCTCAGGAAGCCCAAATTACTTTTAAGCATAGTTCAAAATCTTCTTCAATGATCGGTTTTGCTTCAGTCATATCAGTTTCAACGAGTTTCTCCAAATTCGTCACACAAGCAGCTCCTATCATCTTCCTCCAAGCATTGCCATCCGTTCCCGACATAAGAACAGAGAGCAGAAGCCTCTTCATCGCAGAGTTTCCAGCTTCTTCAGAATCAAGCAGCCAGAGAACTCAATCAATGTTTTCTTGTTCTTCAACGAATCTCCTTCTGTTCTTCTGAACCTACACTAAGCAGCAAATAACTTCAGCTGCAATCTCTCTTGCATCACAGGATTTAGCTTCAAGCAACCTCATGAACTTTGCCATGAAACCCATGCCGCCCTTCTTAACCTCTTCGAAAACTCTTCATAATATAAATGCCGTCTTCGGCGCTGTTTCCTGATCTAGTTTCTCTCCATTTCTCAGAAAAAGGTGAATTTGAAGGAGAAAACCACCGTTGAGAAGGTAATGTACAGCAGCAGAAGAAGAAAAGCAGAGTCCTTCAACTGCATCAGCCGACTGATTTGGGTTGTGATTAATTTGGGGTGCAGATAATTTTTTTCTATTTCTCGGGTTGCTGTTAACATTAGGGTCATGTTATATGCAGACCAATTTCAGCTGTATGCAGTCCAAGAATAAATGCAGGCCAAATTATAAATCTATAGGAAGTGAATCCGTCCAAAAATTGGCCTGCATATAATCATTTTCAAATTGCATGACCTGCACATAGCTGAATTCAGCATGCATATAGTTATGAATAACAATATGATGCGACAAGCCAATATTAAGTTAAGGTTCCAAAAAAAAAATACCCGAGCACCTCTTTTCTTGCATTCCTATTGGCCGAGAGCCTATTTCCAAGCTTATAATAATTTCTCTTAAAAAAAGAAAAGCGAAACTCTTAAAAATAGGCAATAACTATATGCAGACCAATTTCTAAACGGGTTCACAACTTCCTATGAGTTTTTAGTTTGATCTGCATTTATCTTTGGACTGCATACAATCGAAACTGACCTGAACCTAATAATAAGTCCAAATTCACCGATATAAATTGAAAAAAATAAACAAATCAGCCCAAGTTTATACTCTAAAGTCTAGCATCAACCAAATAAAAAAAATCATCAAATTAAAAAGTCAATTTTTCTGTCACCCACAAATCTAAAGATAGTTAAGGGGGCCATCAGGATATATCTTTTCCAGTACAACAGAGCACAAAGCATGGACTTAAAACAGTATTTGCAGCGAAGCGATCGCCCTCGCCCCCTACATTTCATTTTGAACAGTTGGGGGAGGCCGAGGGAGAAGACATTGGATCAGCCATCAGACTGCATGCTTCGGAGCAGGTTCAAGATGGTGAGGAAGAGGTTGAGGATGTCGAGGTAGAGAACCACCGAAGCCCATATGTATTCGTCGTACGTGTAGCGCTTGATCAGGTTGTCCGTGTCGTAGACGATGAATGCGGAGAAAACGAGAGCCCCGAGTCCTCCAAACAAGGCGACCGATGCAGGACCCAGCGGGAAGAAGATCTGCAGTGTCAGAGGTATAGATGAAGTTATGCCAAATTTTACGTTTATAAGCACGCCATGTCACAAATGCGTATGAGAGAAATATCATGAGATTGACCATCGTTGCTAGAGCAAGCACTAAAGGGTCGATTCGCGTCCGAAGCTTGTATGACGAAAATCCTAACCAAAATTATATATATAATATAAAGATATGTATATATATAGACACACGAATAATTACCAAAACCTCCCCTGAAAGATAGCATAATTACAGATTGCACCCCTCTTACTATTGAAGTTACAAAAACTTCCCCTCAATGTAACAAAACATAACATTTACCTCCCCTGAAGTTCACATTTCATAACATCCATGCACAAAATATGCCCCCCTGAAAATGTATTCCGAGGGAGGTATTTTGGTGTAATAATAAGAGGGGAGGTCCCGATAAATGGCCCTATATGTATACATACATACATGCATACATATATATATATATAAAGTTATATATATAGGGTTAATTACCGGGAGTTAGCACAATTACAGATTGCACCCCTCTATCTTTCTAAATTATATTTACCTCCCCTTTAAATTTTCCCCGTTTACAAAAATGCCTCTTCCATTAGAAATATGGATGGAAAATGATAAAATCAACCAAATTATTTTATGATGTTTTAATTTTACCCTTTAATAATGATTCTAGATTCATTACAAAGGGTAAAATGCAACGCATTCTTTTCAATGAGTTATTACAAAGGGTAAAATTGAAATATCATAAAATAATTTGGCATATTTTATCACTTTCCATTTATATTCCTAAAGGAAAAGGTCACACTTTTCAATGTAGAGTCGTTACAAAGGGTAAAATTGAATATCATAAAATAAGGGAATTGTTAACGGCAAATCAAAATTGGCTATTCGCAAACCCAAATCTTAAAAACCATCTCATTTTTTCTTCAGCTATTTTTTTGTACGCAAACCCTACCAGCCCCGACGCGAATCGCAAACCCTCAGCGAATCGCGGAATGGAGAAAGCCGATGTCACCTCTCCCGTCGTTGCTCCCGCCGCTGCTCCCGTCGCTGCTCCCGCCACCTCTCCCGCCGCCTCTCCCGTCGCTTCTTCCGTCTCCTCTCACGCGGCCTCTCCCGTCGCCGGTCGTTTGTGAGGCTTCCCGCGAGCCGCTCGACACTCAGACGGAGGATTTTCAAGGTATAAGAGTAAACGGGAGAATATTGTTGCAGATTTACACTTAGTTCTCCATGGATTAGGGTTTCCTTCTAATTAAAATTTCCATTTCAGATTTGTATTTGCCCTAAGGTTTCCATTTCAGATTTGTATATGCCTTGGTTCTCCATGCCTTAAGGTTTCCATTTCCGGTCACCTCTCCCACCGCCTCTAATATCTCAGATTTTTATTTGGTTTTCCATTTCAGATTTGTATATGTTGTTTCATATCAGATGTGTATAATGCCTTTCTATTTCAGATTTTCTTTTGGTTTTAAATTTCAGATTTGATTTCAGTTCTTAAAATCAGATTTGTATATGGTTTTCAGAATCGAGCTTAGCGGGGGAGAAGCATGTAGAGGAAGGTGAAGAGTTCTTAATATTAGATTTGGTTTATTGTTAACAATAATGGTTTGTCGTTAAGAGATTTGTTTGCACCGAGCAATTTCCAAAAATCATGGTTTGCTGTTAACAAATATATAATCAGATGTGTATATGCCTTTTTATTTCAGATTTTCTTTTGGTTTTAAATTTCAGATTTGATTTTAGTTCTTAATATTAGATTTGTATATGGTTTTCAGAATCGAGCTTGGCGGGGAAGAAGCATGTAGAGGAAGGTGAAGAGTTCTTAATATTAGATTTGGTTTGTTGTTAACAATAATGGTTTGTCGTTAACAGATTTGTTTGCACCGAGTAATTTCCAAAAATCATGGTTTGTTGTTAACAATGATTTGCGAATAGCCAATTATGGTTTGCCTTTAACAATTCCCTATATATATTCAAAACTATATATATAGCTAAAATTTTATTTATAATAACAGTTAACCCTTTTTATAAAGTTATATATATATAATAACTGTTCATAAATTATATATGAGAACCTTTTTATTTGAGTGGTGTTACGGGCACATCAATATTCGCTATGGACACACCATTAAACAAGACTAAAACAAATTAAAACCTTATTTTCTATCATTTTGCCCTACCGCTATGCACAGCCCAGCACAGCCCGCCCCCGCTCATCCCTCGTATGAGACTCTACAGTTCCTTCCCGATCGGATTCGCCCACCCCCTTTCTCGCCGATAGAGTTAGGAATCACCCCCACCCCTTTTCGATACCCACTGGTGCCGAATTCACCATTCTCGTTTCCGGCGAACACCTCCCCCGTCGTTTTCGGCAGATTGTTGAAGACGTCCATAGCTTCTGGCCCGATCCATCTGCGTCCAGAAGAATAATATCTACACAAAAAATCAAAGAAGAAGACAAGAGCAGGATTTCTAGGAAGGAGAAGCTATGGTTAGAGCAGGAATACCCAAAATCTAAACAATCATCCCTCATGCTTAAAGAAGAAGACGGGTAGCAGGAATACCCTTTGGAAAAGAAGAATAGGACATGTATAGATACTAACCACTATAAGATTCCATTACTCCAGGATTTTAGCAATCAGCCATCATGCTTAAAGAAGAAAACGGAGAGCAAGAATTCTCTTTGGCAAAGAAGAAGAAGAGGGCATGGGTCGATAGAGAGAAGGGCGGATCAAACCTTGGATGGGAGGTTGGGGAATAGAGAACATCGGAGAACAGCGATCCTTCCCTCACTCACCTACCTCATGTCGGCTCCTTGCGGCAGAAACAAGGACGAAGAAGAGCTGTTACGCCTTGCGGTGGTAAGGATCGGGAGCCGAGAAGCGATAAGAATTCCCTGTTAGAGCTGGATCTATGCAGGCAGCCTATCAGATCTTCAAAAACAAAGCACACAGGAAATATCCGCAGGCCGCTCTACACACAGGAAATATCATGAAAGTGATGCATGTCAACAAGATAAAGGGGAGGAACATAGCACATGAGAGAGAGGGAGCACAACATTAATAACACAGGAACTGGTTTAGCCCGCCGGAGTTGCGGATCCTTTTGCCCGATGAAGAATCCCGGACAAATCTAACCATGAGGCGGAGAAGAAAAACATAGATTAGAGATCCTTTCGGTGACTGTACTTAATCATATTGGGTTGTACATAGCGATATTGAGTTGTACTTAGCCGTTGGTTGTACATAGCCAGTATCGGTGTGCCTGTAACACCACTCTTTTATTTTCTTACCTCGAAATGCAATAACGTAATTATAGAATAGGGGTTATTCAATATAGGGTCGTGATAATCCTCCTTATGTTACAAAAATTTCGTCCGCGAAATTCTAAACATATGCAATAGTTAGGATAGAGGTCATATTATATTATCAATGACAAGATAGCTTTATACAGGAAAGTTTACAAATACTTGTGAATATTTATTCCTGATATCGTCTTCGGTTTCCCATGTCGCCTCTTCCACTGTGTGACCTTTCCACAAAACCTTTACCAAAGGAATAACTTTGTTCCTGACTTGTTTAATTTCTCGATCCAAGATTGCTTCGGGCTCAGCTGGTTTAGAGGTATTTCAAATCTCTTCATCCTCTATTCATAGGCTTGAAGAGAACTCATTAACTCAACTATAGTAAGAGGGGATGAGTCTTTAAATTCCTATATGGCCGCCACTGTATGGTCAAAGCTAGAAGATAGACTCCTTAACATTTTGGGTACAATCCTTTTATCTTCTATTGTATCCTCACAATTTCTTATTTGATTTATGATGCTTGTTCCTCTTGTAAAGAAATCTTGTAAATTTTCACTCTTTCATGAGAAGAATATCAAACTCGTTCCAAAGAGATTAAAATTTTATGGAGATTAAATTCATCTTTGAGCACATCAAACTGTTTCAAACGACATTATTCTCGGAAGATTGTTTTAGATGCACCTTGTATAAAAATCATAGCTCTAGCATCTCTCATCTCATTTTCTGATAATTGTTTAACTTTGTAGTTTGACCAGGTCTCTATTGGAGACTCTGCTGTGGGCAGCTCACATCCATTTTGGACAAAATCTCATAAGCCTTGGGATGTAAACAAGGTTTTTATTAGCCGGCTCCAGTATTCATACAGTTCCCCCGAGAAATTTGAGACTAATGTTGGATTGTAATGCAAAGATGAGGAGCTGCTGGAGGTGGATACAATAGTGGTAGATGATGAAGCTGAGTTTGAGTTTGCAGATGCCAGCGAACAATTTCTCACAGCTCTGATACTATTGTTATAAGGATAAACCAAATGTAAGGAATGCAAGTAGTGATAGAGGATCAAGAAGGATTTCAATTCAGATAACTTTTTCCTCATTCTTACTGCATTACATAATGTTTTCTTTTATACAAGTTTTCTCAATTTGTATTTAAAGACGGTGTTAATGCAGGTTCCTTAGACTACTTAACCATATGTAATTCTAACGGTTCAAGATTATCGTTATCTTTAATAATGCTTGCTTAGTCCAGAGGAGGAGAAAATGCAGGGCAGTTGAGAACATGACGGTGAAGCCGAGCAGAAAAATCCATGGACACGAATGAGAATAGGTTTATTTATCTTTGAAGGCTCAAAATGTTGAACCAAGCTGGAATAGTAAGAAACTAGATTGTATTGCATCAAAGAACTAAACGTGTTTGTTGCCACATCTATGCAAATTACGTGTCACGAGCACCGTACCACATTAAAAGAGCTTCTTATTATTTTCCTCACTTTGATCGCACACGAGGCTCCACACCTCACCGCTTTATGAGTGCGTCTTCGCTGTGTTTAACACTAGATATGGCATAGTTCAATATGCGTCCTTTGTCCCTATTTATAATAATCAATCCTACTAACCAACTATACAATGCTATTCTTTATGAAGCATAGATGATATTGACACCAACTAATTGGTATATGTGTTTTGTATCAAAAATTACCTGATTGGGTGACTGAAATCTCGTAACACATCCCACCTATGCAGCCTCATGATTCAAAGGGAAGTGAAATTTACTCTTGACAAATACAAATTAGACTTTAAAGCAAGTGACAACATTTTGTGCTCCATAGAGCAGCAGTGAGCAGCCTAGTCAAACCATAACAGAAAATGACAATTAAACATCAATTTGTAGCTCTTCGTAAGAAAATCACACTTTACTAGGTCCACAAGAGATGCATGTTGTAAGAAAATCACACTTTACTAGGTCCACAAGAGATGCATGTTATGGGACTAGCCCGAAGGATGTCGGAGGAGTGGCCGGAGGCAGGGATAATGGAAGCGGAAGATATAGTAGAGCCGGAACCGCGGCTGCCTAGGCGGGGCATGCTCGAGAGAGGAGAGAGCTTCCACAATCTCACATAAAAGACAAGGAAATAGATTACTTCGTTTCATCCACATACAAAACCCCGGGTCCCTTAAATAGAGCATACAGGGGGTATTTGCGTAAATCCATGACAACCTAATAAATCCTAATATAACCTAAAGATCGGACCACGACATAACAATACAATAAAATATAATAGAAGACGCATCATAGTAATTAGGCCTGAAGCCATAACATCTCTTCTGACCTTCAAATCGAGTTTGTCATCAAGCTCGAACCAGGCTTGCACAGCGTGATCGTCTGGCTCTTTGATTCCCGCCAGAACAACTCCTGGTATCGCGTTGCTGTAGCGGAGGCTGCGTTAAGTGGCAGGACATCAGCACGTTCCCTGATGGAAGAAAAGAGGGCGATGAACGGGCAGAACGAGGGTGCCCGGCGGTTGCGGATAGTTGAAGGCGACAGTAGCTTGGGCAGACTAGGAGCTGTGGCGATCATAATTGGCGGCGCCGACTTGAGGGCGATCGGCGGAAGAAATGGATCCGGGGGGGCCAACAGAGCAGGTGGCCGTAGGGGAGACGGCGAGATGGTTGGAGGGGCCGACAGAGCAGGGGCCGACAAAAGAGGCGGTGAGGTGACGACCGCAGGGGCTGGTGGCAGGGGTGGAACGACAAGGGTTGCAGAGAGCGCGGAAGCTTCTTCGGGCGGTGGCGGAAGTGGTGATTGTGACTTCGCGTCCTTGAGTTGTTCCTCATACTGCTTTAAAAGTTCAATGGCGCGTGCGCCAAGAACTTGGAAACTAATGTTGGCATCCAAACATAGGCAGCAGAGAAATTAATTGTTCGGAAGTCGCGCCGCAGAAGGAAGCTGGGTTGGCAGCGACAATTATTCACACAGCAAAAGGAAGGTCGGATGCCCACGTGAAGCATGGGCTTGAAACAGGCAATCGTCGACTGAAGACGTGCATAACTGTTGGAGAGATCGTGGGATCCAAACATGCAGGCAGAGAGCACGCGCGTGATTGAAGAAGCGATGGGCGGGCGTCGAGGTCGGCGGGGCGAGCGCGTCGAGAGATCAGACGATGTGAAGAGATGCGGACGAAGGAGAAGCATGCACCTGTACGCGAAAAGGAGCTATGGTCAGCTTGTTCTTCGACAGAGGACGACACAACAGGCGTCGACTTCTTCAACAGAGGACAGCACAACAGGCGTGAACTTCTTCGACAGAGAACGACACAACAGAAGACGAAGGAGAAGCCTGCGTCGGATCCACCGGAGAATTGTGCTTGTAGAGTGAGCCGTTGTTAACCCCAGGGGAAAACGAGGTTGCTTGAAGTTGTCGTGAGGGGTGCGGCAGAGGACGATGGCTCTGGCGGAGGAATGTTATGCGGGAGGGAGGAAACCTCCCTCTGATACCAAGCTGTTATGGGCCTAGCTCGGAGGATGTCGGAGAAGTGGTCGGAGGCGGGGATGACGGCGGCGGAAGAGACAGTGGATCCAGAACCACGGTTGCCTAGGTGGGCATGCTCGAGAGAGGTTAGAACTTCCAAAATCTCACATAAAACACAAGGAAATAGATTACTTCATTTCATCCACATACAAGACCCCAAGAGTCCCTTAAATAGAGCATACAAGGGGTATTTGCGTAAATCCCCGACACAACCTAAAGATCGGACTACGGCATAACAATACAATAAAACATAATAGAAGACGCATCATAGTAATTGGGCCCGAACCCCATAACAATACCCTCCAAAGAAACTGAAACTCTAGGTGAGACCTTCAAATTCTCGATCAAAGCATGTTTTTTCAAAATCTTGCTCTAGGTGCGTGTCAATGAATCTATTACTTGATCATAGCACTCAATATGCTATTAGTTTGCAATAAGTCCTGCAACATGACCCAGAAAGACCTTCATTTGAAGCAGGAATAAATATCCTAGCTTAGCCCTACTCTTAAGGACAACATATTTTGCACTACTAGATTCAAATGGAGCCATTATAAACATTTCAAACCGTCCACCAAATTAAGTGGAACTACAGTATGAGAAGTCCAACAGACGCAGTTGTAGACATCACGCATTAAAGCAAAACTACCCAGCCTAAAAGTGCTCATTTCCAGCTTCCCAGCTATGAACTTAAGATTTAACTATTGAGAACCTGTTGCAAGACATTCTTTCAGTCCAATCTCTGTGACTACACAAAAAATCTGGATATTTTTGCACCAAACGATGATTTTGTGGCATTGTTTCATCCCATAATTTAACATCAAAAACACTTCTTTTCAAACCCCTCAATCACGACACTTCGGCTCTATTTCAATGATTGTCCCCTTTCTACTCCAAACCACAATAAGAGGAACAAACTGCACAATTTATCCTGTCCGGGGAACAAAGTAGTCTTCAAGTGGTGGGCAGTGTTGCATATAATTTCAGTCCAGAGTCAGACCACATTACAATGGAGCAATCATATCATTGGTTCTCTCCCACGACCCTGAGCACCCGGGAGCCCTCTGGGCAACTATTCGCCATTTCGACACGGTTCAGAAGGGCTTGTTCATTATTCAGACAACACCAACACAACTCATCATCCGACCCATTAAGTTTATTAATGACACTCGCCACACGCGTCTCGTCTTTCCTCCTCATCAGCAGAGTATGACGTCACACATTTATTTTCTAGTGGTCGACCGAGGGGAGGTCGGGTTTTAGGAGGGATTGTTGATACGCGCATGCGCCGACTTTTATGTATTTTTCTTTCTCAGTGGCATTTTAGTAAGTTTGCATACGTGAGTCTTGTTCTTTCTCTATATATGAGAGTATAGTGTGAGCCTTAGGGTATCTTGGAGTCATGTTGTATTCTCTCATTATGGAAGGAGCTTTTAATTAGTGGTGGCACGAGCTTGCCTCAATTATACCGAATTTAATGACCCAATACAATCATCCATTTTCCTCTTCATATCAAGCACTGGTCCTGCGACACGGTTCAGTAATTATTCTACATCCCCACTGTTGGAGATTATGAGTTTAGTATTATATTAATATTTGTAGGTGAGTGGGTTTAGTCCCACATCATGTGTCATGTTTGTCTGTCCTGTTGTAATGCTATATAATAGTCATTTTATGGATGAATAATATACAAGTTATCTTTTCTTATTCTACTTTCCAACATGGTATCAGAGCCTAAGATCTGAAACCCTAAAAATCTTTTTCCTATTCTCTGATTTCCGCCCGACCTCCGTCTCTCCCTCTTGTTTTTCCGTCAGCCGCGTCTGCGAGGGCTCACGTCAAGCCGCCCCCTTCCCGCTCCCGTCGAGGGAATCACTGTTTGATTCCATCGACGGGAGTGGCCTCTGCCTTCGACGAGGAGGACTCCTCTGCTCCAGTCGACGCTGATCCCGTCGTTCTCGTTGACACTGCTTCCCGTCAGCGCGTCTACCTTCTCGTATCGCAGATCCCATCGACTGTGCCTGCTGCTGCTCCAGTCCGCCTCCTTGCGCTGCGGGTCGTCATCGCATCTTCCTGTGCTGCTGTCGATGCCGTCTGTCCACTGCTGCCGACGCATGCTGACCACGACGCCATCGACGAATCTTCTGCCGTCGACTGCCGATCTCTTTGAAGCTCTTCCATGTCCGACGATGGCTATTCCCCCTCCGTCGTTCTCTTGTCGACGCAGATCTGCCGCTGCTTCCAGATCTGCCGCTGCGGCTTCCAGTCCTGCTGCCATCGACGACTGCCCTGCTGCTTACGGCGACTGCAGATCGGGAGAGCTTCCGGCTGCTGTTATTGATCCCGCCGTCTGTCCCGCTGCTGCTCCGGCTGTCGTCTGTGGTTCGTGCCGTCTCCTGCAGCTTCTCCTAGTGTATTTCGTCGCTTCCAGCCACTGCTTCACGGATTTCTATTTGTCTCCGTTGCTGTCACCCCTACTGGGGTGTTGATATCTCGCCGATGCTGCATTTCTGGGGTAGTTTAAGTATGTCTTTATGTGTTTGTTCGTATTTACTTTGTTTGGTCTAGTTTCTGCCTATATGCACGTGTTATCCACGTGAGGGGGAGTGTTGGGACAAATGCGACTCGGATGATCTTTCCCAATTTTTCGCTTTCGTTCCACACGGCCTCTAGGCTTGTTGTATGTGTGTTTGTGTCTCCCCAGTTTGTCTTTCGAATTGGTCATGTGTTGGGACACGATTGTGTTGGTTGTTATAATCTCAGCGGGTTGTGTCGTGTGGGACTGTGTCGTGTGGGACTGTGTCGTGTGGGACCGCCCTTCTTGCGGATTATCCCTCTGACAGATTATCCCCGGCGGATTATCCCCGATCACATGTTTGATGATTTGCTCCACATCTTTTGTTCTCTTCGCATGTTTTGTGTGTAGGTGATGTCGGTTGACCGGTTTCCAGTGAGTCTGCGTCGTGTGTGGGTCCTACGTCGTGTGTGGGTCAATGTCGTGTGTGGCTATGTCCCCGACTTGATTCCCCGGTTTGGAATTTCCCCCGGTGGCTCATCTGATGTTTTGTCCCGCATCATCTACCGCCATTGTCGTTATTTGTGGTGTCCAAGCTGAAGGGTCTCCCCTTCAGCTTGAGGGGGAGTGTTGGAGATTATGAGTTTACTATTATATTAATATTTGTAGGTGAGTGAGTTTAGTCCCACATCATGTGTCATGTTTGTCTGTCCTGTTGTAATGTTATATAATAGCCCTTTTATGGATGAATAATATACAAGTTATCTTTTCTTATTCTACTTTCCAACACCCACCTCTACGTACTGAGACGATCGCCTTGAAGTCGAGGTCAATGAGCAATATCCTCATGCTTTAACAGCCCCATCATTATGTCAACAATATGTTATGTGAAGTCGAGCAACTTAAAATATGTCAGGTGACTTTTTGTAGTCTCAATCTTCAAGGCGCAGACAAAGACTACTTTTGAAGGGTGCACCAATGGTGAAAAAAAATTCTGGGTGAGTTGGGACCCATCTATCTAACTAACAAGGTAGAAATTGTTAACATTTAAAATTTGATTATTTGACGAGACAAGTTAGAGTCCTTCAATGGAGCCAAATCTGATGTGGGATAAGATTGCTAGTTGCAATAAAAAGATTTCCTTGATTATGAAAGTAGAATTAAGAAAAAAAAAAATATTCATTAAGGAGAAGAAATGGTTGAGTGATGAGATATAAAATTTATTAAACAAAATACATGTGCTTTTGAAGATTGGGAAAATTTAAATATCATTGATGCTTATACCATTTGAAAGATAATTAGAGAAGTGTGAGCAAAATTTTTTTTTATATATTTTGGTAATTTATGTAACAGGGGAAGGACAAAATGAGATATATATGAAATAGTTATGCTACGACAAGAGAGCTAAAAACTTTGGACAGTTAGATGCATAATAAAAAATGAAGACATCATAGAGAGATAGAATGGTACTTTCAGAAGTTAATTAGTGATTGTTAGAAAAGACCATGTAAAGGCTCATGATTGTGGCTCATTTAGTCTCTTATTTTATATTAGTCCCGCACCTTGTATAGGGGACTCTTCTCTCTTTCTCCCTCCTATATATATGTATTCATACATTGTATTTCATTTATTGAAGAAGTATATACAAGGTTCAGGTTTTGTCTACATAGTATCAAAGCAAGCGATCCGAACCTACGGTCACATTTTTTTCTAACCGCCTGCGGTCTGCGGTCTCCATCTCGCGCGTTCTACGGTCTCCATCTCGCGACCTACGGTCTGCGGTCCTCCATCTCGCGGCCTTCGGCCTGCGATCTCGCCTGCCCCTCTAACCACAGCTCCCACCGCGGTCTCCTTTTTTCTACCCGCTTACGTGATTCTCTCCCGTGGCTTCCACTTCTCCTCCATCTTCTTGGCTCTCTTATAGCCTTCTACCCTCTGAAAGATGGGCCCCGCTCTCTACCGGTCTTCTCGCCGCGTGCTCCTCCTACTCACGCGGTCCTACTCGCGCGGTCTTCTCGCCGCATGCTCCTCCTGCTCGCGCGGTCTCTCTACCAGTCTTCTCGCCGCGTGCTCCTCCTGCTCGCGCGGTATCGCCTTGCCTCTCGCGCGGTCTTCTCGCTGCGTGCTCCTCCTGCTCGCGCGGCCTCTCTGCCAGTCTTCTCGACGCGTGACTCCTGCTTGCATGGTCTTCTAGTCGTTGCTCCTGCTCGTACGGTCCTGCTCGCGTTGTCTCGCCGCGGTCTCCCCTTGCTCGCGCGGTCTTGCCGACCTCTCTAGTCACACGGTCTTGGCGACTCCTGCTCCTGTTCTTGCGACCTGTGTCTGTCCACCTCTCCTGCTTTGCCGCTGTGACCTTGCCCCCTGTCTAGTCACCGCTCAGCCGCTGAGCCTGCTCTAGCCTCTCTAGCCGCTATGACTCCATGGGGTCATCGATTGATTCTTCAGGGCAGCCCGCGTCCTCTCCTACAGTCCACTTGGTTCCTGCTTCTGAGGTGCGTGATGAGTTGAGGATCGCCACCATCTCCCTTACTAGGAAGAAGAACTTTGTTGAATGGGTGCATTCTGTCAGAAGGGTACTTCAATCTAAGGGACTTCTGCATCATCTCACTAAGGATCCTCCTTCTGCACCTACGGATGACTGGCTACGTGACGATGGTTGTGTTCAGACTTAGCTTCTCAACTCCCTTGATGGCGAACCTTACCGCATGACCATATATCACGAGACGGCCAAGGCGATGTGGGATGAGCTCCATTCCCTATACTCTAGCAAGGATAGTCTCCAGCACCTATATGACATCATCACAGATCTTCAGACTCTAGACACTGGCGGTGCTGCCGACTTGACCTCATTTGTTGCTCGGGCTAACTGCTAAGACACTGGTTGAAGCCTGGATCCGACATCAGCCCTCTACTACGGATCTCGCTGCCCAACGTGCTCAGAAGGAAGCAGTATGTATTGCCATGATGATGGCTCGTGTCCCGCCTCATCTTCAGAGCATTCGGGCTCAGGTCCTCTCATCTGCTGCTATTCCCTCACTCTCTGATGTGTGCTCCATGCTGCTAAAGGTATCACCGCCTCCTGATACTACTGAACCTCCCTCACCGGCCATCCTTCAGCAATCTTCTGCGCCATTACTACATCTCCCTCCTCCTGCTCGTGGAGGACGTTCAGGCTCTCGGGGAAGGGGTTGCGGTGGCCTACCACGTCCTAAGTGTTCATTCTGCGGTAGGGATGGACAACTTGAGGCGACCTGCTACCGCAAACACGGTCTTCCTCCTCGTCTGGTTGCTTCTGTTACTGCAAACAGTCCTTCTGCCATTCGTGTTGATCTTGAAGAAGTCTGCCTCAAGCTCCAGTAACTCCATGGCATGCTCAGCCACCCGCCTGCCTCCATTTCCTCCGCTGCCTCCATCTCCAATGAAAGTATCGTTTGTCTCTCCACTAGTCCACGCTGGATAGTGGATTCAGGTGCTACTCACCATATCACCTCGCTGCAGCCACATCAATACTTGGATTCTCTGCATCCTAAGTGTATCACAGTGGCCAATGACGACACCGTTCCTGTCTCCGGCTCTACTGATATCCTTCTCAATTCCTCTCTCTCTCCCCTCGGCTCTTCATGTCCCAGGCTCCCCGTTTAATTTACTTTATGTCAGTCGTCTCACTACCGATTTGAATTGCTCTGTCACATTCACCTTTTCTTCTTTGCTGGTGCATGATCGACGAACGCAGAGTATCATTGGTAAAGGATGACTGCAAAATGGGCTCTACCTTCTCGATGTTTCTTCTACCATCCTCTCTTCAGTCTCCTCCGTTGACTGGCATCGGCGTCTTGGACATGCTCTTCCTGTCCTCCAGAAGGCTCTTCCAAAGATCTCTCTTCCTGCTTTTAATTGTGATTCATGTATTTTGGGCAAACAACACCGTTCTTCTTTTCCTCCTCATTGTACTCGGAGCTCTGCTTCTTTTGTTTTAGTAGATTCTGATGTTTGGGGCTCGTACAAAATTACTAGTGTGTCTGGTTATCGTTATTTTATTATTTTTATTGATGATTATTCTCGAACGATATGGTTGTACTTACTTCGTGATCGCTCTGAGCTTCCCCGTGTGTTTCGGGCATTCGTTCTTGAGACTCGCACACAGTTTTCCGAACCAATAAAAACTCTTCGGACGGATAATGCTCGCGAATACACTAGCCCTGAATTTTGCTAACCTCTGCTCTGAATTTGGAATTATTCATCAGACATCGTGTGCCTATGCCCCCCAACAAAACGGCGTTGCTGAACGTAAAAATAGACATCTTCTCGATGTTGCTCGCTCCCTCATGATTCAAATGCAGGTACCCAAGGCTTATTGGAACTTTGCGCTATCGACGGCATGTTATCTCATTAACCGTCTCCCTTCCTCCGTCCTCCAAAATGCTACTCCGTTTAGTCACATCTTCCCCTCTACTCCACCATTCTCTCTCACCCCTCGCATATTTGGTTGTACCTGCTACGTTCACTTACTTGATCCGTCTACGGGCAAGTTGGAGCCTCGGGCAGCCAAACACATGTTCGTCGGTTACTCCCGTACTCATAAAGGGTATGTTTGCAACTCTCCTACTATACGCAAGGTGACGGTTTCTGCTGATGTTACCTTCCAGGAAGATCAATCGTTTTTCTCCGCCCCAAACCCCCCTCTTCCACCACAATCCTTACCAAGACCTGTCATCCCAGTTACCTCTCCATCACCTCTCCTCCCTGACCCGGCTTCCGTCCCAACAAGCCTCCTCTTCTCTGTGTCTACACTTGTTGCCCTCCTCGCTCCGCCTCCCCAATGCAGTCGGCTTCGACCTCTGACACTCTGCGACTTGCTGATCTAGCACTGGCCTCCACCGCTCATCCCATGGCGAACTATGTATTTTTACATCGCATGTCCCCGTCGTTTCACACCTTTGTTACTTCTTTATCCTCTATTTTTGTCCCAAACTCTGTGCAGGAGGCTCTCCAACATCCGGGCTGGCAGCTATGGACGAAGAAATGACAGCCCTCTGGGCTAACCAGACATGGGATCTGGTTCCTCTCCCTCCAGGCCAGACTATTGTTGATTGCAAATGGGTCTTTGTCATCAAGCATGCTCTTGATGGGACAATTGACCGTCTTAAGGCCCGACTGGTGGCTTGTGGCTTTACTCAACAACAAGGCCTCGATTATGAAGAAACGTTCTCTCCAGTGGTCAAACTCAACACAGTTCGCGTCCTTCTCTTCGTGGTTGTGCATCACGAATGACCCTTACATCAGTTGGATATCAAGAATGCGTTTCTAAATGGTAACCTACAAGAAACAGTCTACATGCAACAGCCGCCCGGGTTTGAGACCACGGGGGAGTCCCGAGTTTGTCACCTTAAGAAGTCCATTTATGGTCTCAAACAGTCCTCTCGGGCATGGTTTGATAAGTTCAGCAAAGCTGTTCGGGAGGTTGGCTTTACTCGGAGCTCGGCAGACTTCTCTCTGTTCACTCGACATCGAACTACAAGAACGGTTCTTCTTTTGGTGTATGTCGATGACATCCTAATCATAGGAGATGATTCAAATGGGAATACAAGCGGTCAAACAACATCTTAGTTCCGTTTTTCAAACAAAAGATCTGAGGAACCTATGATACTTCCTTGGTCTGGAGATCGCAAGACGTCCTGATGGACTTGTCCTCTCTCAACGGAAGTACTGTCTCGACCTTCTTCAAGATACCGGCTCTTCTGAATACAAACTGATTAACACCTTGATGGATGCCAATCACAAGCTGTGTGCACATGCTTCTGATACAGATCTTCTTCCAAATCCAGAATACTATCGACGACTCGTTGGAAAACTTATATACCTAACGGTCACAAGACCAGACATATCCTTTGCAGTTGGGGTAGTCAGTCGGTTTATGCATTCTTCTCCAACATTGGTTGCGTATTCGGATGCAGATTATGTTGGTTCCCTGTACGATCGGCGGTCTACCAGTGGTTTTTTTACCTACTTTGGAGGCCACCTTGTGACATGGCGCAGTAAGAAATAAGCTGTGGTTGCTCGATCATCAGCTGAAGCTGAATACCGGTCGATGGCGTCAGTTGTCTCTGAGCTTACATGGCTTGAAAGTCTCCTCGCTGATCTAGGAGTAAAACTTCCCTCACCAGCTACCTTACTATGTGACAGTCAAGCTGCTATACACATAGCGAAGAATCCAATCTTCCACGAAAGAACGAAACACATCGAAGTGGACTGCCACTTCATTAGGGAGAAAGTTCAAATGAAGAAGCTAGAATTGAAGCATGTTCCGGGCACTGACCAAGTTGTTGATCTTCTCACTAAAGCCCTACCGAGTATCCTATTTTATCAGTTCCTGTCCAAGCTGGGTGCCTACGACCTGTACGCTCCAACTTGCGGGGGAGTGTTAGAAAAGATCATGTAAAGGCTCATGATTGTGGCCCATTTAGTCTCTTATTTTATATTAGTCCCACACCTTGTATGGGGGACTCTTCTATCTTTCTCCCTCCTATATATATATATATATATTCATACATTGTATTTCATTTATTGAAGAAGTATATACAAGGTTCAGTTTTCTCTATAGTGATAAATCTAAGAAAATATTTTGGAAGTGTATAATGAACACAAATATAAGGTAAATTATAAATTGATTTAAAAGGGTGAGGTGAAATTGACTTTGAAGGAGATGCATAATAATCTGTAGGTGTCGATGAGATGCATACTGAGTTTAGAGAGTTGTGGGGATATTATAGTTGTTAGTTGACAAATATTATAAAAGAAAATTTGAAGACTAAGAGGATAGCAAATGACTGGAAAAGATTTGTGTCAGTATTTAAGAGCAAAGGAGATGTTCAAACTTTTAATAATTATATAAATATCAAACTTATGAGTCATACCGAAGACAAGAAAAAAAGTATAGAACATAGTTTTATAGATTTTGTTAATTTCAGATAATCAATTTGAATGATGTACAATGAAAACATTGTGTTAAAGACAATTAGCAAAAAAATATAAAGCAAAGAAAAGATCTTCATATTATTTCTATTGATCTGGAAAAGATAAAATGATCGAGTAAGATGAAATTTGATTTGGTGCACATTAAGGTATAAAATAGTGTGTATGTGTGTGTGTAAAAGTTATAAACTAGTATGAGTAGTTATGTGTTATGGACTGCGTGCCCAGTTATTTTGATGCGTCTTTAGTTATTATGTTTTATTGTCTTTTATGTCGTAGTCCGTATTTTAGGTTTCATTAGGTTTTACTATGATGTGTCCATAATTACTTTAAAGTCATTGTATCATCTATTTAAGGGACCCCTTGGGTCTTCTAATGTTATGCAAGAAATTATTTCTCATTCCTTGTCTTGAGTAAGAGATTTTGGTAGCTCTCTCATCCCGAGAAGCCCCGCCTAGGTAGCCGCGGTTCCGGCTCCTAAGTATCTCCTCCACCTCCTCCACTACTCGGGCGAGCACACAACATAAGTGATCAAAGAATTTTAGAACATAATAGTTTGTGCGTGAACAATGAAGATCATAAAATGCATCAGGTAGACAAGTAGATGGAATTAGTATTAAGAGATTATGTAGGACAAGAGGTAGACCAAATGTAACAAGGGTGAAAGTTGTTCAAGATTATTTGTGTACTTTAGATTTAACATCTCAGGCATAAATCGACGAAAACAACTAGAAAGGAAGGATTCATAAAGTTGACCCCACATAGTTGGAAATTGTTGTTGATGATGATGAAGACAATGATAATATAACTTAGAAAAACTTAAGGTTGGGCGATTATATTGGAGAAGTACATTAGGAGTATCATTTGGTAAGAGAATATACTGCATAATTAAAGGTAAATTTTATACAATTGCAATTAGATCTCCATGTTGTATAGAAGTTTTAAAAAAAGTAAAAATAATAGTATCAAATCGATGTGTACAGAAACTAAGAAGTATAAATTAAGAAATTACTATATTAGAGAACAATTAGATTAGTGTCAATTGAAAATTAGAGTTGGGTGTTCCGGGCATGTACAATAAAAAATGCACACATTAGATCTGAAGATAAATGTAGTGAAGACTTAGGAAGAAGGGGTGCACCTAAGATAACATGAGAGGTTGTTCAAAATAATTTTCAAAGAATAGGTTTTAGCACTTCAGATAATACAGAATAAGAAGGAATGGAAAAGGATGATTCATAAAGGGACTCTAAGTGGTTGGAATAAGAATTAAAATGATGATAATGATAACTACCGGAGAGCTCCATAGAGAATTGCATACTTTAAAATTTAAAATGGCTTGTGAAGTTGTTACGCGCACGCGGCATCGTATTATTAGTGTTTTCTTCTAAATGTTATTAGGGTTGATGTGAGCCCCCCTCCCAATATAAGGAGGTGATTTTGGGGAGTTAGGCTATTTTTTGATCCATAGTCTTTTGGGCTCTCACTAGAGAGAAACTCTTTGGAGGAACCGGCCTCCGAGAGTTGACCGGAGATTGCCCCGGATTGTATCTGTGGTTTCATTAATTCAAGCATTCTTCTTCGTGTTCGTATTATTTGGTCCGACCTGCCGCTTTGCCCGCTGCTACAGCCGCCGGATCCTTCTTCTCCGCTATCCGAGAGATCGCGCAGCAGCTTCCGCACCGATCCTTCCCTGCGCAGCCCCGATACGTTCGGCACAGCTCTGATCCGTTGACCTACAACCAGATCCGCTCGGCACCGCGCCGTCCTTCCACTCTCCATCAGCACGCGCCTCATATCCTTCGATTGCGCTCGTCCTTCGGCCGCATCCGCACACGCCGGCTCCGCCTGTCCTTCGTCTTTGCGCCCCCATCAGCACACACCAGCTCCGCCGCCGACTGCGCCCGACTGTGACCGCATCAGCACGCGCCTCAGAGCCTTCGACCCGGCACCACCAGATCCAAGCCAGATCCCCTCCGATCCTTCGATCCGCTCGGCATCGCTCAGTCGCCGGCCGTCGCCGCTGCGCCCGCCTGCTCCCACTCTCCGCCTCCAACCCGCACAGCTCCGCCCTCTCCGACACTCTCCTACGACGCTCTATCCCTCGTGCATCCTCATATGCCAAAGGGGAGGATGGAATCCCGCGTGGAATCCCTCGAACACTCCCTCACCACCATCAACGCCCGACTCGAGGCACAAACCGAGCAGTTCGCCTCGATTCTGACCATGCTCCAGAACTTACAGCACAGCCAACACTCCGGGCCTCCTACCGCCTCTGCTATGGGATCCCCCAACACTATGATTCCCGATACAACCGCAGTAGTGGAATTACCTACCCCACCGTACCGTGGACCCGACATCCCCACATTCAACGGGACTGACCCCCTGGGGTGGATTGCCCACGCCGAACAGTTCTTCGACATCCACAAGACCCCTCCAACACAACGGGTCTCCACCGCACTTATCGGCATGGAAGGGTCTGCCCTCCATTGGGTCCGTTGGCTCCGCCAGACCTCTCCCGACCTCATCTGGGCAGATCTCACCGAGGCCCTGATTCAGCGGTATGACGACTGCTACTCCGGCCACATGATCGAGAGACTTTGCGGGGTCCATCACACCGGCTTCATTGACTCGTACATTGATGCCTTCGTGGAATTGGTCACTCATGTTCCCGAACTTCCCCCAGACCATTACATGGGGTTCTTCATGAACGGCTTGCAACCTCACTTCCGCTCCCGTCTCCGCACCCTCAAGCCATTAACGGTCCACCAAGCCATCAACCTCTCCCCCCTTGTGGAGGCGAAATTCCTCGCGACGTCCGGCGACATTCCGTACCCATCACCTTCCTCCAGGCATCCCTCCCAACCTTACTTCTCGACCCATCCCAAACCTCCACCTCTACCACCTCTGCCACCTCCCCTACCCCGGCCACCAATTATGGGCCCAACCAACACTCGGCATGTCCCTACACACCGCCTGACCAATCAGGACTACAACGACTTACGGAGCAAGGGTTTGTGCTTCCACTGCAAGCAACACTACTCTCCTGGTCATGCGTGCTCGGTGAAGGAGTGTCGGTGTTATGCTACTGCTAGGGTTCTAGAACGAAAAGAGAAAGCTAGGAAGAAAGAAGACGGCTAGGGTTTGAGAAAGAAGGAAAATACCTGAATATGATTTGCATGCCTCCAAAAGAGGGGGGAGAGGAGTATTTAAGTGAACCTCTCCCCCTAGGGCCGGCCGGCCCCAAGTGAGGGCTGAATCGGACCGGTTCAGCCCTCCTCCTCTTAATTAATTAATGGCGGGCTGAACCGGATGGTTCAGCCCGGTCTTTTCCCGGCGCTCCGTTTGTTCTTCTGGCGTACTTGAATCCTCGAAAGCGCATGACGTCCAGGGGCATAACACTCCCCTCCCCTTCAAGAGGCAGCTTGTCCTCAAGCTGAAAGTCGGGAAAGAATTCCCGGAACTCAAGTAAATCCACCCATGTGTTGTGGGCCTCAGACAGATCCTTCCACTTGACCAGAACCTCGGAGCGGTATTCCGTGCCATGTTTCTTCCATCGGGACAACAATATATCCTCGGGACTGGGGCGTAGCTCGCCAGTCGTAGTAGCCTCCGGAAGGAAGGGAGTCGCAGTGACCGCCGCTCCCAGCTTCTTCTTCAGCAACGACACATGGAACGTGGGATGAATGCGGGACCCTTCCGGAAGAGCGAGAGTGTAAGCAACCGGTCCCACCCGATGAGTGATGCGGAACGGGCCATAGAACCGGGGAGCCAACTTCTGATTGGCCCGGCGAGCAACTGAAAGCTGTCTGTATGGTTGGAGACAGAGGAAGACCTCGTCCCCTACCTGAAATGTACGCTCCGTCCGGTGCTTGTCAGCCTGTAACTTCATCCGATCTTGAGCGGCCCGGAGATTGTCCCGCAGGAGGACCAAGGTCTGATCTCTGTTCCGTAGAGCCCGATCCACTGCAGGAAGAGCCGTGCTACCCGGCTCGTAGGACCGAAGAGAGGGTGGCGGTCGCCCGTAGACAACTTCGAACGGAGTGATCCTGCTGGCGGTGTGAAATGAAGTATTGTAGCAATACTCCGCCCAATGTAACCATCGTGTCCAAGAGCGGGGCTCATCCATGACAAAACAACGGAGGTATGTCTCTACCCCCCGATTGAGGACTTCGGTCTGGCCGTCTGTCTGCGGGTGATGTGCCGTACTCATCCGCAACCGGGTACCCTGTAGCCGAAACAGCTCCTGCCAGAAATTGCTAATGAAAACCGGGTCGCGATCGGAGATGATCGAACTCGGAAGACCATGTAAGCGCACCACCTCGCGCGCAAAAAGATCAGCAACTGTCTCCGCGGAGTATGGGTGGCTGAGGGCGAGAAAGTGGCCGTATTTGGAGAGTTTGTCCACAATGACCAAGATCACTGTTTTGCCTTGAGAACGGGGCAACCCGTCGATGAAGTCCATCGAGACTGTCTCCCAAATGTGCTGAGGAATCTCCAAGGGCGTGAGCAGCCCTGCAGGTGAGGTCGTCTCGTACTTCTGTCGCTGGCACACGTCACACTGCTGTACGAAACGTTGAGCGTCCTGGCGTAATCCTTTCCAAAAAACATTGGCCCGTAGCCGCTGTAGGGTACGGAGTACTCCCGCATGGCCTCCAGTAGGGGACGAGTGGAACTCCTGTAACATAATTTCCTTCCAGGTAGACGAGGCGGGAAGGACCACCCTCCCGTGGTAGTACAAGTGTCCCCCAATCAGCTGGTAACCCGGGGAAGTGGGTTGGCCCTGGGACAGAGCCTCCACAATCGGTTGGAGCTCGGGGTCCGTGGCGATCTCCCTCTGAATGTCATCCAGTGACTCAATCAGTGGCCCCGAAAGGTGAAAGATGGTGTTCTCCGGTAGGCGGGACAGGGCGTCGGCCACCAAGTTCTCCTTACCCTGCTTGTACACGATCTCATAATCATACCCCAGCAACTTGGTCAGCCACTTCTGTTGGAGCGGGGATGCCAGCCTCTGATCTAGGAAGTGCTTCAGGCTCTGGTGATCAGTGCGAACTTTAAAATGGTGGCCCAGCAGGTATGGCCGCCATAGCGTCACGGCATGTAAGATTGCCAACATCTCCTTCTCGTACGTGGAAAGGCCCAGGGTCCGAGGTGCCAAGGCCTTGCTGAAATAAGCCAATGGCCTCCCTTCCTGCATCAAAACCGCCCCAATGCCAACTCCGGAGGCGTCCGTCTCCAAGACGAACTCCTTGGTGAAATCCGGCAGGGCGAGCACCGACGTGATCGTCATAGCCTCCTTGAGAGCGGAAAAGGCCCGCTCAGCTTCATCATGCCAGGTAAAGGACTCCTTGTGGAGAAGTTGGGTAAGAGGGCGTGCCAGTTTGCCATAGTCCTTCACAAACCTCCGGTAGTAACCCGTCAGACCCAGAAAGCCTCGTAATGCCCGCACTGTAGTAGGCCGTGGCCACTCCACCATGCTCTCGATCTTCTTTGGGTCCGCCCTGACCCCCTGGGCCGAAACCAGATGGCCCAGGTACTCCACCTCTGGTTGCCCAAACGAGCACTTCGACAGCTTGGCGTAGAATTGATGCTGCCGCAGGATGGTAAGAACCTGTGCCACGTGTTCGATGTGCTCCTCCCACGTCCGACTGTAGATCAGGATATCATCAAAGAAGATGAGCACCGATCGCCGAAGTAGAGGCCGAAAGGTCCCATTCATCACTGCCTGGAAGGTCGAAGGGGCATTGGAGAGCCCAAAGGGCATCACCAAGAACTCAGCCCATCGTGTGTGCGAAATGCGGTCTTGTGGACGTCTTCCGTCTTCATCCGTATCTGGTGATAGCCGGACCGAAGGTCCAGCTTGGTAAACAAGCTCGCCCCATGCAACTCGTCCAAAAGTTCCTCTATCATCGGAATAGGAAACTTATCCTTGATCGTGGAGTCATTCAGGTTGCGGTAATCCACGCATAAACGCCAGGAGCCGTCCTTCTTCTTGACCAAGATGATAGGGGAGGAGAAGGCGCTGGTGCTCGGTCGTATGATGCCGGTCGCTAACATCTCTTTCACACTCCTTTCGATCTCGGCCTTCTGGATGTACGGGTATCGATAGGGTCTGACGTTCGGGGGAGCAGCCCCCTCTTTCAACTGTATGTCGTGATCCCTGAACCTGGGCGGAGGAAGGCCCTTGGGCTCCCGGAACACATCCTCGAACTGTGACAGCAGTGTCTGTATCTCCTCTGGAATGTCTGGAGAGGTTTGGCCCAACGCCTCCACCCCTACCACCATGGCCATTGGAGAGCCCTACTCCTCCAACAGCTGTAAGCTCCGCACCGAAATCTCCTTCAGAGGAGAGGCACGGATGCCCTGCAAGCAATAGTCCTTTCCCTGCTGGGTGAACTCCATCGTCAGCCGCACCCAGTCAGTAGTCACTCTCTGTAACTGCCGCAACCACTGGACCCCCAACACCACGTCCGAGCCTCTGATCGGCAGCAAGTACATGTCTGTGTGGCACAAGTAACGCTGCACGAGGATTTCCACCCCCTTCATCACTCCCTCGCACTTCAGCTTGCTTCCATCTGCTACCATCACCTGGAACGCCGCTTCCTTATCAACAGCCTGTCCCACTTTCGAAGCCACGGCCGGGTTGATGAAATTGTGGGTACTCCCACTGTCCACCAAAATGGTCACTCGCTCCTTGCCCACCCGGCCTGTAAAACATAGTGTCAACGGGGCCGCACACCCCTCCATAGCCTGCATGGAGATTCTGAACTCTGCTAAATCCAGGTCGAGTGCCTCAGCGTCGGCACTCTCCAGTGGCTCCTCCTCCTCATCCTCCTCTCTCAGCATAAACACCTGAATTTTCTGGCAGTTGTGTCCCCGTGTGTATTTTGTTGGGTTTTTCTAGAACCATACATCAGATGTAGGCGCAGCGGAAATAAACAGAAACAACCCAAAAATGCTTGGATTGGCCATGAATGCTGAATCAAGAAGTTAATAAAATACTAGGCAAAAATTACCTCAATGGGGTTGGATCAAATCCAACCTAGATGCTCCACGAGTTGATTCCTGTTGGCGGCAAGGAGAGTTCTCACGTAGAATTATGTCTACGTCTCTACAGAAGTCCACACGAGCCGGGAGAACGCCAAGTCACGTCGCACGCAACTCGGAAGGAAGAAAGGCTGCACCTTGCACTTCCACGGATTGCTAGATCCGCTTCAGGAAGAACAATGCCGGCGACAATCGACGGAGAGGAGGTCAGCGGACGCGATTCAGAGACGGCGGAACACTTCCGTCGACTAGGGTTCGTGAGGCGTGAACGGAACTCTTCCGTCGGCCTTTCTCTTCGTTAGTCATTAGAACCCTAAAAACGAAGTCCTATTTATACCCAAAGGATAAACAGCTTCTAGAAGAATCGCTATCCGCAGACCACACAGCAGAATTAGGGGTTCTGTTACAATTCGTCGGGATTCCACGGGACACCATTCGTCGAGATTTCACGGGACAATCCGACGAATTCCGACGAATCACAACAGACGGCAACAATTGCCTAGTCAAGGCTCTCTGTGATAATTCGTCGAGATTCCACGGAATGACCCGACGAATCCCGACGAATTCCGACGAATCCAGACAGACGACAACACTTTGTCGAGTGAAGGATCTCTGTCACAGTTCGTCGAGTTTCCACGGAATGACCCGACGAATCCCGACGAATCCGACGAATCCAGACAGACGACAACACTTTGTCGAGTGAAGGATCTCTGTCACAGTTCGTCGAGTTTCCACGGAATGACCCGACGAATCCCGACGAATCCGACGAATCCAGACAGACGACAACACTTTGTCGAGTGAAGGATCTCTGTCACAGTTCGTCGAGTTTCCACGGAATGACCCGACGAATCCCGACGAATCCGACGAATCCAATCCGTGTAAACCCGACGAATTCCGACGAATCATATCCGACGAATTCAGACAGCAACATTTGCTGGACTTCCCCATTCTATATGGTGATTGGTAACCTTTACCAACACAGTCAATCTTCCAACTTCTCCACATGCTCTTATGTGCGACCCTGCAGGCTCATATCGCGTTGGCAGTGAGATTACATGTTTGACCACTTCTAGATCACAATGGCAACTCCAACAGTCTCCCACTTGATCTTGAAAGTATCAAACCAAAAACCTCACAAACAATGAGCGGCATCTAGCAATGCATCATTGCTCCCCAAGCAATAAGAGTTCATAACTCATAAGCCTTTATGACCAATGTTCCAGCGTTGTCTTTGTCCCTTTGTCCCTTACATCCGGAAAGAACTAGAGGTATGGACCGTGTCACCCTCTTAATAGCTCAATCCAAGTTTCTTGATCTAGAACGGACTTCCAGAGAATGGTGAGCCCAATATCACATATTGGCTCAACCAAGCATGGCCATGCATTTCTCAGTCCAATTCCATCAAGGGGCCCATGGATGCAACTCCTGTTATATAGGAGGACAAATCCCATATCTGCTCACACCCAAACACCCAAATGATTCGTAACGTACCCAACGATCACCCTTATCATCAACCTTCTTCAAGGAAGACTTTAGATGACATCAAAGCACGCTCTTCCTCACTCGGTGAATGTTGTGACTTCAGGTCAAAGGACCACAACACCATTGTCAAATGAGACCTACTTGTGACACTTTTAAGTAACAATCCACAAAGTAGTCTCAGGTTGGGTCTGTCCAGTACAACTTGTTCACTAACAAGTACCCACGTGATGACTTGATATCACAATATCATGACCTGTGAGAACCGGTCATCAGTCAACACACATGCTAGTCTTAATGTATCATCATCACCCTTAGCTTCTACGATGATACCTCGACCAGGGACCTTTTAAGAATGAAGCTTCGAAATCATAGGCTCTCACATTCAAGTCTCGTACTTGATGTCCTATGGAAGCGAACATTCTAAGGGTATTTATCACGAATTTTATTCTATCATATAGAAACAGTATATCGTAATAAAAGAACTTGCCATTAATTGTAAAAAGAAATAATTGGTACACAATTCATCATATGAATAAATTTTAAACAGCCAACAGAATATTTATTTTACATGCAACCCACAAGACTCCCACTAGAGTTGATCATTCAGGTATCGTATACCCATTGATCTAGTATGACCATCATGCTTTCTCTGCGCGAGAGGCTTTGTCAGTGGATCTGCAATATTCTCCTCAGTCGGCACTCTGCAAATGTTCACATCTCCTCGTTCGACAATCTCACGAATAAGATGGAACCGCCGAAGTATGTGCTTGGAGCGCTGATGGGATCTAGGTTCCTTAGATTGTGCAATTGCACCATTGTTATCACAGTAGAGAACTACGGGACCAACAATGCTAGGAACTACATCTAGCTCGCCGATGAATTTCCTAATCCATACAGCCTCCTTCGCTGCATTAGCTGCAGCGATATACTCGGCCTCAGTTGTAGAATCAGCAACTGTCTCTTGCTTGGAACTCTTCCAGCTCACAGCTCCTCCATTCAGGCAAAACACAAACCCTGACTGAGACTTTGAATCATCCCTATCAGTTTGGAAGCTGGCATCCGTGTAACCACTTACAACGAGCTCTTCCTTTCCACCATACACCAAGAATACATCCTTAGTCCTTCTCAAGTACTTCAGGATATTCTTTACGGCTATCCAGTGACATTCACCGGGATCAGACTGATACCTGCTAGTCATGCTCAAAGCAAAAGAGACATCGGGTCGAGTACATAACATTGCATACATGATTGACCCAATTGCCGAAGCATATGGAATCGACTTCATGCGGTCCTTATCTTCGCAAGATTTTGGACACTGGTCCTTAGAGAGATTCACACCATGAGACATGGGCAAAAATCCTTTCTTGGACTCAAGCATGTTGAACCGCTTCAACACCTTGTCAATGTACGTACTCTGGGTCAAACCCAGCAACTTCTTCGATCTATCTCTATAGATCTTAATACCGAGTATGTAAGTCGCTTCACCCAAGTCCTTCATAGAAAAGCAGTTCCCTAGGTTGTTCTTAACAACTTTCAGGGTAGGTATGTCATTCCCGATCAGCAGTATGTCATCTACATACAATATCAGGAAGACAACAATGCTCCCACTGATTCGCTTGTAAACACACGGTTCATCTTCATTCTTGACAAAACCAAACTCTTTGATCTTCTCATCAAAACGAAGATTCCAACTTCTAGAGGCTTGTTTCAATCCATAGATGGACTTATTCAGCTTGCATATTTTAGTGGCTTCATTTGGGGATACAAAACCCTCGGGTTGTGTCATGTACACTTCCTCAAGGAGGTTTCCATTTAGGAAAGCCGTTTTGACATCCATCTGCTAGATCTCGTAGTCATAATACGCAGCAATAGCAAGCAATATCCTAATGGACTTTACCATGGCAACAGGGGAAAAGGTCTCATCATAGTCAACACCATGAATTTGCTTGAAACCCTTAGCCACCAGTCGCCCTTTGAATGTCTGTACATTCCCATCCATGTCGGTCTTCTTCTTGAAGACCCACTTGCACCCTATGGGTCGTACCCCTTCAGGTGGTTCCACCAAGTTCCAAACTTGGTTTATATACATGGAGTCCATTTCGGATTTCATAGCCTCAAGCCATTTGTCGGAGTCCGGTCCATTCATAGCCTCTTGGTAGGTCGCTGGTTCATCATCATGATCCATAAGCAACACATTACCTATTTGAGACACGAGAAATCCATATCTCTCAGGCTCAAATCTTGGTCTACTAGATCTACGTAGGACATGTGTTTCGTGAGCAGGTTCTCTAGCTACAACATCTTGTAGTCCTGGCTCAGAATCCAACTCTGGTTCATTCACTACTTGTGGTTCTTGAACTTCTTTAAGTTCTACCTTTTGCGTCTTTCTTGATAAGAACTCTTTCTCCAAGAAGACACCCGTCCTTGCGACAAACACTTTGCCCTCAGACGGTAGGTAAAAGTAATATCCCTTCGTTTCCTTAGGATATCCCACCAGATAACACTTATCTGATTTGGGTTCCAACTTGTCAGGCATTTGACGTCGTACGTATGCCTCACAGCCCCAAATTTTAATGAACGACATACTAGGACGCTTCCCAGTCCATATCTCATATGGTGTCTTTAGAACCGTTTTCGTCGGAGCGCGATTCAGTGTCATTGCAGCAGTCTCTAAAGCAAAACCCCAAAAGGAAACAGGCAAGTCTGCATGACTCATCATCGACCGTACCATGTCTAACAGAGTACGATTTCTCCTCTCAGACACACCATTATGCTGCGGTGTCCTAGGTGGAGTGAGCTGTGATACAATACCACACTCTTTCAGATGATCACGGAACTCATGACTCAGGTATTCGCCACCTCGATCAGATCGGAGTGCTTTAACCTTTTTACCCAATTGGTTCTCCACTTCATTCTTAAACTCTTTGAACTTTTCAAAGGTTTCGGATTTGCACTTCATAAGATACACGTATCCGTATCTACTGAAATCATCAGTAAATGTAACGAAGTAGAAATACCCACCTCTAGCCATAGAACTCATGGGTCCGCATACATCACTATGTACAACACCCAAGAGATCCTCAGCCCTCTCAGTATAACCAGTGAAAGGGGCTTTAGTCATCTTGCCTAACAAACAAGACTCACATCGCTCAAATGATTCATAATCAAATGAGTCCAATAGTCCATCTTTATGGAGCTTGGATATGCGCTTCTCATTTATATGGCCCAAACGACAATGCCAGAGATATGTAGGATTTGAGTCATTTGTTCTTAGTCTTTTATTATTATCTACATTATAGATCGGATGGTCCAGGTTCAAAACATAAAGACCATTAAACAATTGAGCTACAGCATAACAAACATCATTCTTAAATATAGAACAACAATTGTTCTTAATTATAAAAGAAAATCCAATCATGTCTAAACATGAAATGGATATAATGTTTCTAGTTATGGCCGGAACATAATAACAATTATCAAGTTCTATTACAAGCCCACTGGGCAAAGAAAGACGGTAAACCCCTACGGCTACAGCAGCAACTCTTGCTCCATTGCCGACACGTAGGTCCACCTCTCCTTTACTCAGCAATCTCCTCCTTCCTAGTTCCTGCACATTTGTACAAATGTGAGAACCACATCCGGTATCCAATACCCAAGATGAAGGAGCAGAAAGGTTTATCTCTATAACGTAAATATCCGAAGCGGAAGTCATACCTCCCTTCATTTTCTGCAGACCCTCAATGTACGAAGGACAATTCCTCCTCCAATGACCAGCCTTGCCACAGTGGTGGCATTTCCCTTCCTTCACGGTGCTCTTCTTTTTCAGCGCAGAAGATTTGGGCTCAAGATGTGACTTAGGTCCCACCTTCGTCTTCTTGAAGCCCTTGGCCTTACCCTTGCCTTTATGTACCATCAATATGGGACTAGCAGGCTTGGCCTTCTTCATGTTTATTTCGGCAGTTCGCAACATGCCTAGGAGCTCGGGCAGTGTCTTGTCTATTTCATTCATGTTGTAGTTCAAGACAAACTGCTCATAACTATCCGGCAACGATTGCAGGATAAGATCTGTGGCCAACTCTTGACCCAGAGGAAAACCCAGTCTCTCCAGGTTCTCTATATACCCAATCATCTTGAGTACGTGAGTACCAACTGAGTCTCGAGCTCCCATTTTGCACTGAAATAAGGCCTTCGTGACATCGAACCTCTCTTGACGAGCTTGCCCTTGAAACATTTTCTTTAGGTGCTCGTCAATCTCCTTGCACCCCATGTTCTCGTGTTGCTTCTGAAGCTCAGAGTTCATGGTGGCAAGCATAAGGCACTCGACGTCTAAGGCGTCATCGGTATACTTCTTATAAGCATCCTTATCAACACGGGACGAGTTCCCGGTCGGCACCTCGGGGGCTTCTTCTTCCAAGACGTAGAGCTTTCGCTCTTGCCTGAGAACAATTCTCAGGTTCCTATACCAGTCCATATAATTCGTCCCACTAAGCTTGTCCTTCTCAAGGATAGCTCTTAGGGACAAGGTGGAATGTGAACCACTTGCCATGGAATTCTACAAGAATTCATGCAGAATTTAATCAGTACCTTAATTTCAAAATACAATTTATTTTTAATTTGGACTTCAATTAAATACTCCCACTATTTTATTCAAATTGATGGCCCTCACTATCAATTCGGAGAGTCCATGCGAGCTACTCTCTTAGTGGACAAGATCCGTATTTCACCAACACCACGAGTCCGCTTTGGCGTTCCTCTCATAATGCGGTTATTTAGGTAGGCAACGCTTGCCAATTGCATCCTCATGCAATTCTTGTATGGCTGGTGAATAACTCCTTATTCGCATCCATCATATGGAGCATGCCAACCCTATGCCTCTAGGCACTCAACCTTTGAGGTCACCTAGTTAAGTTAGACCCGATGTCGACAGTGGGATATCACAATTATCCGCTCGCACCCTTACCAAGATAGATTAATGCACCTTGCTTTGGCAAGCCCACACTTCATCGATCGAGGCAGGAAGAGTGTCATCCATCGGAAGGCATCCGAACACTTAATATTTGATGAAGGGATTTTAATTTTAATAATAGGTTAACACTTAACCATGATCAACATTTGATCAAAGTGCACATCCACAGAAAAACAAGCTTTCTCAAATCCACATGCATCCCTTATGTGCACAACATAAGACTATCAACCTTTGATAGACGAAAGGGCTAAATCTGGACATTTAGAACTCTTCCAAATCTTCAGATTTACATGCATTGGACAAAGGCAAAGACAACTCGACTTAAAGCAGTAGACAAGCTCGTCTCTCATTGTTGGATTCAAAATCCAAAACAATACAAGGGTTCATTAACCACTTGAGGGACGGTTACTGCTAAGGAGACAACAATTTCTAACAATTAGAAATTACCATGAAATCCCAAACGTTCCTGGCGGGGTACCAAGACCCCCTTTTTGAAAATCATCAACATTTGATGTTCCAGGAAGAAATCTTGACATTTAGAACACTTCTAAATACCTAGATTTGCACGTACTGGAATAACCAAACTTCTGAAACAAAATTCATGACCAGAACCTACCTCTGATACCACTGTTGGGTTTTTCTAGAACCATACATCAGATGTAGGCGCAGCGGAAATAAACAGAAACAACCCAAAAATGCTTGGATTGGCCATGAATGCTGAATCAAGAAGTTAATAAAATACTAGGCAAAAATTACCTCAATGGGGTTGGATCAAATCCAACCTAGATGCTCCACGAGTTGATTCCTGTTGGCGGCAAGGAGAGTTCTCACGTAGAATTATGTCTACGTCTCTACAGAAGTCCACACGAGCCGGGAGAACGCCAAGTCACGTCGCACGCAACTCGGAAGGAAGAAAGGCTGCACCTTGCACTTCCACGGATTGCTAGATCCGCTTCAGGAAGAACAATGCCGGCGACAATCGACGGAGAGGAGGTCAGCGGACGCGATTCAGAGACGGCGGAACACTTCCGTCGACTAGGGTTCGTGAGGCGTGAACGGAACTCTTCCGTCGGCCTTTCTCTTCGTTAGTCATTAGAACCCTAAAAACGAAGTCCTATTTATACCCAAAGGATAAACAGCTTCTAGAAGAATCGCTATCCGCAGACCACACAGCAGAATTAGGGGTTCTGTTACAATTCGTCGGGATTCCACGGGACACCATTCGTCGAGATTTCACGGGACAATCCGACGAATTCCGACGAATCACAACAGACGGCAACAATTGCCTAGTCAAGGCTCTCTGTGATAATTCGTCGAGATTCCACGGAATGACCCGACGAATCCCGACGAATTCCGACGAATCCAGACAGACGACAACACTTTGTCGAGTGAAGGATCTCTGTCACAGTTCGTCGAGTTTCCACGGAATGACCCGACGAATCCCGACGAATCCGACGAATCCAGACAGACGACAACACTTTGTCGAGTGAAGGATCTCTGTCACAGTTCGTCGAGTTTCCACGGAATGACCCGACGAATCCCGACGAATCCGACGAATCCAGACAGACGACAACACTTTGTCGAGTGAAGGATCTCTGTCACAGTTCGTCGAGTTTCCACGGAATGACCCGACGAATCCCGACGAATCCGACGAATCCAATCCGTGTAAACCCGACGAATTCCGACGAATCATATCCGACGAATTCAGACAGCAACATTTGCTGGACTTCCCCATTCTATATGGTGATTGGTAACCTTTACCAACACAGTCAATCTTCCAACTTCTCCACATGCTCTTATGTGCGACCCTGCAGGCTCATATCGCGTTGGCAGTGAGATTACATGTTTGACCACTTCTAGATCACAATGGCAACTCCAACATATTTCTCATCACAATTAAAGCACGGGCCCTTCTCCTTCCGAGCCTGCATCTCTGGCCAAGTCAACTTAGTCACCGTGGGACGAGTGGGGGGTAGCTGATCTTTTCGTCCCGCGGTGGGAGCCGCGGGTGGCCGGGTCGTCGTCCGGCTCCGCTGCCGGTTGTAACGCTCCTCCTGTATCCGCGCGATACTGATAGCATGGCTCAGACTGCGCGGCAAGTACGCGTGAAACTCATCGCGTAAGTAGTCCTTCAGACCCGAGATGAAACAGCTCAACAATGTCTGCTCTCCCCAGGTAACCCGGTTGGCCAGCTTCTCGAACTCCGTCCGGTACTCCGTGACTGTGCCCCGTTGGCGGAGTTTCTGCAGGCTGGCCTCCACGTCCTCGTACTCCAGCGGTCCGAATCTAGCCGAGAAGGCCTCTATGAACTCGGCCCAGGGAGCGTGGGTGCGTCCCCGCAAAAACCACTGTGTCCACTGGTACGCGTCCTCCTCTAGATGGAAGGCCGCCAACTGTACCCACTGAGCCGCCGGAACCTCCTGATATCTGAAGAAAAGCTCGGCCTTTTGGATCCACTCGAGCGCGTCGCCTCCCCTAAACTTCGGAAAGTTCATCCGAGTCAGCTTGGGTTGCATGTAAGGTCGCTGAAATGCCCCACCCAAGCCGCCTCCATTTTGGCCCCACGGTCCGTGTTGCTCCTGATCTCCTTGAAGTCCTCCGTGATTCCACCCCGGGGGCCTCCCTGGCCCCACATTGGCCGGTCCATAGCCTCCGTTTGGAGCGTTCGCTGGTTGGGGAGGAAAAAATTCCGTTGCGCCTCCGAGAGGAACCGCATTCGCCCCGGTTGGGCGAAACAGCCCAAATCCCTGATGTTGCGGCCTCCAGGGTTGTCCTGCATGCTGTCCGGGTCCAAACGGGGTTCCTCCATGCTGTCCCGAGGCCCCTCCATGCCGCAGCAAGCCGCCGGGTCCCTGTAGGGGCTGTTCGAAACCCCAGGGAGTCGATGCGCCTCCGCCGACCCCCCAGGGGGCTGCTGCGCCTCCGCCGCTACCCCAGGACCCGCCTGCGGCCTCCGTCGGCCTGCTGGAGCCAGACCGGAGTGGCTCCGGCCCCTCTCGAACTCCCGGCTCTCTGCCGCACAGCCCCACGCCTTCCGCCTGCCAGCCGGCTCGTCCGCCAGCCCGTAATGGGGCCCCGCTTCCACGAGCGGAATCCAGCGGGTCTCCCGCTCCCGATCCAGAGCCGGACGCCCCAGACAGAAAGCTTCCGCCATTCCCTGCTCCAGTGCTGCCCTCACTTGGGGTATTGGCTGCCCCGGCGTCGGATCCGTCGCCGTTCACCGCCTTCCCCTTCAGATTTTGCAAAAGGAGAGATTTCAACTCCTCCATCCTCGTCTCAAAGCGTTCCTCCAGATTTTGTTGCGAGTTCTTCACGCTTGCTTCGATTGCCGCTACGGAATCCGTCAAGGTAACGTAGTTCTCCTCGATGGTGGCCAAGCGCGCCATTTCCGCCTCCGTACGTGTCACCATGGTCGCAGGAAGGAGGCTCTGATACCAAATGTTATGCTACTGCTAGGGTTCTAGAACGAAAAGAGAAAGCTAGGAAGAAAGAAGACGGCTAGGGTTTGAGAAAGAAGGAAAATACCTGAATATGATTTGCATGCCTCCAAAAGAGGGGGGAGAGGAGTATTTAAGTGAACCTCTCCCCCTAGGGCCGGCCGGCCCCAAGTGAGGGCTGAACCGGACCGGTTCAGCCCTCCTCCTCTTAATTAATTAATGGCGGGCTGAACCGGATGGTTCAGCCCGGTCTTTTCCCGGCGCTCCGTTTGTTCTTCTGGCGTACTTGAATCCTCGAAAGCGCATGACGTCCGGGGGCATAACAGTCGGGTCCTCTTCGGCGACGACGTGGCCGCGCTCACCGTCGCCGACTTCGACGCCCTGCTGCTCTCGACGACATCCCAACCGCGTGCATATCATTACTGATCGGCGGGCGGCGGGCCGACCTTGGGGTCAAGATCGTTTTTCTGACGGGGTGTATTGTTACACGCACGCGTCGTCGTATTATTAGTATTTTCTTTTAAATGTTATTAGGGTTGATGTGAGCCCCCCCCCCCCCCTCTCCCTATATAAGGTGGTGGTTTGGGGGAGTTAGGTTATCATTTGATCCATAGTCTTTTGGGCTCTCACTAGAGAGAAACTCTTTGGATGAACCAGCCTCCGAGAGTTGATCGGAGCTTGCTCCGGATTGTATCCGTGGTTTCATTAATTCAAGCATTCTTCTTCGTATTCGTATTAGAAGCTTATTCCATTAATTTCAAATTTAACAAACCTAAATAATTCGTTGTACATAAAATATGAACAATGCAGAAATCAAATGAATAACCTTGGATTTATTACCTGGATAAAGCTTGTTAATACAAGAACCATAAGGCCAGCAAACAAAACTGGTCCAAGGTAGCTGAAATCCTTTCCCTTTCTTGAAGCCCAGAAAGCATAGCCAGTCAAGGATAAGACAACACCTGATGTTAAAATCAAAGCCTCTAGTACAATCCTTCCTGCAATTAAATTGAAGACAACGTCATTAATCATCCATAACTCATCAATGAAGAAATATGTTAAATTGCAATCCCGGTGAAGCATACCTTGAGTGTTTGCACAAGCCACGCCAACACTTAGGCTGAGGGACACAGTGAACAGCCCAAGAAATAGGAAGTTCAGTGGATGCTTTTGTTGGTAATGGTAAAGTGGGCACATAACTGTAAAATGGATAATATAAAAGCAGCTAACTTTGAATATTACTTTATGGAAACAAATCAAAGGAAAAAATTACAATCATTTATATTAACAATTCATTATTTAGCATAATATCACATGAAAATGCTGAGGATCATAGAGATTATATATCCATAAAACCAAACAGCAATCGGGCATGTTTTCTTCTATTTGATTGATGAACTGAATTAAAACGGATAACTAAAATCCTGCTTATGACACGGCAGTCAACCAATTCTCACTATCTGAATTGATTGATTTTCTTAATTCTTTCAAAAGTTACTAATTTTATCTGTCACTTCCTGTGCATAATTTAATTGCCTCTATAATACATTTTAAGACTTCATTAATATGCAAATGTTGGAAGGTCTCAAAAAATGTGCACAATCATCATTGAAATGATCTTCATCAATCCTAACCTATAAATGACTTGATTATGCACTATAAACAAGTCTCCACCATATCTTCCATAATTTGACGGTAGTCAAAAGACTATTACTATTCAACTCTTCAACTTAATGCTTTCAACTTGACTTTATTTTGGAATTTTGGGTCTATTCCTGATCTATTATCGATCTAATGCCAAGCTACACACTTTAAATAAATGGTAGGGACAAAATTAAGTAGAGAATGAGCCCTTGAAATGATATACATGGAATTATAATTTAAAATCTAACAAGTGAGGAATACATGCAAGCTAGGACATAGTTAAACCTAAGAATAAAGTAGATGAAAAATATTAATAAATTTAAATCAGTGTATTCTGTGGAGACTTTACATTTGTTTTTCATTTTCATGGTGCATTTTGGCAGCCAAAGTAATTAACTTAATATGGTAAACATTTGAGGAAAAGGAACTCATTTTGTAAGCTTAGTTTCATAGTTGTTAACGATAAAAAAAATTAACCTTACGCCTACATCATAAAGTGGATATTCAATGATACAAAATCATGAACTATAGATGATTAAAGAGGCAAACAGCCATTGCTAAATCTTGACAAGGATCCGATAAGATTATTTACAATTAGCTTGAAGCATTTGTTTTGACTTGTACTTAAATCCAGTATATGGTGGGGTTGATTCATGTAATCTTCATCGGAATTGGAAAGCGGATATTTAGTGATACAAATACATGAACTCAAGATAACTAAGGATGCAATCTAGGATATCGTTCTAGATTTACCCACTAAAAGTTGGCAAGGATATGAGAAAAATTCTCAAAGCACATTGGAGGGCGTATTTAAAGCAAACTGGAGATATAACGCATCATGTTGATGTGTTTGCACTTCATTGGACATATAGTCCTTTACGCTTTGTGCCTTTGTCTGCAGAGCATGATTGATGCACACGTTTTTATTCAATGATTAATGTCGGTTCACCGATATTGTGTCAATTCATCGATTCAACCTTCATGTATGGTTCAACATTTCTTGGTTCAAAATATTCACACAAATAAAAATTATGTCATGGCAATTAGTTCAATGAGACTACTTATTCTGCATGTTCCTCTCTGTTTTTGTTAGTATTTTCTCCATTTTTTCCATGCTTTGCTCAATTTCTTTGCTTGTTCGACTCATGTTGTTCTTTCTGCTCTTCATTCATCACCTCCAACATCAAACATAAGTGATCTCCTCTCACCTCAAGTAATAACATTTCTCCTAGCACCTTTTCTATCTTCATCTACTACAACGTGAAGTGATAACAGTCTCACATTGGGTTTTTTTCTTACTTTATATCTTCATTTCCATTGATTTTTAAATGATTAAATACTTCAATTTAGTTTTAATTTTTGTTTCTCAACTATCAGTGGATTTGATTTTATGTTCATGAGGCATTTATGATAAAATTTAATTTCTTACATGAAGTTCAACTTCTTTACCATATTATACCGCCCTTTGATATTAATTAATATGATAGCATGTTTTTATACTTTGTAGCATTTTCAAAGTATTTAGATGAGTGTTTCCCATGGAACTTTGAGTGTTACCAACCTTGCATATTATTTAGCTAGAAATGGTAGTCTTATTCTTGTACTTGCATACGGTGTAGGTGGTTAAAATATTTAGATTTTGGCAATCACATTTCACTACCAATCTACCAAAAATTTCATGTTTTTGAGACACTATCCAACATCAATTGATTAATTAATAGGAGCATACAAATTTCATCACCGAATGTGACAGAAGATCAAATTCCTTGAAGCTAAGCATGAAACATTAGGAAATAAAGCAAATTGATTAACAAAGCGACAAGTAATGGTAAAACGCTGGCATGGATTCACAAAAATCATGGATGAACAAAAAAGTTCTAGCATTTCATAAAGTAGTTACCTTAAGAAAAACAAATAACAATATCATTACACAATATATTACTAGGCCTGGCAAAGAAACATACATAATCATCACCATAACCCTATTGATGATGATGATTTAATGAAATATACAATTTCAGTAAATAATAATAAAAAAATTATAATAACACTTGTCTTATATTAAAGATCAATCAGCATGCATTCAGGAATGAATAACAAGTTCAGCAGACACCTAGGAGCTGATTGAGTTCAGAATGAGATCCAAGAGCACCAAATCAGTCTACAAAAATAGAGATTTACCAAAATAAACCAACTGATTTCACAGTATAACTTCATAAGTTCTGATGAAATTGAATTATCCATTAGTTACTGCTTAAAACATCAAGAAAAAAACTGCTAAGGTCTAAGTTTAAAATCGCCCCACGGAACAATAAATTATCTTTAATATTAGAATTCCAATCATATATCACTGGAACTTCTCCCCAAAGATATAAACCTTCTTTCCTTCTTTTCTTTGACAGAATGGCATATTATTCCCCAAATTTTTAGTTGACCTTACAACAACAAACAACAACACTCAAGCCTTTATCCCACTATAGTGGGGTCTGCTATACGGATCCTTTGTCGCCATTGTGCCCTATCTTTAGTCATAATCTCACTAATGCCTAAGTACATCATGTCTTTCCTTATAGTCTCATTCCAAGTCTTTATTGGTCTACCCCTCCCCCGTTTAACCAAATATTCAATTGACCTTTAAAAAAAAATTTATGGACATCTCTTAACTTAGGTTTCATTTGGGAGTGCAATTTCACTGACTTTTTAATGAAAAATGAAGCTCCGGTGAGAAATGGAGCTCCCACCAATCAGTGAGAAATGAAGCCGAAATGAAGCCAAAATGAAGTTTTTGGCCTTTGCCATGGCACCAGAGCTCCAAAATAGAGGTTTACCAACCACATCAATTGCTTTGGTGACATTTTTGTCAAACCGCAATGGAACGGAGACTAAAATCCAATTTAGCTATAACATGAATGATCACAAAAAGCCAGATCGCAGTTCACATCAACAGATTTCCAATCCTGGCAAGGAAATTGACTTCGTGGGGACAAATTTAACATGTGTTATCATTCTTCGCTACCCCATAATCACATTATACAAAATCATCCATCCGTAATGCCCGTGAATTGTTATTAATTCAGATCACAACAATTAGATCCGAATCCAAACATCAGTCGCGATATAAATACATCATAAATCTCTAAATCAACCTAAAAAAGGATCCTCCAACTAAAAAATCATCGCCGCTCAATACTCACAGAACTCATTCAACCTATGACAAAGCCATACAAACTGACAATATTAGGGTAGTAAAACACGAAGTAAGAAACAGCAAAACTAATTCAATAATATAATCTGTGAGAGAAAGATAGAGATCGGGAAAAAGGGATCGGAGAAGAAACGTTACGGAGAAGGGGGAGGAAGGCCAGGACAAGAGCGAGGCCAGGAGATCCGGAAAGGAGATTATTGATGGGGGCGTAGAGCACGGTGGCGGTGGAAACTGCGGTGGTGAGAACGATCTGAGCTGCGAGGATGCCGTAGACCTTGCGAACGAAGCCCCATCGGAGCTCGTTCTCGCCGGCGCTCAGCCCTGGGTAAAGCGTTCCTGCCTCCAAGTCCACATCTTTCCCGATCCTCGTGAAGCCCTGCATCTCCGCCATATTCTTCTGTCCTGTAATTCACCGTCCCTGTGCAGAAGAGAATGAGAGGGTAGTTAGCTAAAGCAATTCGCAACTCCTACGAGTTATTCATTCCTTTTATTAAACTATTAAAATCAGTGCATTTGACCCGGGAATTAAGGGCCTGTTTGGCTAAGCTGCAGCGCTGGGAGAAGCAGTGGTGGGAAACAGTGGTGTAGGAATCTGCTGTTTTGCAGTGGTGGAAAAATTCATGAAACTGTTTGGAAAACTGTATTTGCAGTGCTGTGTGAAACAGTGGTGCAGAATTAAATAGTAATGAAAAATAAACAGTAATGGAAATTAAACAGTAATGGAAATTAAACAGTAATGAAAATTAAACAGTACGCATAATTTACAAAGTCCAACTAAAAATTAAACAATTTGCGCGACATAAATATTTGCGATAAATATAATTCAACTAGATGACGTTCTCTTTTCTCCAGCGCAAGTAAATATCATCTGCAAAAGAGAATTACGCTAGATTAGATAAATTTAATATAAAATAAGTAGTTTATCTGCAAAAGAGAATTACCCGTGAGCATTTTCTAATTGGTCCGCAATGAATTCTCTTAAAGCAGACATCTCAAGTGCACCTGTCCCCTCATGTGTAGTTGGCTCTACGCTCGGAGTTGTGACTCTGTCGGTTCGTCGACGTTGTGCCCTATGTTCGTATGCCTCTGGATGCACGAAGGTCTCATCAAGATCACATGCTCCAAACTCTGGATCAAACCTAGACGGATGTCTTCTTATGTAATTATGGAGGACCATTGTAGCAAAATATGTGTACGTGCGCAGACTCTCATTGTGCCGAAATAACACCATCCTTTGGTTTACCCATCACTAGCCTAAAAAAATGAGTTAGAAATTTTCTAATTATTTTCAAACATTGCATTCTACTCAAAACAGGTGAGTTTTTGAAATATTGCATTACCAGGTGAAAATTTTTGACACATCACATTGCATTATTTTCAAACAAATGGATGAAATTTTTTGGATGCCAAAAATATAGTAAAATCCAGAACTGTGCTCAGACCCATTCGGATGAGATTCATAGCATAGCAAAAAAAATTTGGAGATGGCAGAAATTACAGGGGGGATGAAAATTTTTTGATGCCACAAATGTGTTCATACCCATTCGGAGGAGATATCTGGGGGAGAAGAGACGACATTTACCTGTCGGAGAAGGTCTGCGTGCGAGAAGGTCTGCGTGCGTGCGCGAGGAAGAACGCCGGCGGAGATGGTCTGCATGCGAGAGGGAGATCGTCGGCGGATCTACAACATCGTCGTTGGAGAAGATTACCGGAGGAGAGGGTCTGCGTGCGAGAGGGAGAAGGTCTGCGTGCGAGAGAGGGAGAAGGTCTGCGTGCGAGAGGAGAGGTCGTGCGAGAAGATTACCGGAGGAGAGGTCGGGCGGGATCGATACAGGCGCTAGGGCAAGAAGAACGCCGAACCATTTCTCTGCAGCGCTTTATCGCAGATTCGGCTTCCCACTGTACCACCGCGATATTTGTTTTTCTGTTTGGCGCTGATTTGGCCACAGCAGCAGCGTGCAGCTGATGTGCCGCTTTACCAAACAGGGCCTAAGAGATATACTTAGGTGCGCAACTCTCACCTAGAAATAGGTGGGGGGGGGGGGGGGAATACAGTCGTATGATCTTTGATCCGACGGTAGAGAAAATACTGACATTATTTATTATTCATAAATACTGCAATATTTAGAGCTATCAATGGCTGAGATGCACTCCTCTCACCTTGATCGCGGTGCGAGATACTCACCTAAAATTTTTTCGGGAATTAAAGGGAATCGAATTGTTGGTTATTGACTGGCTTTTTGGCACTTTGCATCTTAGAATTATGTGTTTTTGATATTTTGTACCTCGAAAATTTAAAATTAGTATTTTGCACCCAATGCCGAAATATTATGGTATTTTCGTCCGGAAGTGCTCTTTTTGGCACTTTGCACCTCAAATTATTTTGACAAATCTATTTGCAGCCCATATTTTGCTAAATTTTTAATTGCACCCTAAATTATTTTGTTTTGCAGCCCATATTTTGCTAAATGTTTATTGCACCACAAAATTTGTAAAAACTTTATTTGTATCCCAAATTGTACTAAAATGGAATTTATCATCTGTAAACGTTATTTGCACCCCGAAAATTTTATTTGCTAATTGTAAACTTTATTTGTGAACGTTATTTGCAGCCCATAGGTGAAAGAAAACAATACCAGCAATACGCCAATTTTAAATTTTTGGGGTGCAAAGTGCCAGAAAAAGGTATTTCGGCATTGGGGTGCAAGTGCCAGAAAAGGATTTTCGGGGGTGCAAAACGCCAATTTTAAACTTTCGGGGTACAAAGTGCCAAAAACACGTAATTCGGGGGTGCAAAGTGTCAAAAACCCGTTATTGATTAGTAATTTAGGTAGTTTAATATATCTATATTATATAAAGGAAACCTTCCAGGCACATCTTGAGGCTGAATTACAACCACAAATTGAATCACAGTCGTTCGATCGCGACGATCTGGGCTGCAAATAGCTATATCCGGATTTTCAGGCTCTGCGAATAGACAAATAAACAAATTCAACAAAGAGAAAACCCGATCAAATCCCGTACGCCCCCCCCCCCCCCCCCCCCTACCGTCCGTCGTCACCGCCGGAGCCACCGCCAACCTAACCGTCGCCCACCGGCGAGGTCGCCAGACCCCGGCGAACCTGCCGGGATTGGTCCGGCGGCGCTCCAGCAGGGCCACCGGCGGCGGTGGCCCTGACCCTGAGGCCCAGGTAAACGCGGGGGGGGGGGGCGGCCAGCGTATATAAAAAAAGCATAAAAAATAAATATATAATACAAAATATATTATAAATATATAATTCAAAATTTATAAAATAATCTAATATTATACAAAGTTTATATTATAATATAATTATAATATAATAAATATATATTATCTTATTTAAATATTTAAATTTTAAAAATATATATTATATTATATTGGCAAAACTCTCAAATCAGTCCCAACATTTGGGGGTCATTTGAAATCAGTCCCTATAGCTTGATTTGTTTGAAATTGGTCCCCAACCTTTCCAAGTTGTTTAAAATAAGTCTCATTTCACTTTTTCCACCACAAAAATAACGGAAACTATTTAGTAGGATGTTTAAATTCTTAACTGGATTTTTAATTTATGAGTAAGTTTTTTTTTTTAATTTTCTCCTCCCGTTGTCATTATTTTAATTGGCTTTCTTAGGAGAAGGTGGAGTGACTGGAATGTGCTCAGGAGAGTACGATGGTGAGGATGAGGAGGAGTAGAACGATGCTCCAATGAGATGAATTTCTCCCCCTCATTTAGTGCATCCTCCCTCTATGTTGGAGAGGGGTCCTGTACATAAAGATCCATGGGTGCAATCTATTAGCGAGGAACAACAATTTCGAGGATACAACACACCATAACTACTTTTCCCTACATAATCAAAAAAGAAAAAAGAAGCTTACAGCAGTCTACGTCGCGGAGCTCAGGGAAAGCAGAGGTTGGGGGAGGCAGTTGATCGACGCATGCTAGAGGAGGAGGTTGATCGGTGCAGGAGAAACTCAATGGAAAACCTAGGCCAAATTAAAATAACCTTTCAAAGAAAAAAAAGATTTTCTAGTAAATTAAAATAACTATTTAAAATCAGCCTAAAATTAAATTATATCTGATAAACAACCTACTTAAGCAGATTCTGTTAAGTCTGCAGACGAAAATGTTAAATAGGACCTATTTAGAAGAAGTTTGAAACGTTAGGGACTGATTTTAAACTTTTTAAAGGTTGAGGATTGATTTCAAATGACCCACAAATGTTGGGGACTAATTTGGGAGTTTTGCCTATTATATATATATATGTATGTGTGTATATATATATTATATTATTTAAATATTTAAATTTTAAAAATATTAAAAATATATATATATTTTTTTTAATTCTAAAAAAATTAAATATAATTGGGTGCGTGCAGGTTGGGGGCGAAGCCCGCCGGGTGCGGGCAGGGTACTGTCGCGCAGGGCATGGGGGGACCCCTGTGCACTGTCACTTGTATATATATATATATATATACTATTGATAGGGGCTCGTATCATAGGCTCTCATTTATAAGAAAACCGGGCGACGGTCGCTCGCATGCACCACTCCCCCCACTGTTTTGGTAAAAGAAAGTGGGAGAGCGAGGCCGGAACCGCCGTTCAGAACCGCGACGACGCCGCCTCCTCCCGTCAATAAGGGAGGTCGCATGACCGCACCCCCTCGGGGTACGATCGAACCGCACCCTGTACGGGGCGCGACCGAGCCGCACCCCCTTAGGGGTGCGGCCAAGCCACACCCTTACGGGGTGCGGCCAGGCCGCACCCCCTTGGGGTGCGGCCAACCACAAGCCGCACCCTTGCGGGGTGCGGCCGGGCGGCACCCCCTAAGGGTGCGGCCGATCCGCACCCCTTCCCGTAAGGGGGTGCGGCCGCCTCCTCCCCCCTCCTTCTTTCTTACAGGGGGCTCGCGAGGAGGCCTGCCGGGCACGCTCCTTTTCGGGTACTCGGACCCCATGACATTTCCATGTTCGTTACGGGCTCAGAACGCTTACGCACACCCAAGACGCTTCTGAGCGCACTCAGAACACCTCCGCGCTTGCGCGCACCCAAGGCGCTTCTGAGCGCACTCAGAACACCTCCGCGCTCAAGCGCGCTCGGAACGCTTCCCCAGTCGCCTAGACTGCTTCTCCGTTCGTTGCGCGCTCAGAACGCTTCTGAGCGCGCTCAGCTCACTTTTTTGTCTTTCTGACTTCTCACTTTTTGTCTTCTTGGTGTGCTCACATTTTGTCTTTTCAGCATGCCCACTTTTTATCTTCCCAGTTTCTCAGATTTCAGGAACGGCTTGTCGCCTTTTTCGCCTCCAATAAAACTGCCCGAACTGCCAAAACTGCCCGAACTGCCCGAACTGCCCAAGGGGCAAGATGGTCATTTACGGAAAATGGCGATCCGTGTGCCCCGAACCAGAAGATGCGATTCGTCCGCCAGATATTTATGGAAGTTACGGCGGCGAAATTACCGGACTGCCCCCGGCCAAAGCTATAAAAGGAGCCCCAGGGCTTCATTTGAGAGGACCTTGCCTTCGGCACCCGGGAGAGCTCCTTGCAGACTTTTGTGGAATTTTCCTTCGGCGCTTGAAGATCTCCTTCGTGGACTTGAAGATTTCCTTCGTCCCGAAAGATGACACAGCTTCTCACTTTTGTTCTCCGGAGCCTTCTCACTTTTGTTCTCCGGAGCTTTCTCACTTTCGTTCTCCACCTTTCTCAGAAGGAGAAAGGACTTAGTTTTTCTGGAGGCGGTCTGTCGCCTTCGGAATCCTCTCTCTCTCTCTCTTTCTCTCTATTATTGTAACGAGCAGCGGCCTGTCGCGCTCGACTTCTAAGTCTCTAATTGTAACCCCCCTGAAGAGAGTAGAAATTTGGTCGGCACAGCTCCGGCCACGTGTTTCTTACCTTTTCCGGGTTTTCCACGCTAAAAAGTCCCAGTGTAATCAACGAATCACAAATTGACTGTTTGCGCGCTTGGTTCGCTCCCGAGCTAAGGTGGTTCAAGTAAACCGGTCTACCAAGAGCCCTAAGCGACCCGCAACAGTTTGACGTCGTCCGTGGGAATGGATTCCCAACTACCAAGTAAAGGATTTCCAAACGCAATTCCCGCTTCGCCTAGGTTCACGGAACCAGCAAGAGTGGACACATCCCCCGAACTATCCGACGCGTGCAATTCCTCCATCCCTGGAGGCCCGGCGAAAAGAGCGCTCATCACTACACCCATCCAGCCTCAGTGGATTGGATCAACTAGCGAGTCGGCCCCCCTCGAAGCGGGACAGGATCCGAACGATATCACGCATCAGCAAAGGCGATCCCCCCTGTCAAAGTTAATTTTGGCGTACCCAGTACCGTCATGGCTAAAGCTCCCGCACTTCAAGGAGTTCCACGGAGCAGAAGACCCGTACACGCACGTTAATCACTTCTTGATAACGGTGCGGACGTTCGGACTTCCCGACCAAATCAGCTGCAAAATCTTCACCAAGACGCTGCGCGGAGACGCCCTCCGCTGGTATCAATCCCTGCCAAATGGAGCAATTCACAACTTCACCGAGTTGTCCCAACTGTTCGTCGAATGGCACGAAGAGCGTGCACCGGGGATCCCATAACAAGAACGAGAAGAGCCCGAGACGAACGAGTTGCCCCACCTAGGGGAAGCGGGACGAGTCAAGCAGCAAGAGAAGATCTTCACAAGCTTTCACCCGGAGCATTCCCGTGGATGGATGGACTTCGCCTTAGACGCAAGCGTAGGCAATCCAGCCTGTGATCTAAGGAGGGCGTTGATAACCCATCGCATCTCGTTCAATATCCTGTTCGTGGCAGCCGTGGTGCGGCTCAAACTCCTAAGTGGGAACCTCAAGCTCAGGGCCAGCGACGCAGAGCTCCCAGACGGAACTATGGTTCCCACCATAGGAGTCGTCACCCTCCCCGTCCAAGTAGGGAGGCACTCGGAACCAGTCCAGTACGATGTTCAATTCGTCGTCGCAGAAGCCGACTCCCCCTACGACACAATATTTGGGAGCCTCCTACTCGACGCCCTGGACCACGACGTTTCCATGTCCGGACGCATGGCCAACAAAGGGAGAATCCTTAGGGATGCAATTCGTGGTTGCAACACGGCCGCAGCCGAGCTCCCTTGGATCAACCACGACCCGTCACCAAAACCAAACCTTGAGAAGCAAGGCGTGCGAGAGTGCCGCACAACCCTCGCATTGGTGGAAAAAGCTAATCTTCCTGCACCGACAAACCCACTACAACTTGGGGATACGTGTCGCAAGAGAAAGGGGCAGCAGCAACAGTTCGAGAGAGCTGTACAACCCATGCAGAACCGAGCAGACCGCTCCCGAGAGTTAGCAAATCAAAGCTCCAAGATCTACACCCCGTTAAATGCCGCCCGCGAGAATATACTGTCTGTAATCTACAACAGCAAAATCATCAACTGGGCCAGAACACTCTCCCAGCATAGCGGGGATCAATCTCAGTTTTGCAATTTCCACAAAGGTCGAGGACACCGCACGGAGCACTGTGCCAGGTTGAAAGAAGAAGTTGAACGCCTTGTCCAGTTAGGACACCTTGAGGCTTTCCGCGAAGAAGCACAGAAGGATGCCACTGAGAGTCGGCCGCCGGGTCACCGCCGTGCGCCATGCTGAACGACCGGAAAAGCTCGAGCCAGCACACCGCAAAGGGAGCGCAATGTTACCTTTCCTCTCTCGTCAAACTTGTACCAAGAAACTTATCAGCTCAAAAGCCGCAAGATTGCACTTGCGCATGTATCAAAGTTCATTTCCTGATTATGTCTTACCTGTCCTAAACTATTCTGCTGCAGGAACACACTTTGGGGCCATGCCCCGGGGACTTTGCACCACCGTCGATTGAAGGTTCGTCATTCTCCTCCGCCGTCGAGTCTCGGCGTCATATGGGCCTGCCCCCTTACGTTCGCTCCTCGGTTTGAATACACCCGCTATTCACCGGCCATTTTGGGGCCATGCCCCGGGGAATTTGCACCGCCGTCGATTGAAGGTTCGCCCTTCTCCTCCGCCGTCGAGTCTCGGCGTCGTATGGGCCTGCCCCCTTACGTTCGCCCTCGGTTTGAATACACCCGCTATTCACCGGCCATTTTGGGGCCATGCCCCGGGGACTTTGCACCGCCGTCGATTTAAGGTTCGCCCTTCTCCTCCGCCGTCGAGTCTCGGCGTCGTATGGGCCTGCCCCCCTTACGTTCGCCCTCGGTTTGAATACACCCGCTATTCACCAGCCATTTTGGGGCCCTGCCCCGGGGACTTTGCACCGACGTCGATTGAAGGTTCGCCCTTCTCCTCCGCCGCCGAGTCTCGGCGTCGTATGGGCCTGCTCTGTAACATCCCGACTTTGAAAAGGGGTCTAGCCGGTTCAGTTGAACCCTTGGAGGAGCTTAGGCCGGGTCAGAGGAAAACCACGACCCGACCTTCACCACATAGTGGTGGTCATTTAGAGAAATGACTATTTTGGGTAGCGTCGTGCTTCGCCACAACGTCAAAGTTGTTCATTGAGCATACGTGCTCCGAATCGACTTCTGTCAGTTGCGTTGGACTCGTATGGTCGATACGAGTGCAACGAAATTCGTTTCGTTCCAATCCGAGGTCATTTGGTGAAATTGACAGTTTTGAGTACCGTAAGGCATCACGACGACGCTATTTTAGTATAGTGAGCATATGTGCTCCGACTCGACTTCCGTCAGTTGCGTTAGACTCGTATGGCCAATACGAGTGCAACGGAATTCGTTTCGTCCCAATTCGAGGTCGTTTGGAGAAAACGACTATTTTGAGTAATATCGAGCGTCGCAACAACGCCATTTTCAAATGTTAAGCAAACGACCTCCGAATTGAATTCTGTCAGTTGCGTTAGACTCATATGGCCGATACGAGTGCAACAGAACTCGTTTTGTTCCAATCCGAGGTCGTTTGGAGAAAACGACTATTTTGAGTAATATCGAGCGCCGCAACAACGCCATTTTCAAATGTTAAGCAAACGAGCTCTGAATTGAATCCCGTCAGTTGCGTTAGACTCATATGGCCGATACGAGTGCAACAGAACTCGTTTTGTTCCAATCCGAGGTCGTTTGGAGAAAACGACTATTTTGAGTAATATCGAGTGCCGCAACAACGCCATTCTAGAATATTGGGCAAACGAACTCCGAATTTAACTCTATCAGTTGCATTAGACTCGTATAGCCGGTTGAGTGCAACAAAATTCGTTAAGCTCGATTCCGACGTCGTTTAGTCAAGTAAATAAAAATAAACGCTCGTAAAATTATAAGATTCTTGAGATACGTAAACGTTTGATTTCAACCCCGTCACATCAATAATAACTCGACACTCGACGACGCGGACCTATGTTGACTTTGACCCACCAGGGGACCCACTTAGGGTTGACCTGGGTCAACCCTCTTATAAGAAGTGATTTTTTGAACTTCTAAATTTTCCTCTTATAAGAAGTGATTTTTTTTGGACTTCTAAATTTTCTCCACCCGAGACCCAACTCACAAAAACAGTCATGGCCTAATATCAGGACTAATCCATGTTTAGTCTAGGCAAAGTCCTTTCTTGCCACCTAAGTTAATTTAAACTTCATTTAGCCTAAACCAAGGAAAGTGGGTTGGGATATTTTTCGAAGCTTAACCCATGCAAGTACACTCAGCCTCTCCCCACCAGCCACTTGTCACCTCCACCAAACCATGATTAACGGGGAGCTGGGTTAGCTGAGAGGAAGGAGAGAGGGGGAGGGGCATCAACCTCTTCTATATAAGCCCTCCCACGGCTAAGCATGGAGACAACCCCCATACACCTCCAGAAGCTCCTCCCTGGTATTTTCGAGCCAGCCCCACCCCCTGCCGGAGCCCCACCTCGCCGGAAAACCAAAGCCAAGCCCCACCGCCACCTTCGCCACCCTCCCATGGCAAGTTCGCCGGAGGGCTTCCGGAGGAATCCAAACAAGTCGGGACCTTCTCCTCTCCTCCCTCCCTACGATCCTGACGCCTTGCATGCGAGCTCCGGCGGCCGGAGCGCCGCCGCCACCTCCCCCTTCTCCTCCGTCCGAAATGAGAAGATGAACAGTTCCGGCGGTGGTCGGCGGCGGCAGGCCACCAGACCACCGCCGGAGGGAGCGCCTCCCCCCTAGGAGTCGGCCGGGGGCGGAGCCACGACCGGCCGGCGACGGCGGAGACTCGCAAGGGGTGGCTGTGCTGGTTCTGTCTAAAAATTTTTATAAAATTTTATACTTTGTTATATATTATCATATATGAATGTTGTGGGCCCTATATGAACTCCAAATGCAAAAACTTTGAACATAAAAGTTGCTTATTTTGTCAAGAGGGACCTACTGGAAAAATTTCATAATTTTTGGAGGAGGCTAAGTATTTTTAGAAATTAAAATACTATGATATTTTGGTTTTTGAATTATCAGAGTGCCGTAACAGTGATGGAAAATTTTGAGAAAATTTGGGAAGCTTCCTACTACCAAAATACATCTGATGTAATTATTTTGGAATTTTTGAGATAGGTTTACTATTTTTAGATACTTAAAATCTATGTTATAAATTAATAATGAACCACGCTCTCCTCCAGCACGTCTCCAGAAAAAATTATGGGAAGCTTTGGGGGTTGGATCGCCTCTTTTGAGGTTTTAAGAAAATCATAATATCGTTCCTCAGTCCGCTTAAGCCATGCTTAAAGGTTGTAATAAAAACATAAGGTCGGACAATAACAAAAGGCCAAATTTGGAAAAGTAGCTCCTATGAACGGAGAAAGAACAGAACTTTCCTCCTAAGAACGGAGATGGAACTGAAGCCTCCTGATTATGGAGTGATTGGACTACTAACCTGTTTATTTATTTATTTCCTTCAGTCTCGTACTGGTCCTGCATTTATTGCTTTCAGTTAGTACTTTCAATTACTCCAGTCCCGCACTGGTCCTGCATTTACTACTTTCAGTTAGTACTTTCTTTTACTTCAGTCTCGTACTGGTCCAGTTCAGTTACTGCACTTTATTTCAGTATTTCAGTTACTGTACTGTATTTCAGTTTTGCCTATAATTTAGAGTTGACGTGAAGATGGGGCATTCCTTCAGAGTCAACTCTAAATAGTGCCGAACTGGCCGCCGCTTGTAGAGCAGAGCGGACAGATCGATGTTTTAGCTTGTCCTTCTGTATTGCCTATGAATTTAGAGTTGACGTGAAGACGTGGCATACCTTCAGAGTCAACTCTAAATAGTGTCGAACTGGCCGCCGCTTGTAGAGCAGAGCGGACAGATCGATGTTTTGGCTTTTCCTTCTGTATTGCCTATGAATTTAGAGTTGACGTGAAGACGTGGCATACCTTCAGAGTCAACTCTAAATAGTGCCGAACTGGCCGCCGCTTGTAGAGCAGAGCGGACAGATCGATGTTTTGGCTTGACCTTCTGTATTGCCTATGAATTTAGAGTTGACGTGAAGACGTGGCATACCTTCAGAGTCAACTCTAAATAGTGTCGAACTGGCCGCCGCTTGTAGAGCAGAGCGGACAGATCGATGTTTTGGCTTTTCCTTCTGTATTGCCAATGAATTTAGAGTTGACGTGAAGACGTGGCATACCTTCAGAGTCAACTCTAAATAGTGTCGAACTGGCCGCCGCTTGTAGAGCAGAGCGGACAGATCGATGTTTTGGCTTTTCCTTCTGTATTGCCTATAAATTTAGAGTTGACGTGAAGACGTGTCATACTTTTAGAGTCAACTCTAAATAGTACCGAACTGGCCGCCGCTTGTAGAGCAGAGCATACAGATCGATGTTTTGGCTTTTCCTTCTGTATTGCCTATAAATTTAGAGTTGACGTGAAGAGGTGGCATACTTTCAGAGTCAACTCTAAATAAGTGCCAAACTGGCCGCCGCTTGTACAACAGCGCGGTCAAATCAATATTTTGAAGTCTATTCTTGTATTGACAGTAATAAATATTCCTACGGGAATATACAGAGCCTTTGAGAAAATATTCCTACGGGAATATATTGTGCCTTCGGGGAATATTTTTACGGGAATATATTGAGCCATTGAGAAAATATTCCTACGGGAATATATTGTGCCTTCGGGGAATATTCTTACGGGAATATATTGAGCCGATGAGAAAATATTCCTACGGGAATATATTGTGCCTTCACGGAAGTATTCCTACGGGAATATATTGAGCTACTTTACTATATATTGTTGACATAAGAGAGTTAGAAATTCTGAGCTTAAATGGTCTCAGCGGTTGGAATAATGGTCTCAGCGGTTGAGATAATGATCGAACACAAGAATGCAATTGTTGCATTATGTGGGCAGCTGGGATTCGATTACCAGCTGAGTTAAAATAGTAGTTCATCTTCTCTCCTTCTACTAAACTACAGGTGGATATATTGTTAAGCTTTAAGAGAATTCTCTTTTCTCCTCTTATGATGAAATATTTTCGAAAAGAAATTCCTACGGGGATGAAATGTTGCCTTCGAGAAGTAATTCCTACCGGAATGAAATGTTGCCTTCGAGAAATATTCCTACGGGAATATATTGTGCCTTCGAGAATTATTCCTCCGGGAATATAAAATGTGCCTTGGGAGAATGTCGGATGGCCTATGAGTTTTACTCTAAGGCAACCCGCACGACGGACGGTCTGGGAGGGCAACCCGTGCGAAACTAATAGAACTACGTGGGTCTGAGACCGTATGCAGGATTATACGGAGTACGTAGGCGGTGGTCGTGGGAAGACTGCCCGGCCCAATAAGAGTCCAGATGTCCCCTCCCTTATAAATGTTATATTATGTCTGTTTGTTAGTAGGGGTTGGATTCTGTCGTGGTTCTAATAACTTGTCTTTGGCACAAGTGACAGGTGCGGATGAGTGACAACATCTGTGTGTGGATGAAGCCACGGAGCAGGCTACGTCAGGTATAAGTTTGTTAAGCCGCATCTCCTTTTGTGGTGCCCTATCCCAGGGTATATATATATAATGGCAATAAATCCTTGATGGTTAGGATTTTATGCGGCAGAGATATGTAGATTATTTACAGGTCTTGAAATTGTGGTTTCTGTGATAAAACTACGTCTTCCGCTACGTATTATAATATGCACTCTTTAATGATGTCTTCCGCTAGAATACTGCTTCCCTACTCTGTTGGTGTGTAGTGACTTTCACTTAACACCACCCCTAGGCGTGACAACGGAGTATTCAAGGAAGGGGGGTTGGAGAAGCTAGTACCTCCACCCTTCGGATCGCTTCGGCGTCGTGCCGAAAGGGTGGTGTGCGATAAGATCCCCCGGTCGGACCGTCGATTTTGGAGGGGGGGGGGGGGGGTCTTACAAATGTATCAGAGCGTAACCGATCTTGTCGACCAAAAGTGATCACAGAAACAACTCTTTCTCCACCGGTCGTTATTGCGTGGTTCGGGACGAACCACTGCAGCGGAAGCGGTGGTGGACCTTAAAGGTAAAAGTTGACAACAAACTTGGCATATATATGTGGATCGACACTTAAATGTCATTTACCACTTCTGATCTCAAGCAATGATTTACATTGTCCCCATAAAACACTTCTGTTAAACCCTATAAACGTCCACTTCAAATTTTGAACCCCGGGTTTAAGCCTCTTTGTTTTATTGGGGTTAAATTTTCGTTTTCAAAATTCCATTCGAGGTAAACTAATCGTATGGAATTATGTGTGCAATGTAAGGATTCTATTACTAATTTCAATCCCAGGCTTAAGCCTATTTGTTTTATTGGGATTAAAATTCTCGTTTTCAAAATTTCATTTGAGGTGAACTAATCAAATGGAATTTTGCGTGTATATGGAGAATTGCTCTAACAATTGCAAATATGAAGTATGCTTTGACTTGATCAATTTGACGATCTGTTGAAAATAAAGTCGTGCAATCGTAAAAGAACTATGATAAAATGTTAGTCTTTTCAATAACATTAATATTTCAGGAAATGATTACTGAGGCGACGTGCTGGATTGAAGTAAATTTGTGGCAAATTTATAAAAGCTTGTATACAAACCATCCTAAAAGTACATTGTTAGCATTCACAGGACTTGCGATGGTTGCATACTCAGCCAGCCGGGAAGCCTCGTTAAAAAGGGTAAGCCACTGAGGACCGAAATGTGATGGTCACCTATTTTTATTGCTTTTATTGTAAATTGCTTGCATTGGGAAAAGTGGCGGTTCGGTCATGCCCGTAGACCGTACGTACCGGTGCGGGAAGGTTGACGACTCTATGCGACAGGGAGGTGTGCACCCCGGGAGCTCGACTGTATCTTATATGCCCCGCTGGGTCCCTCCGCTGGTTGGCCAAATTCAGTTGTTGTCGGATGTCTCCTACGTCCGAGGGTACACGGGGTTGTACGTTGGGGCCTGGGTAGTGCGGTACATCCACACCCAAAAGTGGCGGGACCGGCCCTTTGTCACCGACGGCCACATCGGTGAGGCCTGTGGGGTTCGCTACCCTGCTGGAAGAAAAGCGGTCAAAATATGGCAACATCAGGTGCAAACTGGTAAAATAATTGTATGTGATTACAGTGGCGGGTCGGTCACGCCCGTAGACCGTGCGTATCAGTGCGGGAGGGTTGACGACTCTAGGCGATAGGGAGATGTGCACCCCGGGAGCTCGGTTGTATCTTATATACCCCGCTGGGTCCCTCCGCTGGTTGGCCAAATTCAGTGATTACCGGACGTCTCCTACGTCCGAGAGTACACGGAGTTGTACGTTGGGGCCTGGGTAGTGCGGTACGTCCACACCCAGAAGTGGCAGGACCGGCCACTGTCACCGACGGCCACATCGGTGAGGCCCGCGGGGGTCGCAACCCTGCTGGAAGAAAAGCGGTCAGACTATGTCGATGTATGGATATTTGATTGAGACGTGAGTACTCGTTATGCATGGCTTGCATATGCATCATTTGCATCAAAACATACATATCTGCATATACCATTAACATATAACTTTCGTATGAGAGTTGGTTATATGTTCATGGATTTACCCTGCTTACGTACATTTCTGTTTATCTATCCCACTAACATATAACCTTCGTATAAGAGTTGGTTATATGTTCATGGATTTACACTGCTTACTGGCATTTCTTGCTCTTTGTTCCACTAACATATAACCTTCGTATGAGAGTCGGTTATATGTTAATGAGTTTTTACTATATACCTCTAGGACACAACTCATAAATTTTGCATTTTAGATATGCAAACTTTGGAGGTATTCGATTATGCTAGAATTACTTATTCGATATAATTATCTAAGCTTCAGTTAGCGAACAATTTGGCGCACGAAATGTTCCCTCGAACAATATATATATCAGAATTACGGCAGAATGGACATGGCTAGGGTAAAACTACCCCCTAGTTCGCTTAAGCTACTTATTGCAGTACACGACGGGAGCCGTCAACACAGCTCATTTAGGTAAAACCAAACCTATAGACCCTTAAATTTTGGGGTCATTCGACAAATATAGTGGTCTATAGTAGGCTCCGTTTTAATCTCCATGGCCCACTCGTATTTTCAGGGACGAAAATTTTCTTTGTTTTATTGGATTGTAACATCCCGACTTTGAAATAGGGTCTAGCCGGTTCAGTTGAACCCTTGGAGGAGCTTAGGCCGGGTCAGAGGAAAACCACGACCCGACCTTCACCACATAGTGGTGGTCATTTAGAGAAATGACTATTTTGGGTAGTGTCGTGCTTCGCCACAACGTCAAAGTTGTTCATTGAGCATACGTGCTCTGAATCGACTTCTGTCAGTTGCGTTGGACTCATATGGTCGATACGAGTGCAACGAAATTCGTTTCGTTCCAATCCGAGGTCATTTGGTGAAATTGACCGTTTTGAGTACCGTAGCGCATCACGACGACGCTATTTTAGTATAGTGAGCATATGTGCTCCGACTCTACTTCCGTCAGTTGCGTTAGACTCGTATGGCCAATACGAGTGCAATAGAATTCGTTTCGTCCCAATCCGAGGTCGTTTGGAGAAAATGACTATTTTGAATAATATCGAGCGTCGCAACAACGCCATTTTCAAATGTTAAGCAAACGAACTCCGAATTGAATTCTGTCAGTTGCGTTAGACTCATATGGCCGATACGAGTGCAACAGAACTCGTTTTGTTCCAATCCGAGGTCGTTTGGAGAAAACGACTATTTTGAGTAATATCGAGCGCCGCAACAACGCCATTTTCAAATGTTAAGCAAACGAGCTCCGAATTGAATCCCGTCAGTTGCGTTAAACTCATATGGCCGATACGAGTGCAACAGAACTCGTTTTGTTCCAATCCGAGGTCGTTTGGAGAAAACGACTATTTTGAGTAATATCGAGTGCCGCAACAACGCCATTCTAGAATATTGGGCAAACGAACTCCGAATTTAACTCTATCAGTTGCATTAGACTCGTATAGCCGGTATGAGTGCAACAAAATTCGTTTTGCTCGATTCCGACGTCGTTTAGTCAAGTAAATAAAAATAAACGCTCGTAAACTTATAAGATTCTTGAGATACGTAAAGACTTGATTTCAACCCCGTCACATCAATAATAACGCAACACTCGACGACGCGGACCTATATTGACTTTGACCCACCAGGGGACCCACTTAGGGTTGACTTGGGTCAACCCTCTTATAACAAGTGATTTTTTGAACTTCTTAATTTTCCTCTTATAAGAAGTGATTTTTTTTGGACTTCTAAATTTTCTCCACCTGAGACCCAACTCACAAAAACAGCCATGGCCTAATATCAGGACTAATCCATGCTTAGTCTAGGCAAAGTCCTTTCTTGCCACCTAAGTTAATTTAAACTTCATATAGCCTAAACCAAGGAAAGTGGGTTGGCATATTTTTTGAAGCTTAACCCATGCAAGTACACTCAGCCTCTCCCCACCAGCCACTTGTCACCTCCACCAAACCATGATTAACGGGGAGCTGGGTTAGCTGAGAGGAAGGAGAGAGGGGGAGGGGCATCAACCTCTTCTATATAAGCCCTCCCACGGCTAAGCATGGAGACAACCCCCATACACCTCCAGAAGCTCCTCCCTAGTATTTTCGAGCCAGCCCCACCCCCTGCCGGAGCCCCACCTCACCGGAAAACCAAAGCCAAGCCCCACCGCCACCTTCGCCAACCTCCCATGGCAAGTTCGCCGGAGGGCTTCCGGAGGAATCCAAACAAGCCGGGACCTTCTCCTCTCCTCCCACCCTACGATCCTGACGCCTTGCATGCGAGCTCCGGCGGCCGGAGCGCCGCCGCCACCTTCGGACCACCGCCGGAGGGAGCGCCTGCCCCCTAGGAGTCGGCCGGGGGCGGAGCCACGGCCGGCCGGCGGCGGAGGAGACTCGCAAGGGGCGGCTGTGCTCGTTCTGTCTAAATGTTTTTATAAAATTTTATACTTTGTTATATATTATCATATATGAATTTTTTGGTCCCTATATGAACTCCAAATGCAAAAACTTTGAACATAAAAGTTACTTATTTTGTCAAGAGGGACCTACTGTAAAAATTTCATAATTTTTGGAAGAGACTAAGTATTTTTAGAAATTAAAATACTATGATATTTTGGGTTTTTGAATTATCAGAGTGCCGTAACAGTGATGGAAAATTTTGAGAAAATTTGGGAAGCTTCCTACTACCAAAATACATCTGCTGTAATTATTTTGGAATTTTTGAGATAGGTTTACTATTTTTAGATGCTTAAAATCTATGTTATAAATTAATAATGAACCACGCTCTCCTCCAGCACGTCTCCAGAAAAAATTATGGGAAGCTTTGGGGGTTGGATCGCCTCTTTTGAGGTTTTAAGAAAATCATAATATCGTTCCTCAGTCCGCTTAAGCCATGCTTAAAGGTTGTAATAAAAACCCAAGGTCGGACAATAACAAAAGGCCAAATTTGGAAAAGAAGCTCCTATGAACGGAGAAAGAACAGAACTTTTCTCCTAAGAACGGAGATGGAACTGAAGCCTCCTGATTATGGAGTGATTGGACTACTAACCTGTTTATTTGTTTATTTCCTCCAGTCTCGTACTGGTCCTGCATTTATTGCTTTCAGTTAGTATTTTCAATTACTCCAGTCCCGCACTGGTCCTGCATTTACTGCTTTCAGTTAGTACTTTCTTTTACTCCAGTCTCGTACTGTTCCAGTTCAGTTACTGCACTTTATTTCAATATTTCAGTTACTGTACTGTATTTCAGTTTTGCCTATAATTTAGAGTTGACGTGAAGATGGGGCATTCCTTCAGAGTCAACTCTAAATAGTGCCGAACTGGCCGCCGCTTGTAGAGCAGAGCGGACAGATCGATGTTTTGGCTTGTCCTTCTGTATTGCCTATGAATTTAGAGTTGACGTGAAGACATGTCATACCTTCAGAGTCAACTCTAAATAGTGCCGAACTGGCCGCCGCTTGTAGAGCAGAGCGGACAGATCAATGTTTTGGCTTTTCCTTCTGTATTGCCTATGAATTTAAAGTTGACGTGAAGACGTGACATACCTTCAGAGTCAACTCTAAATAGTGCCGAACTGGTCGCCGCTTGTAGAGCAGAGCGGACATATCGATGTTTTGGCTTGTCCTTCTGTATTGCCTATGAATTTGGAGTTGACGTGAAGACGTGGCATACCTTCAGAGTCAACTCTAAATAGTGCCGAACTGGCCGCCGCTTGTAGAGCAGAGCGGACAGATCAATGTTTTGGCTTTTACTTCTGTATTGCCTATGAATTTAGAGTTGACGTGAAGACGTGGCATACCTTCAGAGTCAACTCTAAATAGTGCCGAACTGGCCCCCGCTTGTAGAGCAGAGCGAACAGATCGATGTTTTGGCTTTTCCTTCTGTATTGCTTATAAATTTAGAGTTGACGTGAAGACGTGACATACTTTCAGAGTCAACTCTAAATAGTACCGAACTGGCCTCCGCTTGTAGAGCAGAGCAGACAGATCGATGTTTTGGCTTTTCCTTCTGCATTGCCTATAAATTTAGAGTTGACGTGAAGAGGTGGCATACTTTCAGAGTCAACTCTAAATAAGTGCCAAACTGGCCTCCGCTTGTACAGCAGCGCGGTCAAATCAATGTTTTGAAGTCTATTCTTGTATTGACAGTAATAAATATTCCTACGGGAATATACGGAGCCTTTGAGAAAATATTCCTACGGGAATATATTGTGCCTTCGGGGAATATTCTTACGGGAATATATTGAGCCTTTGAGAAAATATTCCGACGGGAATATATTGTGCCTTCGGGGAATATTCTTACGGGAATATATTGAGCCGATGAGAAAATATTCCTACGGGAATATATTATGCCTTCAGGGAAGTATTCCTACGGGAATATATTGAGCTACTTTACTATATATTGTTGACATAAGAAAGTTAGAAATTCTGAGCTTAAATGGTCTTAGCGGTTGGAATAATGGTCTCAGTGGTTGAGATAATGATCGAACACAAGAATGCAATTGTTGCCTTATGTGGGCAGCTGGGATTCGATTACCAGCTGGGTTAAAATAGTAGTTCATCTTCTCTCCTTCTACTAAACTACAGGTGGATATATTGCTAAGCTTTAAGAGAATTCTCTTTTCTCCTCTTATGATGAAATATACTTCGAAAAGAAATTCCTACGGGGATGAAATGTTGCCTTCGAGAAGTAATTCCTACGGGAATGAAATGTTGCCTTCGAGAAATATTCCTACGGGAATATATTGTGCCTTTGAGAATTATTCCTCCGGGAATATAAAATGTGCCTTGGGAGAATGTCGGATGGCCTATGAGTTTTACTCTAAGGCAACCCGCACGACGGGCGGTCTGGGAGGGCAACCCGTGCGAAACTAATAGAACTACGTGGGTCTGAGACCGTATGCAGGATGATACAGAGTACGTAGGCGGTGGTCGTGGGAAGACTGCCTCGGCCCAATAAGAGTCCAGATGTCCCCTCCCTTATTAATGTTATATTATGTCTGTTTGTTAGTAGGGGTTGGATTCTGTTCGTGCTTCTAATAACTTGTCTTTGGCACAAGTGGCAGGTGCGGATGAGTGACAACATCTGTGTGTGGATGAAGCCACGGAGCAGGCTACGTCAGGTATAAGTTTGTTAAGCCACATCTCCTTTTGTGGTGCCCTATCCCAGGGTATATATATATATAATGACAATAAATCCTTGATGGTTAGGATTTTATGCGGCAGAGATATGTAGATTATTTACAGGTCTTGAAATTGTGGTTTCTGTGATAAAACTACGTCTTCCGCTACGTATTATAATATGCACTCTTTAATGATGTCTTCCACTAGAATACTGCTTCCCTACTCTGTTGATGTGTAGTGACTTTCGCTTAACACCACCCCTAGGCGTGACAACGGAGTATTCAAGGAAGGGGGGTTGGAGAAGCTAGTACCTCCACCCTTCGGATCGCTTCAGCGTCGTGCCGAAAGGGTGGTGTGCGATAAGATCCCCCGGTCGGACCGTCGATTTTGGAGGGGGGGTCTTACATGCCCCCTTACGTTCGTCCTCGGTTTGAATACGACCGCTATTCACCGGCCAAAAGTCGCGAGCTCAGACTCGCGCAAACTAATTTTTTATTATTGTACAAAAGCCGCGAGCTCAGACTCATGCAAACTCATCCGTAATTTTGGAAATACCATCAAGCTATGCATGTACCAAAAGCCAGAGCAACAGGAGCCCACATGGGAATAAGAACGATAAACATAATAAGGGGATACAACCACGACAGCTCAGCGCTACACACAAATAAACAACAGTACGGAAAGCAGGAAAAGGGGGATACAACCACGACAGCTCAGCGCTGCACACAAACAAACAACAGTGTGGAAAGCAGGAAAACGAAAGATAGTCAACATCAGTCCTCGGCTACATCCGAGTAATCATCCTCCGAGAGATCCCCAGCTCCAAGACCGGTGGTGTCACATCCGAACTTCCTTCCCATCATGCGAAGGGTCTTCAGAATGCCTCGCTGGAAGGCGACTTCGCGCTCGTCCTCTATCAAGGGCTCAACCTCCTTCGTCATGATCTCAGCACGAATCTCCTCCGCCATCTGGAATCGCTCCTCGACAAAAGCAAGAGAATCTTTGTACTCGGCCACACCAGCTGCCTTGGCCTCCCCAAGGCTGCGCTCGACCGACAACAATCGGTCCACCTCACTCCTCAGGAAACCCAGCTCCCCCTCCAGGCGGAACATTTCCCCCTGAGCATCCGACAGCTGACGAAGCGCGTCCTGAGCAAGCGCCTTGTCACTACCGCACTCCTCCCGCAGCTTCTCGACTTCAGATCGGGAAGCAGAGATGTCAGACTCCAACTGCTTGATATGAGACACGTCACGATCCCTCTTCCTGTTGGATCTTGTGGCGCCCTTAGAGGGGGGGGGGGGGGGGGGGGGGTGAATAAGGGCCTTTTAAAAAATCCGATTTTTTACTTAAGAATTTTAAAACAAATTTTACTTTTCTAAAAATTACTTATAAAAATTTCAAACCAATGTAATTTTTAAATTAATTCAAACACAAATTTCTAAGTTAAAGATTAAGCAACCATATTTGCAATTAAAGAAAAAGACATAATTTTATAATCATGAAATTCACATACAAATAATATGATCTTAACAATGCTTAAGATCAAGGCACAAATATGATAATAAACCTTTTACAATTTGTGTTTACCAATCCTTCTCCCAAGGATCGGAAGGCTATCACTTGTCTCTTCCTAGACCAAGCTCAAGCCTATCCTCTAGATCTTCCCAAGATCTAGACGTAGCACACAAGGCCACGATTTCCCACCAAGCCACGCAAGGACTTGGACGCTCCACACAAGGAAGCGATTTTCCCCTAAGCCACGCAAGGACTTAGACGTCACGCACAATGAGACGATTTCCCTACCAATACAAAGTGAAATGTATACAAATGAAAATACAAAATGAAAAGAACAACTCCCTAGAAATTCAGATCTCTGAAAGGAAGGTTGAAGCCTCGAGATGATCGTTGATGTAGAAGCGAGTCCGATCTCGTCTTCAATCTCAAACCTTCTAAGCACAAATGGGAGTTGATGAGGTTCTGGAGCTCTCTGGTTCGTATGCACTCAGGAAGGGACTTGAAATTCTCAATGCTTGGAATGCACGAAAAAAACGAGCCAATATATAAATTTTCACTGTCGCCTGGGCGACATCATTGTCGGAATTCCGACAGCGCTAAACTGCCGCTCGTAGTGCTGTCGTGCGGGCAGTTGCTGTAACTTCCGAGCTGTCGCCTGGGCGACATCGCTGTCGGATTTCCGACAGCGCAAAACTGCCGTTCGTCGTGTTGCCGTGCGGGAAGTTGTTATAACTTCTCTGCTGTCGCCTGAGCGACATTAGCTGTCGGAAATTTCCGACATCGAAATTTTCATACACTCAAATTGAGCTCCAGCAGAATTGTGAACATCTCATACCTGTCACCTGCACACCATTAATAAAAGTAGAATCAAATACAAACGGGATTTTGTTATTATCAAACCGGAAGAGTGTGAAACGCATGCTCCAACACTTCCTCCGCAGTACGGACATGTCGCTCCTCACCACGCTTAGCTCCTCCTGAAGAGCGAAGTAGCTATCCTTGAGGCCCATATAACAATCGTTCCAAGTAAGAGCAACGCTAGTCAGAACGTCCGCCTGCAAACAAAAGATAAACGGTCAGCAAACATACGCAGTGATAAAAAAGAAGGGCCAGGACTAGGAAAGAAAAACTTCACTTACCGCGGAGGTCATCGCCTGAAGAGAAGAAGAAACTCGCCTCGTCGGCGGAAGGGGAGGAGGCGGTGGCAAGTCTCCCTGTTCAACCCGGTCGACAACAGGAGACGCCAGAATCTCAATCTCTGGGTCGGACGAAATCGGCTCTCCCCTGCGGCGGCTCGGGCCGGCCTCGTGATCGTGACTCCTAGGCTCCGGTGGAATGAGACACGAACCAGAAGCTCCGTTCTTGAGAACGATCCTCCTCTTTTTCCCGCGGTCTAAGGGAACAGCGGCCTCTCGCTCGGCATCCCAAGAAAGCCCCACCGAAAGAAGCCGACTCTCCTCTACGCAACTATAAATACCGAACAAAGCCTTCGACAACCCTTCCGGACCAGGAAAACCAGGAATAGGAAGGAACTCGTCTTCCCGCCCAGTCAACCGGTGACAACGTCCAGGGAGCGCTCTCCAAAGCTCCGACAGCTCCCATCGATTCCAAACATACCCGTAAAGAGTATTCCCGTGGCGGTAATCAGTTTTCTCACCAAAGTGAAACCAGCTCTTTTTGCTCCGAACTTCAATACGACCACCCGAGTCAGTAGTGACCTCGCACCATTCCTTGAAAAGCTCGAGTGAAAAGCACGTGTTGTGCTCTCGAAAAAACACCACCATCCCCATGATGTTCGCCATCCTAGCAGGAGTGAACTGGGTAACTGGGACACCGCAGAATCAGAGTATCTCAACGACCTCCTCAGATGGAGGAATGCGAAACCCGGATTTCAAGCAGCTCTCAGAAAGCGTCATGAAGCCGGTGGGCGGATTCTTAGCACGCTCCTCCACCCCTGGAATTTTCACCTCAACATTTCGAGGCAACCCAAACCGCTTACGCCATACCTCAATTCGAGCACCGTCGAGAGAAGAGCGCAGGCGCATCGGCCTCGACTCGCCGCCCCGTTTCAAAGCCTGAAAGAAAAATAAGCGTACATTGGCGCAAGCATTAAAAAATAATATCAAAAAGTCCGAAATAGCGCGCGATAAGTGTAAGCCGCGCTCCCGACCAAAAAAGCGCGAAGGCACGCATCATTTCTACAAGCCGCGCAGCCATCCCCACGGCCAACGCTAGTCGTGCGCTGAGCAATCGAACGAGCGCGGGCACAGGACGCCCCGCCCCCGCCGCCGGCCTCGTCCATGCGCGGAGCACGCACGGGCGTTGCCCGCCCGCGCTCTCGGCAGACCGGGGTGCGCACGGGCGTCGGCCCTCCGCAGCCTTCGACCGCGCGCGGGGGCCCGCACAAGCGCGCGGGCGCCGGACACGCGCGGGCGCCGGTCGCGCACGCCCTCCGCCATCCTTGGCCGCGCGCTCCGGCCCTGCGCGGACATCGGCTGCGCGCGCGAGGACGCGCAGGCACCGGACGCCCGCGCCCGCCACCGGCCCCGCGTGGGCATCGGCCGCGCGCGGGCATCGGCCGCGCGCGCGCGAGGACGCGCAGGCACCGGACGCCCACGCCCGCCGCCGGTCCCGTCGGCACGCGGGCACGCGCGGGCGCCGGTCGCCCGCACCCTCGGCCGTGCGCGGGGGCCCGCTCCCGCCGACCACGCGCGGAAGCGCGCGGGCACCGGCCGCGCACGGGGGCGCGCGGGTGCCAGTCGCCTGCGCCCTCCGCCGCCCTTGGCAGCGCGCGGGGTCCCGCGCCCGCCGGCCCCGTGCGGGCATCGGCCGCACGCGCCCGCCGCTGACCGCGCGCAAGGGTGCCAGCCGCCCGAGCGCCGGCCGCCCAAACGCCGTCCGCCCGCTCTCCCGGCCGCCGCCAACTGTTTTCCCTCCTCTTTTTTTCAAAAATTAGACGACTTACCTCTGGCATCGTTCGACGCGCAGTGTAGAGATGACGATCAGACCCGCCGCTAACTAGTCAAAACCCTCGCACTCCTTCACAAGGTTTGGACTCCGAAGGTTTGCGTGGCTTATGATAGAGAATCGTATCATAGGCTCTCATTTATAAGAAAACCGGGCGACGGTCGCTCGCATGCACCACTCCCCCACTGTTTTGGGTAAAAGAAAGTGGGAGAGCGAGGCCGGAACCGCCGTTCAGAACCGCGACGACGCCGCCTCCTCCCGTCAATAAGGGAGGTCGCATGACCGCACCCCCTTGGGGTACGATCGAACCGCACCCCGTACAGGGCGCGGCCGAGCCGCACCCCCTTAGGGGTGCGGCCAAGCCGCAACCTTACGGGGTGCGGCCAGGCCGCACCCCCTTGGGGTGCGGCCAAGCCGCACCCTTGCAGGGTGCGGCTCGGGCCGCACTCCCTTGGGGTGCGGCTCGGGCCACACCCCCTTTGGGGTGCGGCCAAGCCGCACCCTTGCGGGGTGCGGCCAGGCCGCCCCCCTTGGGATGCGGCCACGCCGCACCCTTGCGGGGTGCGGCCGGGCGGCACCCACTAAGGGTGCGGTCGATCTGCACCCCTTCCCGTAAGGGGGTGCGGCCGCCTCCTCCCCCCTCCTTCTTTCTTACAGGGGGGCTCGCGAGGAGCCCTGCCGGGCACGCTCCTTGTCGGGTATTCGGACCCCATGATATTTCCATGTTCGTTACGGGCTCAGAACGCTTACGCACACCCAAGACGCTTCTGAGCGCACTCAGAACACCTCCGCGCTTGCACGCACCCAAGGCGCTTCTGAGCGCACTCAGAACACCTCCGCACTCAAGCGCGCTCGGAACGCTTCCCCAGTCGCCTAGACTGCTTCTCCGTCCGTTGTGCGCTCAGAACGCTTCTGAGCGCGCTCAGCTCACTTTTTTATCTTTCTGACTTCTCACTTTTTGTCTTCTTGGCGTGCTCACATTTTGTCTTTTCAGCATGCTCACTTTTTATCTTCTCAGTTTCTCAGATTTCAGGAACGGCTTGTCGCCTTTTTCGCCTCCAACAAAACTGCCAGAACTGCCAAAACTGCCCGAACTGCCCGAACTGCCCAAGGGGCAAGATGGTCATTTACGAAAAATGGCGATCCGTGTGCCCCGAACCAGAAGATGCGATTCGTCCGCCAGATATTTATGGAAGTTACGGCGGCAAAATTACCGGACTGCCCCCGGCCAAAGCTATAAAAGGAGCCCCATGACTTCATTTGAGAGGACCTTGCCTTCGGCACCCGGGAGAGCTCCTTGCAGACTTTTGCGGAATTCTCCTTCGGCGCTTGAAGATCTCCTTCGTAGACTTGAAGATTTCCTTCGTCCCGAAAGGCGACACAGCTTCTCACTTTTGTTCTCCGGAGCCTTCTCACTTTTGTTCTCCGGAGCTTTCTCACTTTCGTTCTCCACCTTTCTCAGAAGGAGAAAGGACTTAGTTTTTCTGTAGGCGGTCTGTCACCTTCGGAATCCTCTCTCTCTCTCTCTCTCTCTCTCTCTCTCTCTCTCTTTCTCTATTATTGTAACGAGCAGCGGCCTGTCACGCTCGACTTCTAAGTCTCTAATTGTAACCCCCCGAAGATAGTGAAAATTTGGTCGGCACAGCTCCGACCACGTGGTTTTTTACCTTTTCCGGGTTTTCCACGCTAAAAAGTCCCAGTGTAATCAACGAATCACAAATTGACTGTTTGCGCGCTTGGTTCGCTCCCGAGCTAAGGTGGTTCAAGTAAACCGGTCTACCAAGAGCCCTTAGCGACCCGCAACAACTATATATAGTATATAGTATATATATACTATATACTATATATACAAAGATGTATGAAGCCTTTTTTGGTGTAACACCTGAGGCCCGTCTAAACATCTGAACCGTTCGCTAATCAAAAAATTGATCTCAGCCTTACGAACGATATCCCGCTCTCCACATAATACCTAATCCCGCTACTCTTAGCCGCCCGTCTCCCCCGTAAAAAAACCCTCGTCGATCCCTCCTCCCCTGCGATATCCCACTCCATGCACTCCGCAGAAGAAATCTTCTGAGGCGCCATTACCAGAAGTGCCTACTCATCCTCCGCCGGTAAATCCTCCGTTCTATTCACCGTCCGGCCCGCAGAAGAGTTCTGCCAAAGCGCCTCAACCACAAAAATCTCATCCTCCTCTGTAAGCCTTCCATCCTCTTCTTCCTCCTCCCCCATTTTTTGGTTCCTCGGTAACCTCATTTTCCCCCCACTCTCTCTTCTGCTACTCAGAAGGACGCCATTTCTGGCCCCATTTCTGAAATCTGGGAGCATAATTTACATCCTGCTGCACATTTAAATCTTTCACATTATCTCCCCATATGTTCTTCAGAACTATAGTTTTAATAAAAACTATTGAAGTTCCTTTTCTTTTCAGAAAAATTGTTTGACTGTTTTGTTCAGGTGACAAATTTCATGAGTTCTTTGCAATTTCAGTTTTCCAAAGGGCCTATCAAATTAATGAAATCACTGCCTCTTTGATTTTATTTTTAGTTGGGAAGAGGATTTGTGTTTCAATTACAGCTTCCCAAAGGTCATCTTCATGAGCAGTTGTATATTCATCCCTTTGTTATTACATAATTGGATGGAGGCTATGATAAGGTATAATATCAAATTAACATTGCATGCTACATTGCATGCTACATTGCCAGCGATTTCTTTGCTACATTATCGTATCAAATTAACATAGCATACATTATCCTATCAAATTAATGAATTAACATTACAGATCAAGATTTCTTTTCTACATTGCCAGTGATTACCTCCTCCTACTCCAGTTTGTTGTTCTTGCCAATGCAGCCTAATATAAAAAAGAAATTGTACCAGTTGCATTATGCGCGCACGTTGTTCCATACGCGAGCTCCAAAAAAAAAAGAAATGATTGGATATTCTGATGGTGTTTTTTTTTGTATTCCTATGGTGTTAAGGGGTTTCATATTTTATGTTTACTCCATTGTTGTTTTACTGCATCTTTTGGTAATGTATTTCCATATTATATTAGGTATTATATACTTCTATTACTAATTCATTATACATTCTAATGCCATCATATTTGGCATTTGTTTAGACAGTGACGGTTGGCATACAAGAAGATGCAAGGTTGATTAGTTTATGTATCCGGCTCTTTCATCCTAAAAATGAACAGACAACGAAACACCAACACAAGAACACCGTTAACACAACAACAACGGGATGCACTTAATGCAAGACGGCGAGAACTACGAGCTATTCGACAGTCAACAAACCAAAATCAACCATACGTGCTTCGAAATACGACTATTCACGAACAATTGGACCTTCCAACAACTACTGTCGTCACCAACCCCAACAATACTACTACCCAATCACCATCGGCTAGCGGTACAAATTTACTTTAACTAATAACTACAAGTAACTTCAATAACTAATCCTCCACTCCGCAGAGATTATTCAACAACGAAGAGAACAAACTCAGGCTCGAGTTCAACGTTTGAGGGCTTGAATGTCTACTGAGCAACGTCAAACACAAATTGCACGGAGACGAGAACAACGTCACGATCAGGCTAATACACAACCTACTACACAACAACCTCTAAGTTTACAATCAAATGGACCATCAACATTCGTTCAACCTACACAATCATCTCATGGTAACATGCAAACACCAATCATTTCCATCATCTGTTTTCACATTCTACAAATATAAATATACGAGCAGTTCCGCACGGGCTTCGCCCGTGCTCACTGACTCTTAGCGGGTTGCGCCCGCATTCGAGCGGGTTGCGCCCGCATTCGAGCGGGTTGCGCCCGCATTCGAGCGGGATGCGTCTGCATATGAGCGGTCTGCGCCCTCCTATAAGTGAGTTGCGTCCGCATATGAGCACTAACCTTTTATTCAAAACACATACATATGAGTACTTAAAATGACCGTAAATATATGAATCAATATTACTATTTTTATTTTGTAAGAAAATATAAATTTTTACCTAAAAATTCAATTTCTCTCTCCCTTTCTCTTCTGTCCCCCTCTCCCTCCTAGTAGGTATTCGCCCGGTCGGCGATGACAGTACCTGGTCGGCGACGGCGGGCTTTGCCAGCCCCCGACCAAGCGCGATAGTACCCGGCCCGCGACGGTGGGCTTCACTCATGAAGCTCCGGGATGCGCCCGCATCAAGCCGGTTGCGCCCACAACATATACATATGAGTACTCAAAATGACCGCACAAAAATTTTAATTAATTTTTTATAATTAATTTTTTTCAAAAACATTTATATTTAAACAAAAAAATATTTTAAAGTAGGTCTAGGAGGTCTAATGATTACCTATCATAGTAGGTGTAGGAGGACTACTAAAAACTTTTGGATTTTATGAATTTCCACCATTAATTTTAGGCAAAACTCCCAAATCAGTCCCCAACATTTGGGGGTCATTTGAAATCAGTTCTCAATCTTTAAAAAGTTTGAAATCAGTCCCTAAAGTTTCAAACTTCTTCTAAATAGATCCTATTTACATTTCCGTCTACAGACTTAACAGAATCTGCTTAAGTATGATGTTTATCAGGTATAATATAATTTTAGGCTAATTTTAAATAGTTATTTTAATTTACTTGAAAAGCTTTTTTTTTTGAAAGGTTATTTTAATTTGGCCTAGGTTCTCCATTGAGTTTCTCCTGCACCGATCGACCTCCTCCTCCTCTAGCATGCGCCGATCGACCGCCTCCCCCAACCTCTGCTTTCCCTGAGCTCTGCCTCCCCCAACCTCTGCTATTCGCCGGCCTTCGCCTCCTCCAGCAGTTGCCCCGACCTCCGCCTCCTCCGGCGTCATCAAGCACGTCGACATTTCAGATCATTTTCTCCTTCTCCGGCGACGTCGACTGTTGTAAGCTTCTTTTTTCTTTTTTGATTCTGTAGGGAAAAGTAGTTATGGTGTGTTGTATCCTCGAAATTGTTGTTCCTCACTAGCAGATTGCACCCATGGATCTTTATGTACAGGACTGTTAGAACCTAGTTTATTTGGATTAGGATCCCAACTCAAATAGGGGGAGATTGTTGGAACTTTAGTTTTAATTTGCGTTAGGATCCACCTTGAGTATCTAAGTTTATGTCATAACTCATATTGAACAACTTAGATTAATTATCATTAAGAAAGAAGGCTGCAAATAGACATATAAATAAAAGGCTGAAAATAATATAGATATATATATATATATATAAATAATATACTAAGAAAAATATATATATAATAATAGGCTAAATAATATAAGAGAAAATATTATAAGAGAAAATAATATAAGAGAAAATATTATAAGAGAAATTAATATAAGAGAAAATAAGATCATGAATATATTTCATATACTAGCTGGCGTTCGACAAATGTCGAACGACGCTCAGCATTCGTCGGACGGCGCACGACGAACAGATAGCAGCGCTCGACAAATTACATCAAGGAAGCTGCGGTCGACGAACGTGGAACAGCGGTCGACGAATGACGAACAGCGGTCGACGAATTCCAACCAGAACAACGGTCGACGAATGACGAACAGCGGTCGAAGAATTCCAACAGATGTTCAGAAACAGTAAACTTAATAATGAGGTCGACGAATCAAATGTTTGAGCTCGACGAAAGTGGAGCTCAGCTCGACGAAATTTATGCAGAATTATAATTCTTATTCTTATATGCTGTCAGATTTTATTAAAACAATATTTATTTATTCTATTTTATATATTGCTATATATATTGTTGATCTGACCTTACAACGTGCAAATATTAAATAATATAGTCGTTGACAGCAAAGCATTAATTGCTATAGCCGTTGCAGCAAGCAAAAGAAGAAATTTATCTGCTCGAGGATCTGGGAAATAAAAGATAATATATCCTTCCTCTTTGGTCGGCAAGAATTCAAATATAGCTGAACTGCTCCACAGATTAAATATACAGAGCAGAGAAGAAAGAAGAAGATGAACAGTTAACAGCAGATTTATTATACAGCAGTTCTTTACAACAGATCACATATATCATATATTGCTGTACATGTTTTAGATAGACAGAACATATACATATCATATTGCTGTACAGGAAAAAGAGAGAAGAAGAAGAGAAATAGAGGAGCTAAAAGAAGAAGCTGATCAATATATTATATCTTCTTTTTGCCTAACTCCTTCTTGCAGATCACATTCATCCTGAGACACCAATCACAATCAATTGCTCAGGATAATTACTGCACAAGAAGAAAGGAGTTTGTACAACCAAGAGAAGGAGCCTCCACAAGCTGTCATCAAACTACATCAGACAAGGGGAGCTCTCTTCAACATCTTCATCAAGTGTCTTCTCAGCCAAGAGAAGAACAACATCTGTTTTTGTTTTCCTTTTATTCCTCCCATCTTGTAAATGGTTAAAACTCCCTTCAAAAGTTTACTCCCGGTGACAGACCACCTTAGCAAAAAACCTGCAGCTTGGTTTATAAGCACCTTATCAAAAGCTTATAGGTGAATTGGGCACCTGATCAAAACTCCCATTGGTGTGTGGACACCTTATCAAAATCACCTTGGTGTGAGGGCACCTTATCAACAACCTCCTAGTGGATTCCTACCAGTGGGTAGAAGAGTAGATGTACCCAGTTGAGGGGAACTACTATATTTTCTTGTGTCATCTGGATGCTTGTTTATTTTGTGGTTTGCTTGTTGTGTGCTTTGCTTTATTTCTTATTTGTGTTGTTTATTACTTTGCACTCTAACTGTTTGTGTTTATTACTCAATCAGCAAACTCATATATATTTATATATATCATTTATTTTGAAAGCAAAGTTAAACAAGAGTTTTAATAACAAATAAATAAGAACTAAACTCTCCTTTCAATTGGTATCAAAGCAGGTTGATTTTATCAATCACCCTCATCAGAGGATATCAATTGTCCCTTTCAAGGACCCCTCTCCAACACAGAGGGATGCACCAAATGAGGGGGAGAAATTCACCTCATTGGAGCATCGTTCTATTCCACTCCCCTCTCAAGTTCACACCCCCTCATCCTCACCATCGTATTCTCCTGAGCCCATTCCAGTCACTCCACCTTCTCCTAAGAAAGCCCCAACTCCACCTTACTACACCTTCTCCTGAGAAAGTCCCAACTCCTCCTTCTCCTATCCCTTCACTTGTCAAGGCCAATTCCCCTGCCAAGACCACTTCTCCTAAGCAAGAGGCTCCAGCTGATGATGCTCTTGTTGATGCAGTGGTGGATAGGTTGCTCTCCCAGCTCCTTCCACATTAGGAGGGGTCTACACTGAACACCTATTTTATGTTTAATTCAATTTTTTTGTTTGTTACAGAGGAAAATTTGTCATCATGCCTTGAACTCTAAAATTAAATAAAGTAAAATTGTATAAGCATTAATCAAATATACTGAATGCATACACATTAATAAAATCAACTCAGCAATTAAAATAATGGCAACGGGAGGAGAAAATTAAAAAAAAAACTTACTCATAAATTAAAAATCCAATTAAGAATTTAAACATCCTACTGAACAGTTTTCGTTACTTTTGTGGTGGAAAAGGTGAAATGGGACTTATTTCAAACAACTTGGAAAGGTTGGGGACCAATTTCAAACAAACCAAACTATATGGACTGATTTCAAATGACCCCCAAACGTTGGGGACTGATTTGAGAGTTTTGCCTTATTTTTATTATAGGGATATTGTGTAATTACACAAATAGATATTATATTTTATGAATTTTCATTTTTTTCATAATATATTAAGTCATTGGAGTAAAAGAATGAGACTATATTTGGCAATTTTGAATGTTGTACCAAAGGCAACTTCTTGTATATAGTAGTTAAAGATACCAAACACATCAAGCTCGGCAACACCGTCGTACTACAACAACGCGTTCAAGGAGAAGTACCACCTCAAGCCATAATGCGCAAAATACACCAGACATGAGACAACGTAGGAGCCATCAACGCACCACAGAACAACACAATCAAAGACAACAACTACTACGCCAAAGACGAACAACAACTTCAGAAACATCGCCTCAAACATCGCGTGTGGCGACATTCGACAGGGGCGACGACGACATTCGGCGGCGATGACATTCGGCGGCGACGACATTCGACGACGACGACATTCGGCGGCGACAACATTCGGCAGGGGCGGGGGGGGGGGGGGGGGGGGGGGGACATTGGGCAGAGGCGACGACTTTCGGCGGGGGCGATCTATATTTTTATATGTATATATAAAACTTAATTCAATTTTGTTCAACAAAAACCATATGGTATGATTGTTGTCATCTTTGCTTGACATAGTGGAAACCTGAGTTCAATTCTCACCATTGACAATTTTTATGAGATTAAAAAACAGGTCATATGACACTTCTTTTTCAATAAATTTAGGGCTAAAATTGTAATTTCATGTTGTAGGGTACTATACACCTTCATAATTTTAGGTTGCCCCCTAGTAGGTTTAGGAGACCTATGAAAAAGTGGAGAGAGAGGGAGCGGTGTGATCCGACGGCTGATAAAATATCATGCCAGATTTGACGACCGTAATCATTTTATCGGCTTTAAAATTCAGGGGTTTGATATTTTTTTTATATATGATATATATATATATTGTTAATATATTAATAATTAGTAGTCAATGTATATTTTTTATTGTTTATTTTTATTGTTTATTACGATTCCAAATCTAAAAACATTATATTCTTATATGATTAATAGGAAGAAAAATTCAATTTTTTTTATTATTATTTACTTGAAACTTGCTATGCAACTCTATGTAATATGAATAATGAATAATATGAAGTAAAACAACGAGTAGAACTGAGAATCGAATTGGAACCGAACCAAAATTTTCGGTTCGGTTATGATTCTAGGTTTCGAGTACATGGGTCGGCTCCGGTTCCAAAAAGCAGGAATCGAACGTATATGGATCGATTTGTGGTTCTGAGTGGAACTTATCTGAACCACCCCGAGTTGCGCCCCTACGGCACGTGCCCGAGTTCAATGTTTGGCGAAAAAATATTATGTTCTTTGACTCATATGAATTATATAACTTTAAAAATTGATTTCTCTTCAATCGCTCGATGGAATTCTAATCTGAAAGCGGTGTTGAACTCCTCTCAAAAAAACATATAAAATAGAGTTCTTAATCGAAGATTTTCATGAATTTTTGATGGTGTTTCATTTTGATACAAATCAACCTTTCTGAACTAATTTCTAGAAATTGATGATATGAATAATCATCATCACCATTAGACTTGTAGAGACTATTTAAAGAATTATTAAAATGTTGGGTTGATCAAAAAGTTTTTTATTTTTCGGCTATGCAAACAGTATTGTCCCATCATTCTCCAACCAAATGAGTAAGCTATGATTAGAGGCAAATTTTCTTACTTGGTAATGTTTATGACTTATACGATAAAATACAAATAATTTATTATCATTAATTATACAATAGTTTTAGATCATCCATCACTTGAATTCCTCCCCTCAAGGCCGGCAGCCGCAACCTCCTCCTCCGACAACCCTCCTTGTGTCCGTTTTGGCCGAGTTTTGCGAAGGGGACTCCTAGGGTTTCCTTCCGTCTTCACCTCGAGCCCGGATCTGAGTTCCTTGGGTACAAAATTCCTCTCTCTCCCTTATTTCAGAATTTTGCCTTGATTATTTGGGATTTTTGCGCTCCAGTTTGCATTTCAGATTTTGTGCACTTCCTAATCGCCAAATCCTTAGGTATTCGTGCTCTCCGGCGTTGTTCGTCACTCCAATTGGCGGGATCTCTTGAAGACCTTTTCGAATTAGGGTTTCCCTAGCCTAAAACGCCGCCAAATCTCTGGTCCCCGCATTGTAATTCCTTCTCCCCTCACTTTCGAGGGAGAGGCAATTTTGCTAAACACTCGTTGTTTAATTTCCGTGTCATAGAATGTATGTGTTAACGTAGTAAATTATGTTGCATCGCTTTCGTTGTGCTTGATCAGGTTCAAAATATGATTTCTGTTTTTGGTTGCCCCGCTTAGCCGTCACCGTCAGTTTCAGCCTCATTTAAGACAAGTAGAGATTTTTCTCTCTTGCAAGAATTGAACTTAATTACCTTGCATGTTCTTATAATTTTATGATTTATTTTAAATACATATTTCGTCATATAAGCTTAGATCTTGAATGCCTGAATTGACTTGTTAGTAGTTGAGGTTTCACGCGTTTGAATTGACACGAATTTGTGAACATGAATGATTTTATTTGGACAGTCACATAGATGAATGAGTTTCTTAATTGATGAATAATTCCATGAATGATAGGTCGTTGAGCATGAGCAACAAGCGTCATGATAATAATAGTAATGATTTCTGGTTAGCAAATATATGATCAGTTTTTTTTCTATCATGCTCGTATCATACACATCTTATTTGGGAGTTAATCATGTCATAAAATGACTTAGTGTAAATGAGTATTTGTTATACCAAAATCGATGCATGTCAAACTTCCTCCTGCGCATTTTACTTGAATAATCTTCTTATTAATAAAGTCCTTAACCTCTCGGACTCGCAAGGTTCAAAACTCTTTATCTAGTTTTGGGTGTCATCAGCTCCCCTTTTGGTTTTTTAGGTATGCATGAATGCAAGACTTAGTTAAATAATGTTCTATAACTTGATTCCTCTTGTTTCATGTTGATAAAATCTACTCTTGTATATTTGAATCATTATTTGGTTACATGTCTTGATATGCCAGAATCACTCAATCATGAATTATTTCATAAATAAAACAAGTAAACAATTGAACGATAGAGTTTTAATTGACGTAACTCCTCGACTTGGGTTCCCTCTTGAATCCCTAACGAGAACAAAGGACCGGTCATAGCTAGCATGAACACCCTGGCTCAAGGGTGAGGGTTCGAAAGAGCCGCCCCTTAGAGATCATGGGCAGAAATCCTTAATCTCTGGTAAGACTTGCATCTAAATATGAATCTGTCTGAATCATGAATTCTGCGTGTCAACTAAAAACACCTACACTTTCACTTGTTACAACTTATGTAATTACATGATCATCTTTGTATGTTTTACCCTGGAGTAGCCTAATTATACAACCATGTATTTGCCGAGTGGGCCCCCGGGACCCAAGGGGTCTTTTAAGACATTATTTTCCAGCACGGTCCCAGGCAGGGAGAGGGGGCGAGTGGTGGAGGCGGAGGCCTCCCGCTCGCCCAGCCAGTAAGGGAGGTGCGAGGAGGAGCCCGCAGGCCCCTCTCACCGCCGCCCCGGCAGGGGGCGAGAGGAGGAGCCCGCAGGCCCCTCTCGCCCCCGCCCCAGCAGGGGGGGGGGGGGGGCGAGAGGAGGAGCCCGCATGCCCCTCTCACCCCCGCCCCAGCAGGGGGGCGAGAGGAGGAGCCCGCATGCCCCTCTCGCCCCCGCCCCAGCAGAGGGGCGAGAGGAGGAGGAGCTCGTTGACCCCCTCTCGCCCCCGTCCCAGCTAGGGGGCGAGCCGGAGGTGGCCAACCTCCCGGGCTCGCCCCGCCCTAACCTTGTGGGTGGCGAGGGGTGGAGGTGGGCGACCTCCCCCTCGCCCAACCCCTTGTGGGGGGAGAGGGGCGGAGGTGGGCGACCTCCCCCACGCCCAGCCCCGAGGAGAGTGGGGCGGTCTGCGTTTAGCGCTTCAGAATGGCGGGATTTGGCTATTGGCAGGCCAAACTTGAGGGTATTTTCGTAATCTCGTGGGCCAGAATGTGGCTATTGGCAGCCCAAGTTCAGAAATCTATAAATAGGACCAAGGGGGCACCATTTGGAGGCATCTCTCTTTAGCCATCTCTCTCCCCAAGTCTCTTTAGTGGGTGAGGAGAGCCTCCAAAGGTGCCCAAGCTTAGTATTGGCTTGGGAGGGGAAGCACTCTAAGATCTTTCGGGTGTGTGGTGGGACCTCCTCGCTAAGCCTTTGGTCTCATTCCTAGTTCCTTAGCCTCTTAGCCTAGAGCTCTCCCTTGGGAGAAGTAAGTGTGAGGTCACCCCCAACTTGTTGAGGGCCCGAACTCCACAGAGACCAATTTATTGGTTTCAAAATTATGGTGCGGTGAGCGTGGAGAGTGACCAACACGGAAAATATCAAGCCAAGCTCCATGGCAGGAGGTGGACGAGGATCCGACCCAGGCCACTCGCAGCCCCCGGTGGCCGGAGCGACGTTGGAGATGTTTGAAAATTTCAAGCGGGAGGTCCTGCAGACCTTGCAGGTAGCTTTCGCCATGATAGGCAAAGGCAGGAGAGGAGGTGGTCCGGAGGTCCCGCCTCAGCATGTGGGCGAGAGCACTCCCGGCCAGCAATCCAGGAAGGAGGTATCAGTGGTGGGAGTTGGCATTCGACCCCCACTCGCCCGGTCCCCGAGGAGGGGGCGAGTGCGGAGAGTGGGGAGTGGGGAGGTGTCATACCCCCACTCTCCCAACCCCAAGAGGGCGAGTGGGGAGGTGTCATACCCCCACTCGCCTAGCCCCAAGGGGGGGGGGGGGGGGGGAGTGGGGAGGCGGCCAGCCCCCACTCGCCCATCCCCAAAGAGGGGAGAGCAAGGGAAGTCCTTTTTGTGAGTTGATCCTCTCGACCCCATTTCCAGAGGGGTTCAGAGGGCCAGAGATGTCTTACTACTCCGACAAGGATGACCCAGCCCAGCACCTGCAGTGGTTCAAGGACATGACTTCTATCAGGCCTATGTCGGATGCCTTCTAGTGTCGGCTCTTTGCGACCACTCTGAAGGAGAAGGATGGGGATTGGTTCCACCAGCTCCCTGTGGGATCATTCTATGCTTTCGAGGACTTGCATCAAGGTTTCCTGCTACGCTTCTCGACGTCAAGGAAGAGGAAGAAGGATGTCGAAGCACTCTTCAAGATCAAGCAAGAGCTGAGGGAGTTGCTGGCTCGTTATGTTGACAGGTTCCAGGAAGAGGTCCTACTCATCCAGGAAGTGCCCGGGTTCACCCTCCAGCTCGCCTTCATAGTAGGGCTGCGGGAGGGGTTCTTCAAGATGAGCTTGAAGCGGAAGTCCCCCTATCTTTCGAAGAACTGATGGAAAGGGTGGCGAAAGAAATTGAGAGTGAGGAGGCCAACCCGCAGTTCGCAAGAAGGTTGGCCAAGCTGAGTGAGCCAGAGGCAAAACAACAGGGGGGAAGGTAGAGGCTTCCAAGAGGAAGTTCGACCAAGAAGAGGGTGACTTCTAGGGAGAGAGGCCCGACCCCCCAGGGTGGAGGCAGGGACCGAAGGCACCCTCTCCACCACCTTAACAAACCATGGAAATTGGAGGAGGAAGAAGAAGGAGAGTCAGGAAGGTAGAAAGAAGAGGAAGAAGAAGGGATATGGTTGAGTTACCCTACTGTGACTTCCACGATAAGGAGGGTCACGTGACGTCCGCCTGCCCTGAGTTCTTGGAAATGAGGGAGGTGAGGGGTCCGAGGTAGCAACAGCAACAACCGGAAGAGGTCGAGGAAGACCAGGCCTGGGAGCAGGAGACCAAATTTTGGTTTCCATACTTAGTCTTTTTCTACCCCTAAGTCCATAAATTGCGATGTTTCATTTCCATGCTTAGTTTTTCTTGCATGTATTATGATGATTAATATAATGAAAGTTTTTCAAAGTACTTAGCCCCGATGCTGGCCCGCTGACCAGGCTCCCACCTAGCTGGTAGGGCCGAGAACTGCTCGGTGGCAGGAAGGAAAGTACTTAGCCCCGATGCTGGCCCGTTGACCAGGCTCCCACCTAGCTGGCAGGGCCGGGAACCACTCGGTGGCAGGAAGGAAAGTACTTTGCCCCGATGCTGACCCACTGACCAGGCTCCCACCTAGCTGGCAGGGCTGGGAACCGCTCAGTGGCAGGAAGGAAAGTAATTAACCCCGATGCTGGCCCGCTGACCAGGCTCCCACCTAGCTGGCAGGGCCGAGAACCGCTTAGTGGCAGAAAGTTTTCTAAGTATTTTTTCCCCCGAGGTGGCTCCGCTAGTCGGGCTCTCGCTAGCCGGCGTGGTCGGAAGGCCTCTCGGGGAGGGTAAGTATTTTTCCACCGAGGTGGCTCCTCTAGCCGGGCTCTCGCTAGCCGGCGAGGTCGGAAGGCCTCTCGAGGAGGCTAAGTGGTTTTCCCCCGAGGTGGCTCCGCTAGTCGGACTCTCGCTAGCCGTCGAGGTCGGAAGGCCTCTGGGGAGTGTAAGTATTTTTTCCCCGAGGTGGCTCCGCTAGCCGGGCTCTCGCTAGCCGGCGAGGTCAGAAGGCCTCTCGGGGAGGCTAAGTATTTTTTCCCCGAGGTAGCTCCGCTAGCCGGGATCTCGCTAGCCGGCGAGGTCGGAAGGCCTCTCGGGGAGCCTAGTATTTTTCCCCGAGGTGGCTCCGCTATTCGGGCTCTCGCTAGCCGGCAGGGTAGGATGGTCTCTCTGAGAAGCCTGAGTAAATTTTCACCGGGACGATGTGGGGTCCCCTCAATTTCATTCAGCTCCACTCGCCGAATATGCGGGGTTGGACTTTTCTTTCCGAGCGTGTACCCCGCTCGAAAAGAGCGGGGATTGTGTAAAACCTTGTAATCGCCGAGTGGGCCCCCGGGACCCAATGGGTCTTTTAAGACATTATTTTCCAGCATGGTCCCAGGCAGGGAGAGGGGGCGATAAGTGGAGGCAGAAGCCTCCCGCTCGCCCAGCCAGTAAGGGAGGCGCGAGGAGGAGCCCGCATGCCCCTCTCACCGTCGCCCCAGCAGGGGAGCGAGAGGAAGAGCCCGTAGGCCCCTCTCGCCCCTGCCCCAGCAGGGGGGGGGGGGGGGGGGCGAGAGGAGGAGCCCGCATGCCCCTCTCTCCCCCGCCCCAGCAGGGGGGTTGAGACGAGGAGCCCGCTGGCCCCCTCTCGCCCTCGTCCCAGCTAGGGGGCGAGCCGGAGGTGGCCGACCTCCTGGGCTCGCCCCGCCCCAACCTTGTGGGGGGCGATGGGTGTAGGTGGTTGACCTCCCCTTCGCCCAGCCCCTTGTGGGGGGGGGGGGGGGGGGGGGGGGGGGCGAGGGGTGGAGGTGGGCGACCTCCCCTCGCCCAGCCCCTTGTGGGGGGCGAGGGCCGGAGGTGGGCGACCTCCCCGTCGCCCAGCCCTGAGGAGAGTGGGCGGTCTGCGTTTAGCGCCTCGGAATGGCAGGATTTTGTTGTTGGCAGACCAAACTTGAGGGTAATTTCGTAATCTCGTAGGCCAGAATGTGGTTATTGGTAGCCTAAGTTCATTCCTAGTTCCTTAGCCTCTTAGCCTAGAGCTCTCCCTTGGGAGAAGTAAGTGTGAGGTCACCCCCCCCCCCCACTTGTTGAGGGCCCGAACTCCACAGAGACCAATTTATTGGTTTCAACACTAATAATTCTAAATATTTATGCTTGCCTCACTTACTTGTCTGTCTTGTTAGCCTTGTTACATAAAAAGCGGTATACAATATTCTGTTTCCCTTGCTCATATTTTATTTTGTTTTGCTCTTGTTTATTTCAATGTTCTGAGGCTTTTCCTACTTATTTTGGAATTTACCTTAACATTCGTGTCTGCGCCGCCCGCTTCCTGAGCCGATCTGCGTCAAGCTTCAGGTTTTATATTTATGTTTAATTTTTTTACTGTCGGATATTTCTTTTATGTAATAATTATAATCAGCTATTTTCTCTGTTTGCATGAACAACTATTAGGCTAAATATTATATGTACTAGAATTTGACATGATCTGCATGTTCATTTCTCTGAGTTTGTCATTGCATAATAATTTGTATCAGAACTTGCATCATGAGTTTTTTTCAAAAATACATGTGCATCAAATTCTCACTGCCATATTTTAACGCTTCTGATGGGTCCTCATTTATTACATAGAGAAATCCGGTCTGCGTTTGCCAAAAACCCCACTCCCCACTAAGATGGTAGGGTCATGGGTGAGAAAGAGGGGAAAAAACCCACTATCATCGCAGCAGCACCGCCCACACAACCGCCCACTAAGCAGTACCGCGCGCGGCATGCGCGATACCGTGCGCGAGCAACCGCGCGCGGCACAGCGGTACCGCGTGCAGTGCGCGCAACCGCGCGTGGCACAGCAGTACCGCACGCGGCAAGCGCTGTACCGCGCGCGCGCAATCCCGCGCGGCACAACGGTACCAGACGCAATACGCGCAGTACCGCGCGCGCGCAACCGGCGTGCGACACAGCGGTACCGCGCGTGGCACGCTCGGTACTGCATGTGCACAACCGCGCGCGGCACAACAGTACCGCACACGACACGCGCGATACCACGCACAACCGTGCGTGATACCATATGCAGCCCCGCGCGACATGCGCAGTATCGCGCGCACCCGCGCGCAGTACCCCTCGTGCACCTGTGCGCAGTATCCAGCGCGCAGCCGCGCACCGGCACCCATGCATGTGTGATGCCGACCGCTCCCCCTCACCTCGCGGCGTGTCCGTCGCTCTCTTTTGCGTCATCATTACGCGGCCCCGATCGTGCTTCACGACGCTCCCGTTTGATGCTCGACACACGTTTAACGCCGCTAAGTCCATAGCATATCTTTGATCTGCGCACACTTGAAAGTTGCGAAGTTCGTAGTGCACGCAGTTGCCAACTCCACTTTCCTTCTTAAGATTACAGGATTCGCACATTGCAATTGGAAATTGTCAAGAAAACTGCCCGAAGTGCCCGAACTGACCAGGGGGCGAAATCGTCATATTCAGAAAGTGGCGATCCATGTGCTCTCGATCAACGGTCGATATCGACTCGTCAGGTGGTTACAGTGGTTACAACGGCGAAAATACTGGGTCGCCCCTGGCCAAATCTTTAAAAGGGACCCTGAACCCTCATTTGAGGCGACTTGACACTTTGCATCTGAGAGAGCTCCTTGAAGAATTCCTTCAGAGATCTCCTTCGCGGTTCGAAGATCTCCTTCAGAGTTCGAAGATCTCCTTCGTGATTCGAAGATCTCCTTCGTCCCTTGAAGATCTTCTTCGGACCTTGAAGACCTCATACGACAACAAAATACTTAGTTTTTCTGAGAGGTGGCCTGTCACCCTCAAAGACTTTCCTTCAACTGCAATTGTAACGAGAAGCGGCCTGTCGCTCTCAGTTCTCGCAACTTTACTTGTAACACTCTAACTCTTAGTGAAATTTGGCTGGCGCAGATCCGGCCACGTGGGTTTTCACCCTTTCCGGGTTTTACACGCTAAAAACGTTCTCTTGCCACCTGTCTGTTCTCTCTGTGATTGTTTGCGCACTCGGCCCAATCTCGGGCTAAGACGGTTCAATCCGCCCGGTCTGGAAGAGCGCTGAGTGACCCGCAACAACTTCCACAATAAAACAATCTGGTTTACTCAAAAGTAACTATTTATCTATATCTCAGTCTCCGTCTAACATGCATGGATTTTCCTTCCGCCCATGCCTGTGGCATCACGACCCGCCCCGAAGCGCACTCTGACTTTTGTCGAGACGGATCTTGACAGTTGGTATCAGAGCGAGATTTGTTTCTAATGATAAAGAATTTTACAATCATCAAATATTTTAGAACTTATTTTAAAAATATTTATGTATGCATCATTACTTCACGCACCTTGTCATCATCTGTTGTTCGCGGCTGAAACATGCACACACTACACTCATAAGCATGAGTAGTATGCACACAAATGTTAAGGGGTTATGAGCAAACTTAACATTTTTGTGCATATGAATTCCACTAGGATATACATCGCTTGCGAATATAAAATGATTATGAGCAATTTAATATTTTCAAGTGCGATGACATTAGATCAAAATATGCATGACATGTTAAGTGAAATGGGCACTTAATATGACATGTGTATCCATTCATTTGCATTCACATCATAAATCATTGCACAAGTGTGAAGCTAAGAACAACAATAATGATTGCACACGCATGGATTTACTATTTGCTTGACATCGCACATGATTTCAATTTTGCAATTGCATGATCATTACCTAGAGTTGTCCAATAAAATGTTGTAATCATTACATGAATTATGAACCTGACAGTATGGAATGTATTAGAATCTATAGTTTCATGTCCCTTTGTACAACCCCGATATTCGCCATGCAAGGAAACGGAGCTCGCCTCCTTGGCGAGCGAGAAGTGTCGGCGAGACATGCAGAATCATCTGAGATCGACGAAGAGATATGCTCGTTGAAGCCAAAGGGACAGTCTCGCAACAGGAATTGCGAGATCCAGACCTCGCCGAATCGGGCCCCAGCCGACAAGACCTCGACAGATACCACCAAAATAGGACAACAGGGTTCTCGCAAGGCGATCCCCTAGAAGAGGCGTCGCGAGCAGGATCCGCGAGAAGGCCCGCGAGAACTCCGACAGTAAGGTTCTCGCAATCCCTTATCCATAAATCAATAGGGTCAACTTACCCTTTTACCCTTGGTGGTCTGCCCTTAGCCTCTCCAAACAGCGGAGCTTGGCTGTTAGCAGACCTATTTGGGGTGCGGATAATAAAATCAAAAGGCTGAATCCTGTTATTTGCAGGCCAGATCAGAAAATCTATAAATAGGACCTTAAGGGCACCTTTGGAGAGGATCTCACTTCAGCTTCCCTCTCCTCAGGTTTTTCTTTGGTTAGCATTTCCAGAGCTCTCCAAGGTGCCCGATTCTCAGCTTTGGCTTGGGAGGGGAAGCGCTCAACGATCTTCCGGGTTAGTGGAGGGACCTCCTCGCTGTGACTAAGGTCCTAGTAAATTTCCCCATCATCCGTCTACCTTCCTCGAGGGACCGGTAAGGGCTAGCCGCCCCTCATTTCGGTGAAGGCCCCGAGCTCTACAAGAGACCGAGAAATCAGTTTCAACATTTTGGTGCGGTGAGCGTGGAGCGCGGATGGTTCAAGAAAGTTCCAGAGAAAGGTTATGGAGGGGGATGAAGAGAAAGGCGAGGAGTTCAGCGAGACACCCCAGGTGGCGATGGCCAGGATGCTCACAGATTTCAGAAAGTAGGTGCTCGACCCCTTGGGGTTTACGGTCACAGCTCTGCGAAACGAGTTTGCGACACCAACACCTCAGGTGACCCCTCCCCCAATGACGGTTGGCGAGAATGCCCCGGGGGGAAGGGCTGGAAAAGAAGTTGCCGTTGGATCAGGACAGGACAGGGAGGGACGAGTGTTGTTCGCCAGTCCAGCGAGCCCGAGGCCGGCGAGCTCCGCACCGGCGAGCGCCGGGCCGGCGAGCTCAGTGCCGACAAGCTCTGTCCCAGCGAGCGCGGCGCAGGCGAGCGTGCGCCAGGGGGATAAGGTGGCGGTTGGGGTGGTTCAGGAGAGCGCCGCCCTCGCGAGTGCAGTCCCGGCGAGCTCAAGTCTAGCGAGAGAGCTCGGGGGCGAGTGGAGCCAGAAAGGGTGACAGGAGGGGGAAGCCCCTTTTGCGAGCTGGTGCTTTCCGCACCTGTCCCAGGGGGGTTTGGAGAGTGGGACCGGGTGTACTACAACGGTAGGGATGACCCTGTCCAACACCTGCAGAGTTTCGAAGACTCGGTCTCCATCAGGCCGATGTCAGATGCCTTCAAGTGTCGGCTCTTTGCCGTCACCCTCAAGGAAAAGGCCAGGGACTGGTTCCATCAGCTCCCTGCAGGATCAATCTACGCGTTCGAGGATTTGCGCCGAAGTTTTTTGCTGAGGTTCTCGACCTCAAAAAAGAGGAAGAAGGACGCTGATTCCCTTTTCAAAGTAAAGCAGGAACCCAGGGAGTCGTTGGCTCAATATGCCGATCGGTTCCAGGAGGAAGTGCAGCTCACTCAGGAGATGCCTGGGTTTGCACTCCAACTCGCCTTCACGATCGGGTTGAAAGAGAGTTTCTTCAAAATGGCGTTGAAGAGAAAAGCCCCCGTCTCCTATGAAGAGCTGATGGAGAGGGTGTCGGAGGAAGTCGCGAGTGAGGAAGCCAACCCGGAGCTCACCAAGAGGCTAGCAAAGCTCAGTGAGCCGGAGGTGAGGCAGCAGGAGGGCAGGAGAAGGGAAGAGCCATGGGCCCCGGAGGGGGGATGGAGGCCGCAAGGTGGAGGAATGCAAGGGCAGGGAAGGGGTTACGACCCAGGAAGGGATAACCATATCGAAGGTCAATGGAGGCCCCCCCAATTAGGGTAGAGGCAGGGTCTGATGCAAATGCATCCCCCTCCCCAACTTGCCATGGCAATTGGACGGGAAAGAGGAAGAGGAAGAGGAAGGAGAGGAGAGGTGGAAACGGCAGCCGCTAGGAGGAGGAGGAATAGGGTGGCAGAGGCCGATGCAGGGGAGGTGACGTTGCCATATTGTATCTTCCATGATGAGGAGGGTCACTCAACGGACACCTGCCCGGAGTTCCTGGAAGTGAAGAGGGGCAAAGCGCCCGCGCCACAGCAGCTGCAGCCGGTGAGGATTGTGGAGGTCGAACCTCGAGAGGAGGATGAGGAGAGGTGTGAGGATAGAGCCGATAGGGGGAATAGAGGGGGGATCAGGGTGATCCATGGGGGGGTAGGGGTGGAGGCGACCCGCAAGGCTAGCCTCCATACCATCTACCGCCGGAGCATAGCTTCAACCTCCACCGCTCCACCCCCGGCCGAAAAAATCATTTTCACCCAGAAGGACATGCCGGGCTATGAGGACCCGTTCTGCGACGCGCTGGTCATTCAGACGGCGATCGAGAACTTCACCGTCTCCCGAATCCTAGTGTACAACGGAAGTTTGGTCAACGTCATCTTCAAGAAGGCGTTTGACAAGATGGAGGTGGAGCCCAGAAGGGTGTTGGCCTCAGATGGCCCTCTGTTTGGATTCTCGGGGGAGAGGAAAGAAGTAGAAGGGGGAGTAGGACTTCATGTGACCCTGGGTGGGCAGTCCAGGAACTTCCATTTCGTCATAGTGGATGCTCCAAGTAGCTACAGCGCCATCTTCGGATGGCCACTCATTAGCGCATTCCGCTGTGTCCCCTCCACCTTTCATCAATGCCTTCAGTTCAACGATGGAGGAGTTCAGGTGCGGATCAGGGGGGATCCCAAGGTGGCAAGGCAGTGCTACGTGACGGCTGTCAACACCATCTCCTGGATGGGAGAAGCGGAGGAGTGGGATAAGATAATGGAGGAGGCGGCGAAGCCGGAGGTAAGGAGGTAGCCGGGGAGAAGTTGGAGGGAGATGAGGTCCATGCCCAGGAAGGGGTAGCTGAGGGACCCCGGGCGGAAAGAAAAGAAGGAGAAGAGAAGGCCCATGAGAGAGGGGCGGAGGAGTTGATGGTGGTAGAGAAGGAGGCCGAGGAAGGAATCCAGGCTCTCGCTTGTGCCGAGGAGGAGAGGGCTTGGGGAGAGCAGTCACGGCTGGAGGCTATGGACGAGGTCGTGGAGCTCGAGGTCACCACCCGTCTAGGGGTGGTAGAGAAGGTCCGGGTCAGCGGAGGACTCAACCCGGAAGATCAAGCGGAGATCCTGGCGTGCATGCAGAAGAACATAGACGTCTTCGCTTGGAGCGCCTCGGAAATGCCCGGGATCGACGCGGATGTGGCTTGCCATCGCCTCAACCTCGACCCCGGCACCCGCCCTATCCGCCAGAAGAAAAGGGCCACCGCCGACAAGCTGGAAGGGCCCATCCGCGAGGAGGTGAGCAAGCTCCTACAGGCAGGCTTTGTAACAGAGATCCAGTATCCAGGCTGGGTCTCCATTAACGTCGTTATGGTAAAGAAAGGAGGAGGTAAATTGAGGATGTGTATCAACTTTTCTTTACTTAATAAATCATGCCCTAAGGATTGTTACCCCCTGCCTAGGATCGACGCGCTGGTTGACTCAGCCGTCGGTTTTCCTGTGATGTCTTTCTTAGATGCTTTTTCAGGTTACCATCAAATCCGCATGCACCCCCCGGACATCAAGGATGTCTCCTTCATCACGGGGGATGGATGCTACTGTTATAAGATGATGCCGTTCGGGCTCAAGAATGCAGGTGCCACATACCAAAGGATGATGGACAGAGTCTTCCGCGAGCAGAAGGGAAGAAACTTGGAGGTTTATGTTGACGACCTCATGGTAAAGAGTCGAGACCTTGGGTCTCACCTCCGAGACCTTGAGGAGACGTTCGGGACCCTGCGGCGCTACAAGATGAAACTCAATCCCTTGAAATGTGTCTTCGGGGCAAGACGAGGAAAGTTCCTAGGCCACTTACTCACCCCCGCAGGAGTGGAGCCTAACCCGGACAAGGTTAAGGCGGTAATGGAGTTAGGGTCACTGAGGAATCCGAAGGAAGTTCAGAGCCTTACAGGGAAGTTGGCCGGGCTCAGCAGGTTCCTCTCCAAGGCAGGGGAAAAGTGTGCGCCTTTCTTCAAGGTGCTACGGGGCAACAAGAAGTTTGAATGGACCCGGGAGTGCGAGGAGACCTTCCAGGCTCTGAAGGAACAGCTCACCCGAACCCCTCTGCTCCAGGGGCCGAGGCTAGGAGAAGACATATCCTTGTATCTGGGGGTAGGGTCCGAAGTAGTAAGTTCCGTGTTGATCCGGGAGGAGAGGAAGAAACAGTTTCCTATCTACTACGTCAGCCGAGTGCTGAAGAAGGCAGAGCTCCGGTACCCGATCCTGGAAAAGTTAGCCTTCACATTGGTGGTGTCGGCCCGGAGCCTCCAACCTTACTTCCAAGCTCATTCAATCAAGGTAGTGACAGACCACCCACTCCGTAAAATCATGGAGGGGGTGGAGCACTCGGGAAGGTTGGCGAAGTGGTCCGTGGAGTTAAGCGAATTCAATATCACGTTCGTGCCCAGGACGTCCATCAGGGCTCAAGCGGTGGCAGACTTCATGGTCGACTATGCGGCCGAGGTGGGGGAGCATGAGCCACCTCCCCCAGAGGCATGGAAGATGTTGGTGGATGGAGCGCCGGGAAAGTACTCCTACGGAGGGGGGATAGTCCTGGTAAGTCCTCAGGGGACTCGGATTGAGCAAGCCTTAAACATCCATTTCCCAATTACCAACAGCCAGGCTGAGTACGAGGCAGTGATAGCGGGCCTTCGGCTGGCCCGGGAACTAGGGGTGCAGGACGTGGAGGTCTCCACGGACTCCATGGTGGTAGCATGCCAAATCAATGGAGAGTTTGAAGCGAAGGACCCGATCCTCCTGCTATACCTAGAGAAGGTTAAGGGGGTCATCGGGCAATTCCACACCTTCTCCATCAAGCACGTGCCGAGGGAGGAGAGCACCCAAGTGGACCTCTTAGCCAAGTTCGGTCCCCGAGCGGGAGGGACGGCTTCGGAACTCTTCCGACCCTCCATCGAGGAAGGAGAGTTGATGGAGGTGGATCGACGAGCCTCGTGGATGGATCCGTTCATCACCTTCCTATCCTCCGGGCAGTTCCCTGTAGGGGACGTGGACAAGAGACGCTTCAGGTATAAGTCCGCTTATTACTCCTTGCATGCAGGAGGGCTGTATAGGAAGACTCTCTCGGGGCTCCTGGCCCGTTGTGTTTCTGAGGAGGAGGTTCCGAGAGTCCTGGAAGAAATCCACTCCGGGGAGTGCGGCAGCCACTCAGGGATTCGGACCCTGGAAGGGAGGGTGTTGAGGCAAGGCTACTTCTGGCCCACTCTCAGCAAGGATGCGGCAGAGTTCGCGAGGAAGTGTCCGAAGTGCCAGCTCTATGCTCCGCTCCAACTCCTCCCGGCTCAAAGGCTCCGGACCATCACGGCTCCCTGGCCCTTCGCCATATGGGGATTGGACCTGGTCGGTCCCTTCCCCCAAGCCAGCGGCCAGAGGAAGTTCCTGCTGGTCATGATCGACTACTTCTCCAATTGGGTAGAAGTGAAAACACTCGCTAAGGTAACCTCTTAGGTGGTAAGGAATTTTGTGTGGGGAGAGATAATTTGCAGGCACGGGCTACCTCTAGCTATAGTGACGGACAATGGGACGCAGTTTGCTAGTGAAGAGTTTGTTGGCTTCTGCACTCAGCTCGGCATTGACCTCAGGTTCGCGTCGGTCCACCACCTGAGGAGCAATGGGCAGGTGGAGGCGGCGAACAAAATAATCGTTAACCTATTAAAAAAGAAAGTGGAGAATCTTCGGGGAAACTGGGTAGAACAGCTACCCTCCGTCCTTTGGGCCATGAGGACTACTCCGAACACCGCCACCGGAGAGACTCCTTTCAAGCTCTCCCACGGGTCCGAGGCCGTTCTCCCCATTGAGTTTGAGGTGAAAACTCCCCGGGTGATCGCTGCGAGCGAGGGGGATGAACAGTGGCTAGAAGATAACAATGCAGAGCAGAGGCTATCTTTGGACCTGGTGGAAGAACTCCGGGACTTGGCCACCATCAGGAAGGAAGAGTTCAAGCGGCGGATGGCTCGGTACTTTGACAAACATATCCAGATAAAGCACTTTCAGAAAGGAGACCTAGTCCTGAAGAAGGTCGATGCGGCTGGCAGAGGAGCCGCGGTCGGTAAGCTTAACCCCAACTGGGAGGGTCCATATATTATAAGCGAGGTGCTCAAGTCGGGGGGGGGGGGTATCACCTCCAGGATGTGGAAGGGGTGCCCCTCGACCGAGCCAGGAGTGGGGATGATTTGAAACGATTTTACCCTTAAAGCTTTATTATGTTGATTACTGAATGTCTTACTCCTTTTTGTGATGCTTATAACTACTGTCATGCCGGGGTGATGAAGGTTGGATATGTTGGTGCTGGAATGCCCCAGATCGATTCCGCTCCCGGGCTCTCACTAGATGGGGGGTTCAGGTTGATCTCTGGAGAGGCTGGCAAGGTGACAAGTTTTATGTTGGAATGCCCCAGATCGATTCCGCTCCTGGGCTCTCACTAGACGGGGGGTTCAGGTTGATCTCTGGAGAGGCTGGCAAGGTGACAAGTTTTATGCTGGAATGCCCCAGATCGATTCCGCTCCCGGGCTCTCACTAGACGGGGGGTTCAGGTTGATCTCAGGAGAGGCTAGCAAGGTGACAAGTTTTATGCTGGAATGCCCCAGATCGATTCCGCTCCCGGGATCTCACTAGACGGGGGGTTCAGGTTGATCTCTGGAGAGGCTGGCAAGGTGACAAGTTTTATGCTGGAATGCCCCAGATCGATTCCGCTCCCGGGCTCTCACTAGACGGGCGGTTCAGGTTGATCTCTGGAGAGGCTGGCAAGGTGACAAGTTTTATGCTGGAATGCCCCAGATCGATTCCGCTCCCGGGCTCTCACTAGACGGGGGGTTCAGGTTGATCTCTGGAGAGGCTGGCAAGGTGACAAGTTTTATGCTGGAATGCCCCAGATCGATTTCGCTCCCGGGCTCTCACTAGACGGGGGGTTCTGGTTGATCTCTGGAAAGGCTGGCAAGGATGACAAGTCTTTATGCTGGAATGCTCCGTCTCGCTCGGCGGGTCGGCTCGCTCGGCAAAGAGGGATTTTGCACGATATTATGCGAGTGGCGAAAATCAATCTTATGCGATTCAGGGCATCCAGTCCTCGGCAGAAAGGTTGCCGGCTCCGGGTAAGAGGCGAGCTCTCGCCAAGAGGAAAAATGGCCTGCGAAACCTAGGGAAAATACGCGCAACTAAAAGGATAGTAATCCTAAGGCAAACGGCAAAAGGCCTGAGCAGCCAAGGTATCCTACACCTACCTATGCGGCGACGTGAGGCGCGAGAACAATCATCGCGAGAATAACCTCCGCGAAGGCGGATATCGAGATAAGCGAGAACGAGACATTCAACACAGAGCAAAACCGGAAGGGGAAAACACAATGAACAAAATAGAATTTGCACTCATTTCAAGGTTTGATTACTATTCATGGCGATCTCGCCGATCAAAAGTTACAAAAAGAAAAAAAGAGGGGGGTGGGGGGGGGGGGGGTGTGGGGGCGGTGAGCTTCAGGAGTCGCTCGCGAACCCCTCCTCGTCGTCGTCGCTACTCTTCACTGGCGGAAGCAGGAGGAAGAGCTCGGGGACGATGTCTTCCAAAGTCAGATCGGCCGCGTCGGCAATTAGGAGTCCGGCCCCCTTTATCATCTGGAAGATGTAGCGAGCCGAGTCCGTAGACTCCATGCGGACTTCTTCATCTCGCGCTCGCTTCTCTTCCTTCAGACGACAAGGTGATGGGGGAACGACGGCACGGGCGAGCTCGCAGTTTAAGGCCTTTAGCCCGGCCACCCCACCCTCCAAGCCCTTGATGCGAGCGTCGGCTCTCCCGGCGGCCTCGGCATCCTGCAAGTAGGTCTAATTAAAAGAGCAAAACGGCCAAATAAAAGGAAGATGAGAAAGTCAAGTAACTCACCGCACTACCCTCCGCGGCGAACTGCTTCTCTTTTAGGTGTGTGTTCTCGGCAAGAACCCCCTGATAGGCCCTCGCGAGCTCCACATTCTGAAGCTCCAGCTGTAAGCAGCGCCTCCCCGACATGTGGGCAAGCTCGGCGGAGCGCAGCTGAGACCTCGCACTCTCGTAAGCAAGCGTCCTCGTGGTCTCATCCTTATAAGACCCCGCGTCCTCGCGACCATAAAGAGCAAACGCTAGGTCGAAGGCGTGACTGCTGACGGTCTCCTTCTCCACCCAGAAGGGGAGGATGGAGGAGATGTCCACCATGTTGGTCTCCGGCTTCCAAGTGACGAGGGGCTCGCCAGTCTCGTCCTGACGCCTCTGGCCGAGGCCGAAGTTGTAGTGGTTCACCGGGATGGGGAGGGCGGAGGTTCGGACCGCCTCCTGGCAGGGATCTTCGTCCTCACCCCCCGCGGAGAGGCCGGTGAGGTCGAACTCATCAAAGGCGGCCTCGCGGGGCTCCTTACCCTTCGAGGGAGCGAGCGAGACCCCGCTCTTCTTGCTCTTCTTCTTTGGCGGAGATTTAGAGGGAGCGGCGTGACCTCCAGAAGCCCCCGGTCTCTTGCGAGAAGAGTGCTCAGCTGGAGCGACGGTGCCTCGGCAAGCTTCTGCCCCCATGGACGCGAGGGCCAGGGTAGCGTCGGTTTTCCGGTTGCTCGCGTAGGGGGGATGAAGGGGCAGATCTCGCTCGCCTAAAAACAAACAGTAGTTTCGATAAGTATGATGTGGTGGCGAATAAAGGCGTAGGTGTTGGGCGAGATCTTTACCTTCCCCGGCGAGAACCGGAGGCAGCGAATCTAGGTTGCGGCGGAGGTAGACGACTTCGAAATTCTTCTTGCAGAAGAACTGATGAAGGAGGGCGTCATGACCGCCGAGGGCGGTGGGCCGGTAGGTGGTCTCGCCATGTTGAACCGGCGAGAGGGGAATATTGCCGAAGTTCCCCTTGACGACGAGGAACTTCTGGGCCCATAAGTGGGCCTTGTTGACGGTCTCGACAACCTTCGGACCTGTGCCCACGAAGTAGGCCGTCCCGTCCTTGAAGGCGCGGAACGAGAACAGCTTCCGGAAGACCGGGAGGCTGAACTCGATGCGTTCCTCGCGAAGATAACAAGCGAACGCCGTAATCACCGCCAAGGCATTAGGTGTGAGCTGGCCCGGAACGACGCCATAATGCTTGAGCACCTGGCGAGCAGCGAGAACAAGATTAGTCCATATGACGAGCGAGACTTGAACAACAGAACATAGGAACCAAGCGAGAGCGATTATTACCTGGCGAACTTCCGGCCACAGGGGAAGGCGCAGACCGACCGCAAAATGGGCAGTAGGAATGGCCAACTCGTCGACCAGCGGGTCGTTAATCACGTCATCCTCGCTAGGACGGTGTGCCTCGAAGGGAGGGGTGACATAATCGGCGACCGCGCTGAGATACTCCTCGTCGGTCAAGTTGCAGTGGTAGAAGGTGTGCTCGGCGAAAGCCTTCGTGACCCTTCGCCGACCCTCCGACTCCGCATTGCCGCCCATCTTAGAAACCTGCGAGAAAGGAAGAAATACAAGAACGAGAAAGAGCGAGAGCTCTGATGCGGAGAAAGAAGAAGGTCGAGAATAAATGCGGTGGTTGACTCAGTTGAGACCGCCTATTTATAGCTAAAGCAAAAGGGAGGGAAGAAGTCCAAGCGTCGGCGAGCGGGAATATCCACAAAAACATCACATCACGTACGCGGGCGAGGGAGATCTGCGGGTTTAGTGCAAACAACATCCCTGCAGAATGTTTAGCAAGGACAGAGGGTCCTCGCGAGCACGATATAACAAAAGTAAAATAGATTCACTGATAGCGAGCGAGAAACCATAAAAGATCATAATACTTATTGTCAAGAGAAATAGAAGCCAGCATGGGTGGCGAGTATGCGAGTCGCGAAACGTAGCGAGACTGTTCAAAGACGACGACAACTATTACAAACAACTTCACGATATAGCAGCTAGCGAGAATCGTGGGGGAGCCATTTCCACCGACCCCCACCCCGCGACCCGGATCTCGGCGGTACCCTAGAATTATAATAGTCCTCTGCCAAACGACCCTCCCGGTCCATGAGGTAGGCGTAGTCTCTCATCCTCGCTATGTGCACCTCTGGCGTCGTGGCGTTCTCGTCCTGGTCGCGTTGTCTCGCTTGCCGGAGCCTCGCACATTCCTCCATCAGGACCGCGTGCCTATCCTCCGCGGCTTCCCTATCCCGTCTCGCCTGCATGTTGAGGTCCATCAGCATTCGCCCGTGCTTCCTCAATAACTCTGCGGCCCGCTGTTTCATCATCTCCGGATCTCGCGGATCCCCTAAGAATTCCTCCACCTGGTCAGGAAGGGGAGACATCTCGTTGTCGCCCAGTTCAGAATCGGTATGCGGGTTTTCGACATTGTCTGCAAGATCTTACAGAGGTTAGATGGCGAGCGTGAGTTCGCGCAGGGTTTCAGCGAGGTCGGAATGCTTACCGAGAGGGGGCGAGAAGTCGAAGGACGGCCCTGGAAAACGTTACCATAGTGAGGGTAAAGAGATTTGCCCAAGCCGGCGGGATAAACTGTGTTGTTGGTCGGGAGAATCTTTGGCGGCGCGGAGCCACCGGTCTCCTCGCTCGTCAAGAGCTGGAACCCGGGTATATCTATGATTTTTTCGGAAGGAGGCGGAGGCGGAGACGGCGGCCGCGATGTCTGGCGAGCCGGAGACTTCACGGGCGAAACTGTAGGAAGTAAGGAGCGACGGTCAGTTGGCGAAAACCATTCTGGCACGCGAGGTTCAGATCATACCGGTGGTGTTTTTCCCGGCGAGGTTCATATCCATCTGCGGGCTTTTTCGAGACCCCTCAGCGAGTTCTCCAACGTTCTCGATCGGCAAAGCATCCTGCGAGCGGAAATGAATGATACAAATTTATTGACGTGAACAGGAATAGCTCGTACCTTCTCGTGACGGCGATCGTCCGGGGAGGAGTCCAGCAGCACGGAGTCGTCCCCGGTGCGACGAGCCGCTCTCGCCTTCTTGACTTTCAGCGACTGAGCAGGTGGCGGGCGATTCATCCAGGCGGGGACCCTGGTCGTGGAGGGTAGCCCGCCGACTCTCATCGCCTTCAGGTGAGCCTCGACTTCTTCGGAAAGAGGCATATCCAGATAGCTGCAATATCAGACAAAGGGAAAGAAAGAGAAGTAACGGCGCACGCCACCAGAGGCTCGGGACGATATTTATAGCCCACAGGGTCATCAAGGAGCGGGCGAATACCAGGGGTTGGATGATTCTTCGCGAGCACAAATGTCCTCGCGAAGAGCAGGGATTGTGTACAACCCCGATATTCGCCAGGCAAGGAAACGGAGCTCGCCTCCTTGGCGAGCGAGAAGTGTCGGCGAGACAGGCGGAATCATCTGAGGTCGACGAAGAGATATGCTCGTTGAAGCCAAAGGGACGGTCTCGCAACAGGAATTGCGAGATCCTAACCTCGCCGAATCGGCCCCCAACCGACAAGACCTCGACAGATACCACCAAAATAGGACAACAGGGTTCTCGCAAGGCGATCCCCTAGAAGAGGCGTCGCGAGCAGGATCCGCGAGAAGGCCCGCGAGAACTCCGACAGTAAGGTTCTCGCAATCCCTTATCCATAAATCAATAGGGTCAACTTACCCTTTTACCCTTGGTGGTCTGCCCTTAGCCTCTCCAAACAGCGGAGCTTGGCTGTTAGCAGGCCTATTTGGGGTGCGGATAATAAAATCAAAAGGCTGAATCCTGTTATTTGCAGGCCAGATCAGAAAATCTATAAATAGGACCTTAAGGGCACCTTTGGAGAGGATCTCACTTCAGCTTCCCTCTCCTCAGGCTTTTCTTTGGTTAGCATTTCCAAAGCTCTCCAAGGTGCCCGAGTCTCAGCTTTGGCTTGGGAGGGGAAGCGCTCAACGATCTTCCGGGTTAGTGGAGGGACCTCCTCGCTGTGACTAAGGTCCTAGTCAATTTCCTCATCATCCGTCTACCTTCCTCGAGGGACCGGTAAGGGCTAGCCGCCCCTCATTTCGGTGAAGGCCCCGAGCTCTACAAGAGACCGAGAAATCGGTTTCAACACCCTGATATTCGTATTCAGTCCTTTCTGTTATGCGTAACTATCAATCTTATCTTGTTCTCATATATCTTCTTCTAGTTAGTTCCTAAGCGCCAGCATCGCAAGTAGGCTATCCCTTCGTGCAAGACCTTTTCGCTCTCGAATTCTCGAGTCTTCCATCTCAATTTTGAGCTATTTGAATCAATTCCACTGTTTACTGAAGTCAATTGTTTGTATCTGGCGGAACCCTCTAAGATTGTGGAGTACACTTGATGTTGAAGCCTGGAAAATCTCGGCTCCAAAATTTGGATCAATGCAGCCGGAGGCTACTTGCCCAGCGGTTCAACGAGAAGATTTGGTTAGCCACGACGAGCGAAACAGAGAGATAATGAACACAACCCCAGGTGCTGTGGCAGGGAGGTCCCACCACGTACCCAGAAGCTCAAAAGAGTCTTCTCCTCCAAAACCACGAGTGGCCGAGCTGGGTACTAGGAAGGCACTGACTAGGGAGGATTCTCACCTATAAGGGGGGTGAAGCTCTGATTTTTTACAAGTGCCATTCCTGGTACCCCTGGGGGTCTATTTATATACAAATCTTGAGAGAGAGGAAGCAGGCGACTATCCTTGATCCCCTTGGAATTGGTTTTTTTTAGCAAAGGCATAGGTAGGCGAGTAGGTGAGGACCTCAGCCTAAACTGGCGAGTTGGTTGGTACAAGTCGCCTATAGGCGAAAATGTCCATTCCTACGCCCTCCCTGCTCCAGGTTCCTTCTCGCTCGGCCAGGTTCCTTCTCGCTCGGCCAGGTTCCTTCTCGCTCGGCCAGGTTCCTTCTCGCTCGGCCAGGTTCCTTCTCGCTCGGCCAGGTTCCTTCTCGCTCGGCCATGTTCCTTCTCGCTCGGCCAGGTTACTTCTCGCTCGGCCAGGCAGGCGAGTGTATTGTGTTCGACGAACTCTGGAAGGCTACATTCGACGAACTCTGGAAGGCTGCGTTCGACGAACTCTAGAAGGCTGCGTTCGACGAACTCTGGAAGACTGCGTTCGACGAACTCTGGAAGACTGCGTTCGACGAACTCTGGAAGACTTCTGTGTTGACCTTTTGACCTTGACTTCTGTCTATGTGGCTTGACTTCTGTCTACGTGGCTTTGAGTGGGTCCTACCCTTGGAGAATATGGGTTGTACACAATCCCCGCTCTTTGCGAGCGACGTTGTTGGTCGGAAAGAATCATCCAACCCGTATTCAACGAGTTATTTCCGGCGGGAAAATAGCTTACTCGGCAGGTAGAGAGAGAGGGGCGGGGGGGGGGGGGGGGTCCCTAGAAATCTATAAATAGAGGGGGATGGTCCTTCCCTGGCACGCCACTTTTTCACATTCGATGAGATGTTGTCTACCGAGGAGGTAATTGCGAAGGCCGAGCTTCTGATGAAGTTGATGAAGAAAACCAAGGGTTCTAATACTCGCAAGAGGAAGAGAGGGGCCTCTGATTGTTGCCCTGACCCGTCAGGCGAGGAGGTGCCTCCGGTCAATCTGGCGACCTCTGCGCCCGAGCCCTCTCCCCAGCTGCCAAACAACGAGAGGTTGGGTGACGAAGTTCCTCGGCCAACTGCCGAGGAGGGACTGCTGAATGTCCATCCGGATCCACCTCCGAGAAGGTAATTAGCTTCTCGTGACGTCTTGATTCTCGCGTGGACTTTTAGTTGAAGCCAACGTCGTTCTGCAGGTGGCCCTCCTACGGAAGTGAATACGCAGACGTCCCTGGTGGAAGACGCGTAGATACCGAGCACCTACCGCCTCCACCGGTCCTTCCCGCAGGGGTCGGCCCCGAGCGGGAACCTCTTCGCCCGTCATCCCCCATTCCTGAGCGCGTGACAGGCGGAACCCGGATACTTCTAAAGAACTCCAGGGTTACCATCTCGTGGAGATCACCTTCGTCGGAGACCCTTCGAACTAGTGGCCAAATCTCTAGAGTAAGGGGAGGGGGAAGGTCTTCCTCGGAAGTGCCTACGACTCACCTTCCTCGGCGGCCTGACGCAGCGCTGTCGTCTCTCAATGGAAGGGGCGGTCGTTCAGGGGGGCGGCATAACACTCCTCGGCGCTCGCCTTCCCCTCGCAGATCTCCTCGGCGGAGGCTCAGTCCTCGGCGATCTCCATCTCCTCGTCGGGTTGTCTCTCCTCCTCGCCGGGACGCTCCTCGGCGATCACCTTCTCCTCGTTACTAACCGCGGGCGGCGCCTGTGCGGGCAGGTATGTCCATTGCATCGTGCTGTCTTCATGTGGCTCTTTTTCTAACTCGCCGCCTTCCAGCCCATGCGACGTCTCCGGGGTCAGCTTTCATCGAGGAGCTCGGTATTCCTACTCGCGAGTATAGGACAAAGATGGCTTCGGCCTATCTCGATCTGGAGATAAAGGTGGAAAGGTTGCTGGCCTACGAGGTTCATCATCGAATAACTTCGCTTGAAGGGCGCGTCTCGAACATTGAAGGATTCGAGCATCGGCTTGAGGTGGCAGAAGGAAAGCATTATCTCCTCGCCGAGCTGGAGTGCCGGATGGCGGGCATAGAACAGCGCCACGAGTCGCTGAGGATGGACGTGCGCGGCCTACGGGCGAGTATTGGGTCCCTCGGGACATTGAATCGCATGGAGGAGCATATTCGGCTCAGTGAGGAAAATTTGGCGAGGGCGAATGAGCAGATGGCCTTCGCACGTCAACTGGGCTTCAACGGGCGGTTTGGTGCTACCTCGGATAGGCGCGACGATCCTCCTGTTAATTAGCATCGCTTTTTCCCTTGTATTTTTAAGAACACTATTCTGCGTGTATCTGTAATAAACTTGAATTGCCTGCTGTAAGTTTTAACTATGTTGATTGGTCGCATTTATGTTGCTTATATCTTCTGCAGGGCTTTCTCGTGCTTTTGTTGATCGTCGCTTAGATGCGAGAAGGGTGGTTAATATCTCGCATACACTGTAGTATGTGCGACTTCGGTATAGGCGAGTAGGTAGACACCTCGCACGCACTAACGTCGCGACCCCTCCCCCCCTGATTTCTATAAATAAGGGGGTAGGGGTCCAAAATCGGCGCGCTTTCTCGAAATTCTTGAATTGCATTACTAGCTCGCTTCTTTCTTTCTCTTTTCTACGACGACGCCTTCGTTGGATGCCGAAACCCTTCGCTTGAACTATGCCGAGAACTTTATCGCGCATAAGTTCAAAAAAGCCGTCACTTGCTCGGACAACCTGGAGAGGTTCGTCCATCAGTATCTCGCTCAGGGCTTCCGCGTTGGTCTTCCCGCTTCCGGCGAGCGGGTCAACACTTTCTCGGAGGGGAAGCTCGCCTTTCCCCTCTCTCACTTTGAGGTCGGCCTGCGCCTTCCTCTCTGGACCGAATTCTGCCAGATCCTGAGGTACTATGGCTGGGTCCCCGCCCAGATTAACTCGAACGGGGTAGCGATCATCATCGGCTACCTATGCTTTCTTCGCAACGAGAAGATGGCATTTGACCTCGACGTCTTCCGGAAGATCTTCTACATGGGAGCGACCAAGGACGGGGTGATCTTCTTCGAAAGCCACCACTGCAAGGTGACAGGGACGTCGAACAAGGTCCATCGGTGGAACGAGAAATTCATCTTCGTTACCGGCGACTTCTCCCATATTCCGAATCGTCCTCAGCAAAGACCACCCGCAGCGCTCGCCACCCCCTCGCTCAGAGGTCATCGCGAGGAACTCTTCCTCGCCTTGAAGAACAAAAAACTCGACATCGAGTTCTGGTGAAAGAACGTCGACCATCTCGCCTATGTGCAGCCTAGCGAGGGTAACATTTCTTAGTCGCCACTTAAATTGGTTGCATCTTTGCTTCTTTGTCTAACACATTTCTTCTAGGCTTTCGGCATCTACCGTCCGCGCCTCTTCCTGTGGGGGGCCAGACCCCGCCTCCTTTATCTCCCACGGCGGCTTCGGAGATGATGCCGCAAGGCGAGGAGGAAGAAGGCGAGCAGGAGTCTCCTTTGTCAGGAATTCCTCCTGGGGTCGGCGACACAACCGAGATCCTCCGTACTGCAGGATGGCCGGCTAAAGGCGAACCACTGACGACGAAGAAGAGGAAGAGAAAAGAGGTCGCCCGGCGCGTGGCAGCGGAGCGGGCACGCGAAGAGGAAGACAGCGTCCCTGAGAACCACCCAAACTTTGGGCAGGGTTCGCTGAATAGGGGCTTGGATGGCAAGCCGCTGGTCACCTGGAGCAGGGAGCGCAGCGAGGTGTCCTTGAGCACTCGCCTGCCTTCGTGGAGCGAGGACGAGGTCCCGAACGATGATGCTTTTTTGCGTCTTGTTCAGACTGTACGGTCGCGATGATGCGAAGGTGTTGCGGGAGGCTTCCCCTCATTTTCTCGCCGACCAGGGGTCGCGAGCAATGTTGCACGCTTCAGAGCTTTTCCACCAAACCGCTCGGAACCTCCTCGGCGCCGAAGAGGAGCTCGCCCTTCATCGGAAGATCACAATGGATGCTGAGAAGCGCGAGGAGGAGGCATTGAAGCGTGCCAAGGCTGCTGAGGACAAGGCCGAATCCAGCCGAGGTTTTGAGGTGACCTTGGTATTCCGCGTGAACTAGGCTTAAGACTAACTCTTTTTCTTCTACACCTTGTAACCCATCCTTCTCGCATCTGCAGGAAGAGCAGTTGGTTGCGGCTGAGACGATCTCCAAGCTTGAGTGTGATATGCGGGCGAGCCAGGTCTTGCTGGAGGCGACGCTGGTTCGTAATGCCGAGCTGGAATCGAGGATGGCCGCCCATACTTCCTCGGAAGCCGGACCTTCCCGCCGGCCGCAAGGATCGTTCATGACCTCGCAGGATCTCTCGTCTCTTCGGCGCGAGATAGCCCTCGCCTCCGGTGACTTGGTCTTTGCGAAGCTCTCTGTGGCGGGCTTGCTGGTTCCGGGAGCGGAGAATCTGACGACGGAGGGGCTCCTCTCCGACATTTTGGACGCGAGCGAGGAGGAAGATGATGAGGAGGGGAATGAGTCGAATTTGTCAGACTATGCTCCATCGCCCAAGTGAACTTTCATATTCTTTTAACAATTTTGATGCTTCTCGCGGCTCTGCGAGCATATATATTTTTTGTTAGATAGCCTTTCTTTTGATAGTGATATTTATTTCCTCTGTGAATCTTTTTTGTACTGTTGTGATGTCGCTAGGCTCATAGGATCGCTCGTATACGCTTACCTGTCATTCTGGTCCAGGCGACTTTGAATGAGGTCGGGGTTTGCCGACTATCTCGCCTTACTCGCTTCTTTAATCTTTTTTGTTCATAGATGCTCGCCTTTAGGGTTCCTCGCGCTTAACCTTGCGAGTTAGTTTCCTACTCACACCCAGCCACTGAAAAATAGGTTAGATAGGTAAAGACGGTCAGGGGTTCCAAGGGGACTCATATTCCCGATAATCTCCATCCTATCGGGATGTTGATGCTGATGAAGAGATCTTCGAGTAGGGACTGACTATCGGGGAGGTCCGCAAACACATCATCCCGAGGTCTCCATCTTACTTGGGTGTTTGCTGAAGGATGACGTCAAGTAGGGACTGACAGTCGGGGAGGTTCCAAAGGAACACACCATCCCAAGGTCTCCATCCTACTTGGGTGTTTGCTGAAGGATGACGTCAAGTAGGGACTGACAGTCGGGGAGGTTCCAAAGGAACACACCATCCCGAGGTCTCCATCCTACTTGGGTGTTTGCTGAAGGATGACGTCAAGTAGGGACTGACAGTCGGGGAGGTTCCAAAGGAACACACCATCCCGAGGTCTGCATCCAACTTGGGTGCTGAATGCCGACCAAACCTGTTTCCTGTTGCTCCACAACTAAACGGGAAGTTAAGCACACTTAAGCACACTAACTTATACGATTTGGAGAAAATAATCGGAAACGAATCGGTTGGTTACGGGCTTTTAGCCCTCGAGGGTACACCACACCTTTATTCAAGGGTCCCCTGATTAGTTAAGTTGGTCATCTCTTCGTCGAATTGGGAGGTCGGCGTCAAGACTTTTTTCCGATAATCCCTCCAGTCGGACGAGAGATGCGGTCGGAGGGAACCACGACCAACGTGCAAGGGGGGAGATGATCTCGACCGTCAATGCAGAGGCTTGGTCTTAGGAGAATGCACTACCGAGGCACCGTCCCATCATCCGTTCTGGGTTTTACGAGAATAAAGTCGGAGGCCAGTTTCCCAACCTGACTCGGAGGTTGGCTTTTTCTGCTCTCCTTTTTAAAGGCATGTTATTATGATAGAAATGAGAAACTCCTGCCGTCCCCTGTTTTAGGGGGATTTATTTATAAGCAATCAATTTACATGAGAGAAGGGTATACGTCCCTGCTTAGGGATAAAACCTTTTCAGGTCATCGCCGCTCCATGTATTTCCCAATAACTCTCCTTCGTGATTCTGTAGGCGATATCCTCCTGTTGCAAGTGATTAGCGGACAATGAAAGGTCCCTCCCAATTAGGGTTGAGCTTTCCAACGGTGGCCGATCTCCCGTCCGCGTTTACCTTCTTCAGGACTAGATCACCTTGAGGCGAACGTGTTTGTTGAAGTGTCTCGCCATGCGACACTTGATCTCCTCTTGCCGAGCCGAGGCTAGATCTCGGAGCTCTTCGATGTAGTCGAGAGACAGCTTCTGAGCTTCCTCATTCTCCAATCGCCATTCTTCATCTTTGTCTTCTGCTGCAATCACCCTAGGACTTCTGACCTTGAACTCTACTGAAATGAGAGCTTCAGACCCGTGAGAGAGTTTGAACGGGGTTTCCCATGTGGCTGAGCTAGGAGTGGTTCTCAAAGCCCACAACACCGAGGGGAGCTGCTCTGCCCAATTACCTCTTAGGTTCTCGACTTTCTTCTTCAGTAGGTTGATGATCAGCTTGTTGGCGGCCTCCACTTGTCCGTTGCTTCTTGGATGATATACCGATGCAAACCTAAGATCGGTTCCGAGCTGTCTGCAAAAATCTTCCAGCTCCAAGTTGACGAATTGAGGACCGTTGTCGGTAACGATGGCGAGGGGAATTCCGAATCTGCAGATGATTTTCCCCCAGATGAAGTTCTTCACGATTTGAGAGGTGGTCTTGGCCAGAGCTTTGGCCTCGATCCACTTGGAGAAGTAGTCGATCATGACGAGAACAAACTTCCTCTGGACGCTAGCTGAAGGAAAGGGGCCTATCAAATCCATTCCCCAGATAGCGAACGACCACGGGGCGGTGATCGATGCTGGGCCGGCTGCAATTGAAGGGGGCAAACAGCTGACACTTCTGGCATTTTTTTGAGAATGCCTCTGCATCCTTGTGGATAGTGGGCCTGAAGTAGCCATGCCTCAAGATCCTTTGCTCCAAAGTGCGAGTCCCAGAATGGCTTCCGCACTCTCCCGAGTGGATCTCCTCCAACACTCGAGGTACTTCGTCTTCAGAGACGCATCTAGCCAGAGGGCCCAAGATGGTCTTGCGATATAGCTCCCCATCTTGCAATAAGTAGTACGCCGCCTTGTATCGACACTTTCTTTGGTCCCCTTCCTTCGCAGGAAGCTGCCCGGTGTTTAGAAATGCCATGAACGGATCCCTCCACGAGAGATGCTGATCGATTTCCATCATCTCCCCTTCTTGAATGGACGGTCGGAATAGCTCCGTGATGGTCCCTCCTGCTCTTGGCCCGTACTTGGCCAGACGATCCGCTGCCGAGTTCTCCTCTCTCAGTACGTGCTCGATGAAGAAGGATGGAAGCCCCCAATCAATCCTTTCACCTTTATGAGGTACTTTTGCAGAATGGTGTCGCGTACTTCGATCTCTCCCCGAATTTGAGATGCGACCACCATTGAATCAGTGAAAGCCATGATGTCTTGAATGCCCAGCTCTTTTGTGAGGCGCAAGCCTGCTACTATGGCCTCGTATTCTTCCTGATTGTTCGTGACAGGGAAGAGGATCTCTACTGCTTGCTCGATCCTAGTTCCCTGTGGGCTGACGAGAACGATGCCCACCCCCACAGAGCTCTTGCCTGAGGTTCCGTCCACGAACATCTTCTAAGGGATGGGAGTAGAAGCCTCCTCTCCTGGCTCTGCCTCTACCGAGAAGTCGGCTAAGAAATCCGCTATCGCCTGTGCTTTTATCGCACCCGGGGCGAGAAGGAAATGCCGAACTCACTGAGTTCTACCGACCATTTTGCCAGCCTTCCTGAATGCTCCACCCCTTCCAAGATATTTCGGAGAGGATGGTCAGTCACGACCCGGATGGAATGAGCTTGAAAATAAGGTCAGAGCTTTCGCGCCGACACCACTAAGGCAAGAGCAAGCTTCTCTAAGATGGGATACTTCAGCTCCGCCTTTTTGAGCACTTGGCTAACATAATAAATGGGGAGTTGCTTCTTCCCTTCTTCCCGGACCAGTAAGGAACTCACTGCTTCCACCCCTACTCCCAAGTAGATGAGTAGGTCTTCACCTTCTTTCGGGCTCTGAAGGAGAGGTGTCTGAGTCAACTGCTCCTTTAGCCTACCGATAGCCTTCTCGCATTCGTCGGTCCATGCGAAGTTCTCGCTCTTGTGGAGCGTCTTGAAAAAGGGAGAGCACTTCTCTCCTGCCTTGGACAGGAAGCGGCTAAGACCTGCCAACCTTCCTGTCAGCCTTTGGACTTCTTTCATGGTCTTCGGCGATGCCATCTCTAGGATTGCCTTGACCTTGTCAGGATTCGGCTCAACTCCTCCCGGAGTGATGAGATGCCCCAGAAACTTTCCTCTTCCGGCCCCGAACACGCATTTTGTCGGATTGAGCCTCATCTTGAACTTCCTTAGCGTTGCAAAGGTCTCCACCAAATCCGCTATATGCTCTCGGGCGCTCTTGCTTTTGATCAAGAGGTCGTCCACATATACCTCCAGGTTCCTCCCTTTTTGTTCTTTGAAGACGAGGTCCATCATCCGTTGGTTGGTCGCTCCTGCATTCTTTAGCCCGAAAAACATCATTTTATAGCTATAACAGCCATCTCCAGTGATGAAGGAAACATCGCGGCAATCGGGGGGATACATCCGTATCTGGTGGTATCCTGAAAACGCATCAAGGAAGCTCATCACAGGGAAACCGATGGCTGAATCAACCAGCGCGTTGATTCGAGGCAAGGGATAACAATCCTTCGGGCAGCTTTTATTTAATAACGAGAAGTCTACACACATTCTCCAGCTGCCAACAGCCTTCTTTACCATTACAACATTTGAGACCCAACCTGGGTACTGGATCTCTGACACAAAACCCGCATCCAGCAGCTTCTTCACCTCATCACGGATAGGTCCGGCCAACACGGTGGCACTTGACCTCTTCTTCTGGCGGACGGGCTTCACCGCGGGGTCGAGATTGAGGCGGTGACAAGCAACCTCTGGGTCGATCCCTGGCATCTCAGCAGCACTACAGGCAAAGATGTCGACATTTTCCTGTATGCACGTCGCCATCTCCATCTTCTCGCTGACCTTCAGCGATCCTCTTATCTTCAGCAACCCAGGTACTCCTGCCGTGGAGAGTACCTCGATTTCTTCCACCTCCGCTGACGCCTCCAGCCGGGTCGTACCTCCTGTTACCCTTTCGAACTCCTCCGCGTCAGCCATCCAGCTGATGGTGCTAACCGAGCTAAGGTAGCACTCGTGGGCGGCTCTTGGATCGCTCCTGATCCTCACCTGGACGTCCCCTTGGCAGTACTTGAGGCACTGATGGTAAGAGGACGGAACGACTTTGAAGGTGTTGAGAAGTGGCCTTCCGAAGATGACCTTGTAGCAACTCGGGGCGTCAACGATGACGAAACGGCACTGGAGAGGGGTGCCACTGAGGGTTACAAGAAGATCTACGCCTCCTTCCACCTCTTTCTTCTCTCCGGAGAAGCCAAAGAGGGGACCATCCGGCGCCCGGACTCTTCTTGCGCCGACGCCCAGTCCGTCAAACGTTTCCTTGAAGATGACGTTTACAGAACTACTGTTATCGATCAGAATTCGATCAACGGTGAAGTCCTCCATGGCAGCTTGGATTACGAGGGCATCATGAAAAGGATTCCCATTCCCCAGCATGTCCTCCTCTGAGAAGGTGATCTCCTCCAGTGGGGGCGGTGCCTGCGAGGTCAAAGCGATGCTCCTTCGATAGATCTGATGGAGACTTCCCTTGCGGGAAGCTCCCACTCCGGCTCCCCCGTGGATCACACCGACTCCTCTGCCTCCCTAGATGAGGTCCCCTCGACCTCTGTGGTCGACGCGATCTTCATTCCTCCTTCGGCCGATTGCTTGAACTGTCGGCGGCTCGACAGGGGCTTCAATCCTCGGAAGCTCCCCTCCTGCTTCCCCTGCTGCCAGCCTTCTCCTGGCTTCCCAAAAGTCTGGGCAGGCCATCGTGTCGTGCCCCTCCACCTGATGGAGGTCACAATAGAGGGGAACCTCCTCCGCCTGCGGCTTCCTCTGCTGCCGGTTCTTCCGGCCTTGCCGATTGCCGCGCCGGGTAACCACCATCGCTTCTTCTCCTCTCCTCTCACGACGCCTTGCTGGCTGATCGTGGCGTCTTCTCTCTGGGGATCTTTCCCGATCACGACGCTGAGGTACCCTAGCCGGCCTCCAAGGCGGTCGGTTGATGGGGACTTGGTAGCGCCTCTCTTCCTCCCGACGCTCTGGAGCTACGATGAGTCTCCTCTCATCGTTCCTTCTTGGCTCCTCCCTCCTAGGCTCTCTTTCTCTTCTCTCCTCCCTGCCTCTTCCTTCCGGCTTCCGCTTCTCTGCCCTCCTGGGCTCTTCCTTCTTCCTCTTCTCGGGGGTCATTTCCTCTTCCTCCTCCTCATCTTCCTTGGTCACTCGGGTGAGCCTGGCTAGGAAGCCGCGGTTGGAAGCCTCAACCTGGACGAATTGTTGGCCCTTTCGATGAGATTGTCGTAGGAGTAGGGAGGGATCCTACCGATCTCCAACTTAAAGAGGCCTTCACGAAGGCTGAAGGTTAGGGCTAGCTGCAGGGTGCGACCATCCACCTCCTGGATGTTCAACACCTCCTTCTGGAAGCGGCCGATATAGTCCCCCAACGTTTCTTTGGCCCCTTGCACCAGGTGGAAGAGGTTCGTGACCTCCTTCTTAAACTTTTTTGCCATGGCGAACCGCATCGTTAGCCCCCAACAAAGGTCTTCAAAGCAGTAGATGGAACCTGCTAGCAACTGGTGGAACCAGTCCCTTGCCTTCCCTCGGAGGGAGATTGCGAACAACCTACATTTGAAGGCGTCAAACATGGTCCAGATAGAGGCGATATCCTCGAACCATGGGATGTGTCGGATAGGGTCCTCCCTCCCCGAGTAGTAATTCATCGCGGGATCCCTGAACCCCTCCGGCACTGGCGCGACAACGATCTCCTCACTAAAGGGGGTCCTCACCCCAATCTGGCGACGACCTTCATCTTGGCGAGTATCTCCTCCATACTCACTAGCATGGCGAGTACTGAAGTATCTCGCCTGCTCTTCCTCCTCGCGGAACCGAGTTTCGCCAGCTCCTTGCGACTCCTGTGGACCGAACTGCGACCTCCTTGGTCGCTCAAACTCCTCGACATGCTCCTTCCCTGCTCGCTTAGGGAGAGCATCTTCCTCGGACGGGCCCGGGCGATGAGGCAAGGTCGTCGTTCCTTCCATGCGAGGTTGAAGAGCTGCTCGCATGGAGCCTTCTATCCGCCGCACGAATTCCTCAAAAATGGCCAAAGATACGAACTCGCCACCTCTGGCCGAGTTACCTACCACATCCTCGTGGTCGCTAACTGTAACCATTTCTCTTTCCCAACCAGACTTCCTTCCTCTGACTACGATCCACGCTCACCGCACCAAAGTGTTGAAGCCTGGAAAATTCCGGCTCCAAAATTCGGATCAATGCAGCCGGATGCTACTTGCCCATCGGTTCAAAAAGAAGATTTGGTTAGCCACGACGAGCGAAACAGAGAGATAATGAACACAACCCCAGGTGCTGCGGTAGGGAAGTCCCACCACGTACCCAGAAGCTCAAAAGAGTCTTCTCCTCCAAAACCACGAGTGGCCGAGCTGGGTACTAGGAAGGCACTGACTAGGGAGGATTCTCACCTATAAGGGGGGTGAAGCTCTGATTTTTTACAAGTGCCATTCCTGGTACCCCTGGGGGTCTATTTATAGACAAATCTTAAGAGAGAGGAAGCGGGCGACTATCCCTGATCCCCTTGGAATTGGTTTTTAAGCAAAGGCATAGGTAGGCGAGTAGGTGAGGACCTCGACCTAAACTGGCGAGTTGGTTGGTACAAGTCGCCTATAGGCGAGAATGTCCATTCCTACGCCCTCCCTGCTCGGCCGAATGCGAGTTCCGGGTGTGCCTTTCCTTCTTGCTTGGCCAGGTTCCTTCTCGCTCGGCCAGGTTCCTTCTCGCTCGGCCAGGTTCCTTCTCGCTTGGCCAGGTTCCTTCTCGCTCGGCCAGGCAGGCGATTGTCTTGTGTTCGAAGAACTCTGGAAGGCTGCGTTCGAAGAACTCTGGAAGGCTGCGTTCGACGAACTCTGGAAGACTGCGTTCGACGAACTCTGGAAGACTGCGTTCGACAAACTCTGGAAGACTTCTGTGTTGACCTTTTTACCTTGACTTCTGTCTACGTGGCTTGACTTCTGTCTACGTGGCTTTGAGTGGGTCCAACCCTTGGAGAATATGGGTTGTGTTCAACCCGTAATTCGTCGAGATCAGAAAGGCCTAAGGAGATGTCTATTCGCCGACCTCGTGAGGCGATCAAGGCGCGAGCTGGGCGAGCAAGGGGTGAGTTGGGAGAGCAAGGCGCGAGTTGGGCAAGCAAGGCGCGAGCTGGGCGAGCAAGGCGCGAGCTGGGCGAGCAAGGCGCGAGCTGGGCGAGCAAGGCGCGAGCTGGGCGAGCAAGGCGCGAGCTGGGCGAGCAAGGCGCGAGCTGGGCGAGCAAGGCGCGAGCTGGGCGAGCAAGGCGCGAGCTGGGCGAGCAAGGCGCGAGCCGGGCGAGTATGACCAGGTAACTAACCCCCCCCCCCCCCCCCCCCCCCCCCCCCCCAGGATTTGTCTATAAATAGACCCCCAGGGGTACAAGAAAGAGGACACTTTTGGACGAGGTTGACCCCCTCAGGCGAGATACTCGCCAGGTCCCTGCCTTCCTTGTACCAAGCTCGGCCATTTTTGGTTTTGGAGGGTAAGACTCCCTTGAGCTTCCGGGTACATGGTGGGACCTCCCTGCCGTAGCACCTGGGGTCCTGTTTGTTGCTCTTCTAGCTTCTTCGTCGTTGCCAGCCAAGTCATCTCGTTGGACTGCTTGGCGAGTAGCCTCCGGCTGCATTGATCCGAATTTTGGAGTCGGGATTTTCCAGGATTCAACACTTTGGTGCATTGATCCTCGAGCAGAGAGTTGTCGTAGTCCAGGCCGTAGCACTGGGCTCCTCCCCTGCAGGCTGTCTACTTGCCCCCTTGAGTGAGTTTTGTGTCCTCGAGTAGAGAGTTGCCGTAGTCCAGGCCGTAGCACTGGGCTCCTCCCCTGCAGGCTGGCTACTTGCCCCCTCGAGTGAGTTATATGCCCTCGAGCAGAGAGTTGTCGTAGACCATGCCGTAGCATTGGTCTCCTCACCTGCAGGCTGGCTACTTGCCCCCTCGGATGACTCTTTCTCTCCACCTCTAGTTGAGCTCGGCTCCTAGAAGGAGTCGACCTTCTATCCGCCTCCACTTGAGCTCGGCTCCTGCGAGGTGTCGACCTTCTCTTCACCTCTAGTTGAGCTCGGCTCCTAGAAGGTGTCGACCTTCTCTCCACCTCTAGTTGAGCTGGGCTCCTAGAAGGTGTCGACCTTCTCTTCACCTCTAGTTGAGCTCGGCTCCTGTGAGGTGTCGACCTTCTCTCCACCTCTAGTTGAGCTCGGCTCCTAGAAAGTGTCGGCGTTCTCTCCGCCTCCAGTTGAGCTCGGCTCCTGCGAGGTGTCGACCTTCTCTCCACCTCTAGTTGAGCTGGGCTCCTAGAAGGTGTCGACCTTCTCTTCACCTCCAGTTGAGCTCGGCTCCTGCGAGGTGTCGACCTTCTCTCCACCTCTAGTTGAGCTGGGCTCCTAGAAGGTGTCGACCTTCTCTTCACCTCCAGTTGAGCTCGGCTCCTACGAGGTGTCGGCCTTCTCTCCACCTCTAGTTGAGCTCGGCACCTAGAAGGTGTCGACCTTCTCTCCGCCTCTAGTTGAGCTGGGCTCCTAGAAGGTGTCGACCTTCTATCCGCCTCCAGTTGAGCTCGGCTCCTGCGAGGTGTCGACCTTCTCTCCACCTCTAGTTGAGCTGGGCTCCTAGAAGGTGTCGACCTTCTCTTCACCTCCAGTTGAGCTCGGCTCCTGCGAGGTGTCGACCTTCTCTCCACCTCTAGTTGAACTCGGCTCCTAGAAGGTGTCGACCTTCTCTCCGCCTCTAGTTGAGCTGGGCTCCTAGAAGGTGTCAACCTTCTATCCGCCTCCAGTTGAGCTCGGCTCCTCCGAGGTGTAGACCTTCTCTCCACCTCTAGTTGAGCTGGGCTCCTAGAAGGTGTCGACCTTCTCTTCACCTCCAGTTGAGCTCGGCTCCTGCGAGGTGTCGACCTTATCTCCACCTCTAGTTGAGCTCGATTCTTATAAGGTGTCGACCTTCTCTCCGCCTCTAGTTGAGCTCAGCTCGTAGAAGGTGTCGACCTTTTATCCGTCTTCTGTTGAGCTCGGCTCCCGTGAAGTGTCGGCGTTCTCTCCTCCTGCAGTTAAGCTCGGCGAGGTATCGATTCTTTTTTTCTCCTACAGATGAGATCCCCTCATGGGAAGGACCTTGCGCGATACGTCCTCTTGTTCGCATCTCTCCGAACTACGGGTCCAACATTGTTCTTCCGACCTCGCGAGCGAGCTCGAAAAAAGCGAGGATTGTGTTCAACCCGTAATTCGTCGAGATCAGAAAGGCCTAAGGAGACGCCTATTCGCCGACCTCATGAGGCGATCAAGGCGCGAGCTGGGCGAGCAAGGCGCGAGCTGGGCGAGCAAGGCGCGAGATGGGCGAGCAAGGCGCGAGCTGGGCGAGCAAGGCGCGAGCTGGGCGAGCAAGGCGCGAGCTGGGCGAGCAAGAGGCGAGCTGGGCGAGCAAGGCGCGAGCTGGGTGAGCAAGGCGCGAGCTGGGCGAGCAAGGCGCGAGCTGGGCGAGCAAGGCGCGAGCTGGGCGAGCAAGGCGCGAGCTGGGCCAGCAAGGCGCGTGCTGGGCGAGCAAGGCGCGAGCTGGGCGAGCAAGGCGCGAGCTGGGCGAGAAAGGCGCGAGCTGGTCGAGCAAGGCGCGAGCTGGGCGAGCAAGGCGCGAGCTGGGCGAGCAAGGCGCGAGCTGGGCGAGCAAGGCGTGAGCTGGGCGAGCAAGGCGCGAGCTGGGCGAGCAAGGCGCGAGCTGGGCGAGCAAGGCGCGAGCTGGGCGAGCAAGGCGCGAGCTGGGCGAGTATGACTAGGTATCTAACCCCCCCAGGATTTGTCTATAAATAGACTCCCCAGGGGTACAAGAAAGAGGACACTTTTGGATGAGGTTGACCCCCTCAGGCGAGATACTCAACAGGTCCCTGCCTTCCTTGTACCAAGCTCGGCCATTTTTGGTTTTGGAGGGGAAGACTCGCTTGAGCTTCCGGGTACGTGGTGGGACCTCCCTGCCGCATCACCTGGGGTCCTGTTTGTTGCTCTTCTAGTTTCTTCATTGTTGCTAGCCAAGTCATCTCGTTGGACTGCTGGGCGAGTAGCCTCCGGCTGCATTGAACCGAATTTTGGAGCCGGGATTTTCCAGGCTTCAACAGGTTGTACACTTGAGAACTTGAATCTGACATGCATAATAAGTATCCGCGCCTATTCTCCTGATCTTGGTAAGCCTTTAAACTTGTTCTCTTCTCATTTTTGTTATGTTCATAGTTAGCTTCCATGCCTTGCTTTGAAAAAATTCTGTTGGAATGAATGACATCTGAATCGTCGCCATAAGAGACCCCATCCAGAAAATCCTCGAAAGTTTCTGGACAAAACTTCCTAAGTAGGGGAGAATGTAACAGCCCTAAAATAAATTAAATAGATATAAAAAATGTCTATCTGCACCCCAAACTCCCCCCTTTTTAATTCCCCAGCCGAGCAGCCCCCCCCCCCCCCATATATTTCTTTTGGGCTTAGGTTTCTCGCACCTGCGCCATCTCCCGCTACAGCCCCGTCTCCCGCTCTCGCCAATTCACGCACCCCATGTCTCGCTCCGCTTCCATCTCTCGATTCCCGCAAGCCCAGCGCCGCTACCGTGCCTCTCATTTCCGCAGCCTCCTGCTCCTCCCTGCGTGGCCAGCGCCTCATGCTCCTCCTCCCAGCGTGGTCGACGCTCTTGCTGCTCCTCCTTCTCTAGATGATGGTTCTTTCTCCAGCCCTCCAGCAACCTTCTTCTCCTCCAAGGGTCCGACAACCTCCCTTCTTGAGGCTGACAACTCCTTCCCCTCCAAGGATCAGCAACAAGCAACCCTAATCCCTCCCCTCAAGGCCGAAAACCGCAACCTCCTCCTCCGGCAACCCTCCTTGTGTCCGTTTTGGCCGAGTTTTGCGAAGGGGGCTCCTAGGGTTTCCTTCCCTCTCCTCCTTGAGCCCGGATCTGAGTTCCATGGGTAAAAAATTCCTCTCTTTCTCCCTTATTTCAGACTTTTGCCTTGATTATTTGGGATTTTTGCGCTCCAGTTTGCATTTCAGATTTTGTGCACTTACTAATCACCAAATCCTTAGGTATTCGTGCTCCCCAACGTCGTTCGTCACTCCAATTGGCGAGATCTCTTGAAGACCCTTCCGAATTAGGGTTTCCATAGTCTAAAGCGCCGCCAAATCTACGGTCCCCGTGTTGTAATTCCTTCTCCCCTCACTTTCGAGGGAGGTAATTTAGCTAAACCCTCGTTGTTTTATTTTCGCGTCATAGAATGCATGTGTTAGTGTAGTAAATTATGTTGCATCGCTTTCGTTGTGCTTGATCAGGTTCAAAATATGATTTCTGCTTTTGGTTGCGCCGCCTAGCCGCCGCCGTCAGTTTTAGCCTCAATTAAGGCAAGTAGAGATCCCTCTTTCTTGCAAGCATTGAACTTAATTACATTGCATGTTCTTATAATTTTATGATTTACTTTTAAATGCATGTTTCGTCGTATAAGCTTAGATCTTGAATGCCTGAATTGACTTGTTAGTAGTTGAGGTTTCACGCGTTTTAAATGACACAAATTTGTGAACATAAATTATTTTTATTTGGATAGTCACCTAGATGAATGAGTTTCTTAATTGATGAATAATTCGAGGAATGATAGGTCGTTGAGCATGAGGAACAAGCGTTATGATAATATTAGTAATGATTTCTAGTTAACAAATATATGATCGGAGTTTTTCTATCATGCTTGTATCGTACACATCTTATTTGGGAGATAATCGTGCCATAAAATGACTTAATGTAAATGAGTACTTGTTATCCCAAAATCGATGCATGCCAAACTTCCTCCTGCGCATTTTACTTGAATAATCTTCTTGTTAATAAAATCCTTAGCATCTCAGACTCGTAAGGTTCAAAACTCTTTATCTAGTTTTGGGTGTCATCAGCTCCCATTTTGCTTCTTAGGTATGCTTGAATGCAAAACTTGGTTAAATAATGTTCTATAACTTGATTCCTCCTGTTTCACGTTGATAAAATCTACTCTTGTTTGTATATTTGAATCAGTATTTGGTTGCATGTCTTGATATGCTAGAATCACTCAATCATGAATTATTTCATTAAGAACACAAGTAAATAATTGAACGGTAAGGTTTTAATTAACGCAACTCCTCAACTTGGGTTCCCTCTTGAATCCCTAACGGGAACAAAGGACCGGTCATAGCTAACATGAACTCTCTGGTTCAAGGGTGAGGGTTCGAAAGAGCCGCCCCTTAGAGATCATAGGCAGAAATTCTGAATCTCTGGTAAGACTTGCATCAAAATCGGAAATCTGTCTGAATCATGAATCATGTGCGTCAACCAAAAACACCTACACTTTCACTTGTTACAACTTATGTTATTACATACACGATCTGTTGGATCTGATGGCTCCCTTAGAGGGGGGGGGGGGTGAATAAGGGGTTTACTGTTTTTAAGATAAACTGACAGATTTTAAAGAAATAGAAAACTTTTTAGCACTGATGCTAACGCCTGACGTTGACTAGTTAACGCCTGGCGTTATCCCTCAAGAAAATATTTTGGCAGAAATAAACAAAGAGATTTTACTTGCACAATTTCAAATGAAATACAAATCCAGAAAAATAGATATACTGAAAAAAGAATTTTATATATCACAAAATGTTTACAAGGATAATATTTCAATAACGCTTGAAATTGAGGCGACAAGTTGAAGATCTCTTTTTGTTCCTTCACCGGTCCTTCTCCCAAGGACCGGTTGGTTATAGCCTATCTATCCCCAGATAAGGCCTCTAGCCACCCCCTAGATCTACCCTTGACCTAGTCGCCACGCACAAGGTGGCGAATTACCCCCTAAGACACACAAGGACCTAGTCGCCACACGCAAGGCGGCGATTTCACTACGGTTACAAGTAAATGAAAAAATAACGATACAAATCAGAATAAAAGACTCCCTATATTGAAGAGTGCTGAAGGAGATGTTGAAGACACGCTTTGATCATCATCGGACTTAAAGCGAGCGTCCATCTTCAAATTGACTGTTGCAAATCTCCTTCTCACTCTTGTTCCTCAATGGTGGTGTTGGGAGTTCTCTGAATTCGGGGATGAAATGCTCTCTCAAAAGATTGGAGTGAAGGTTTCTAGAAAAGCTATCTTGAACACCGAACTCAGGTCTCATATATAGACACGGGAGCTAACGCCTGGCGTTAGGGTTAACGCCAGCGTTAAGCATCGTGTCTGGCAGTTGCTGAAGTCGTGCAAAAAGTCGAGACCGTGACAGAACAAATTTTCATCGAACGGAATTGATTTCGTCGAACTCGCCTTCGTCGAATGCACCCTTCGTCGAACGAAAAAACCTCCACCATCAGGCTCGTGCAAATCGCCAGGAACGTGACAGAACAAACTTTCGTCGAACAGAACAATTTCGTCGAACGGAAACACTTTCGTCGAACGGAGCTTCAAATTCGTCGAACGCAGACTCAGTTCGTCGATCGGAGATTCTCGTTCGTCGAACGCAGCTTGTCGAGCGCAAATTCGTCGAGCGTAGGGAATTTCGTCGAATGCAGACTCAGTTCGTCGATCAGAGATTCTCGTTCATCGAACGTAGCTAGTCGAGCGCAAATTCGTCGAGCGCAGGATTCCTTCTCAGCGGTTTCGTCTCAGCGGTTGATAACGCTAGGCGTTAACTACTAACGTGAGGCGTTATCTCTCTTTCCAGAGAATCCTAATCAAACAACATCCTATTCATAGGGTTATTTAACAATAGTACCTGCACACTTATAAACACAAGCAAGATCAAATACATAGTGTGATTTGTTATTCTCAAACTAAGAGATGTGGAACACAAGCTCCAATAATCTCCCCCTTTTGATAATAACAAATCCACTAATAAGAAATAAAAATAGAGTAGTGTTTATAGTATATGATAAGCGTGATAATCATGCATACTCCCCCTATGTGGATACTCCCCCTATATGGATACTCCCCCTACATGAATGCATGTCATATTGTACTCCCCCTAAATAATAGATTTTTCTAAGTTATTTCTTGAAGTTAGTCTCTTCTCCCCCTTTTGTTATAATTAAAAGGAGATAGAGATGAGTAGTAGGAATTTGTTCTTGTGTGCACTCTGTAGAGATAATTGAAACTTTTTGAAAGTGAACACAGCGAAAGCAATATTTGAACATCGTTAAGAATTTGTAAGAACAAAACATAATAAGCGTTGTAAGTCAAATAAGTAGATGTTTTGAATTGAAATACTAAAGTTGCAAATACATTTGAAATTTGGAATATTTAAAGGTAGCAAGAAAGAATATATAATATCAATGGAAGATAGGTTTACAATGTAAAATAATTTGCATTTCAAGAAATCATAAACATTGTAAAGATCATGTTTTGCTATCTAGTGCATTTACTTATGATTGTAGAGAACAATGTAGGTAAGCTTTAAGTCTAATTCTCATGAGTGGAATTATTATAAATGATAATGATGTGTACAATAAATGTGTTTTAATAAAGCATACAAGAGTAGAAATCAAACCACATGAAACTATGTAATGTAAGAACATAAATTGAATTAAACAAAAACAACTTTACTTTCACAAATTTCAATGCACTATAGATTTTTTTTAATGAGAAGTGGTGAAAATTTTGTTTGCACAAGACACTTTACAATTCTTTCCAAGGTGCTCAACCTCACAATGCTCATTAAAACTTATCAGGAGGTTCAAGTAGTGCTTGGTGGAGTTATCCTTGTCATTCATTTGTTACTTTTTAGACTTAGTGACAAAGGACTCCGAATTCACTTGTTTAGCAAACATAGTTTATATTTTGTTTTGAATTTTATTTACCACATTTCTCTAAATACAAGTGCATGAAAAATAAAGAATTCAAGAAAGAATTCAATGTTGTGTAGGTAAACTATTTATGAAATTCAAAATAAGTTCTTATGCTACACAATCATGTAAAATAAGATTTAAAAACACATGTATATTAACCAAAAAGTGTAAGTGAGAAAATCATTATCAAAGATAAAAACTTTACTCATACTTAGAGGCATGTAAAAGCATTTCGACATATGTTATCTATTCTCAAACTCTTTGCCCATTTGAAGATAATTAATTTTGAAAGCATGATTAAATCAAAACAATGTTTTTAATGAAACTTGAAGGTTTAAATTAAACATTGTAAATAATCTTGAACCCTATATAATCATCCTTGAAATCAACATTTAAGCTTATAGTAATTTTTTTATTTTAAAGTTTTGAAAGAAAACACACCAAAATACCAACACAGTTGTAAAAACACACACAAAAAAAATTCTGAGCATAGAAGCTAACGTCAGACGTTAACTTTTTAATGTCGAGACAGAACACCAATTTTTGATTTTTTGAAAAATATTTTTCATGATACATTTGTAATATAAATAGACCTTCATACAGTTGAAATTTCAGACATTGTGGAGTTGATATGATGGCCTTTTTAGCGTGTTTTTGGTGGTTTTCCCATAGTTTTTAAATTTTTATTGATTTTTAATTAATAATTTTAAAAAAAATAATATTAAAGTACATAAAATAATTTGATAGCTTTTTAAGGGTCAAAGTGACATTTCTAAGATACCTAATTCTAACCTAAGCATGTGAAAATATGCATCGGGTAGAGGTTTGGTAAACATGTCGGCAAGTTGTGATTCCGTCCCTATAAAGCTAATTTTAACATGTTCTTTCTTAATATGATCTCTAATGAAATGATGTCGGACATCTATATGTTTAGATCTAGAATGATGTACGAGATTATTTGTGAGATCTATAGCGCTCTTGTTGTCACACTTTAATTCAATGTTATTTAGATAAACACCAAAGTCTTCTAACGTTTGGGTCATCCATAATGGTGCACAACAACTACCTAGTTCGATATATTCGGCCTCGGTGGTGGAGAGGGCAACATAATTATGTTTCCTACTCGACCATGATATAAGTGAAGGCCTATAAAATGACACGTGTCACTAGTGTTTTTACGATCTAATGAACATCCCGCATAGTCTGAATCAAAAAAATCGTGTAGAATAAAACTATTATTATGAGGATACCATAAGCCTAATCAAGATGTTCCGATTAGATATCTAAAAATACGTTTAACCGCTTTTAAATGTGATTTTTTTGGGTTAGCTTGAAATCTAGCACATAAGCAAACGAAAAACATAATATCGGGTCTAGATGCGCTTAAGTAAAGCAATGAGCCTATCATTCCTCCATATAATGTTTGATCTATTGAAATACCGGCTTCATCTTTTCCTAACTTTAGTGACGCACTCATAGGAGTATTGGCTTGCTTTAGATTTTCAAATCCAAAATCTCTTAAGAATATCATAAACATATTTAGTTTGACAAATAAATATACCATCTTGTTTTTGTGATCGAGATTTGAAATCCTACAAAATAAGTGAGTTCTCCTACCAAGCTCATTTCAAATTCATTTTTCATCACTAAAATAACTTCATTACATAATTCTTCATTAGTGGCTCCAAAAATGATATCATCAACATAAATTTGCAATATAATCAAATCATTATCTACATCTTAATGAAGAGTGTATTATCCGCACTTCCCATTTTATAACCATGCTTTATCAAAAATAATGTCAATCTATCATACCAAGCACGTGGCGCTTGCTTTAATCCATAAAGTGCTTTTTCTAACTTATACACATGATTAGGAAATTTTTTATTCACAAAACCGGGTGGGGGGGATGTTCTACATAAACTTCTTCTTTTATAATCCCGTTTAGAAAAGCACTTTTAACATTCATTTGAAATAATTTAAATCTTTTAAAACTCGCAAATGCAAGAAATATTCTAATTGATTCTAGGCGAGCAACTAGTGCAAAAGTTTCATCAAAATCTACCCCTTCGATTTGTGAATAACCTTGTGCAACAAGTCTTGCTTTATTCCTTGTTATTCTAGAGTCACCATCTAATTTATTTTTGAATATCCAGTTGACTCCTATAACCGAATGATTAGATGGACTCTCTACTAAATTCCAAACCTTGTTATGTTCAAATTGATTTAATTCATCATTCATAGCTATAAACCAAAATTCATCATTTCAAGCGGTTGAAGCTGTAAGATCCCTTCCCCGCTCCCGGGGCCAAGCGGACCTTATGCCCAGAACCGACGCATTGCGGTGACTTCCAACACACGGGTTGGGCTACACCACGCAACGTCGACCCTGCCGGCTACGATCATAGTGCGAGCAATAGTAAAAGTGAGTACAAGAGTGAGTACAAACTAAACAAAAGGAGTCCACAAATCACATTCCAATATATATAGAAAGCTAATCAAAACGATATATATATAAGTCCGAGCATGAAAATAGAGAGTACATAAATGAAAGGGCTTAAGCCCGGTACATCATGAAACAAATCTCTCACATCTCACATCCTCTCTACATGCGGAAGCTATCTCAACATCGCTCATCACTAACACTCAAAATGTAATCCACTTGATGTCTCGTGGCCGCTACCCGCTGCGTCGCTGGCTGCTCAGGTCCTGCCCTCGTCTCCTGCGGTGCGTGCGACAGCTCCGTCTCCTCGGAATCCTAGATTGTTTTTCGGCCCCAATGCAAACCGTCAATCAAAAATGATCGAGCTCGCTAGGTCCCCTCCTCCTCCTGTGACTCCTAGGTACCGCGTGGGAGGAAGAAGCGGGGGACGAGCAAGGAACAAGCAGGTGACAGGGAAAGTAAACTAGTATATACACAAATTCTAAGCTACACAAGTGTAAAAGGGGCTAATCTAATCATGTATAAGCAGGAGTATAATAAAGGTGTACAATAGTAAGTAAACAGTAAGTAAAGCAAGTAAAGCAAAACAGTAAGAACAGAAGCGACAAGTAATCAATCTCGTACCCTAACTTATATGAATGCTCATACAAACTTATAAGTTAGGATTTCCAGGAATGATAACTCATCATATAAAAGAGCCCATACTAATTTATATGATGAGGATCTGCAAGTGTGTTTGCTGTGCTTATGCTATGAATGATTAAGCAATGAACTCACACACACGACTCTGTGCACACAGACCTTTGTAGTTCCCTCTATTTGAGAGGAAGCCAACCTCTCAGGTACCAACCGCTGTGACACACGGTGGTAGCGGATCGGGCTGTCCACTCCTAGGCGGGTATACACTCTACCAGGCCTAGACCGCACGTACGCCTCGACGCTAAACAACCGCGGAGCTCTGCGTACTCTTTGCTGGAGTCCACCAGACTGTGAGCCAAGTGAGAGGTGTCTTCGGGGAACTGTCGTCCCGACACGTAGCCAAGCTGGCCCCTTAAACCCCTACACACTCGCTAAGTCAACGTACCGCGGTCAGAGTGACGACCTGCCCAGTACCGAAGACCTGCCACATTTCTGAGAATGTTACCGGGATAATCATCCCCTCGAGGTTCCCGCTCGTCTAACCGGGCACCAAAATCCTGCCACTCCCGCAACTGGGCGGAGATACATAAATTCAATCTTACCCTACTATGGCTACTCTTGCCTACTTTAATTGTTATTGCAATTTAGGGTTAATCTTGGACTTCCCGAGGTACACCCGGTGAAGGGCTCTCATCGGTACTAGGGAACACGATGGGCTGAATCCCAAACTCCCTTTTACCAGATACTTAATTTGTTGGTGATTTATTGCTCCTTCTTTATATCGCTCTTAAATAGATAGTGAATTTGGACACTAGACCTTCTTGGCCCAATTGGGCCAAGTGCAGCTTTCCCTCTCTCTCCTGACTTAAACTTGACCTGAATCCCTCAAGTGGTGACCCCTCATGGGTAGACATATTAATCATGAGCTCCTTATCACTACACCTCAGTCATCTTCCAAGTCCCATGGGTCTAGAGGGTCAGATTACAAAAATCCAGTTTTGCTAAACGCAGACCACCTAAGGGTAATCCACCTTCCCAAAGGGAAAACCCTAACCACAGGTCCTATGGTTCCACATATTTTATCCAAGGTTCCTACTGACCTAAATAGAACATGGTTCAATTTTCATAATTTTCCAACTTAGTTTAATATTTAATTATTTTTCTTGAATATTGTGACACACCCTAAATTGTTCATGGAGTACTCTAAATTTTGGTCAAATGCCTACCAAATAATTATCATGTATGTATACTGAATTCAAATGCATAACCACCAAGGATGTAGGTTCATAATTACTGTTTTGCCCCTGAATCAAATAATTGAAGATAAATCCAAAATCACCCAATTAATTAAATAAATATCAAAATTGCATTGTAAAATCCAGAAAAATTCCCATAAGTTATTGTCATTGATGTGATCCTCACATACAAATTTCATAGAGTTTCAAGGTGATTTGCTCAAGTATTTGTATAAGTCATCAAAAAGGCATAAATGGTAATTTCCTTATGAATACAAACTTTTCCACTATAAGTGTTCCAAGTAAAATTTCATATACTACATATCACCATAGGTAACCTTCCTATAGAGTTTGGGGGCCTTATGTATGGTTTTACTATACATCATAATTAAATTCCCAAAACCTAGGTTTTTCACAAAAATCATAAAATGGATAAGTTTCTAAGTAAATGGCACCCCAAATGATTTCAATGCTTTAGAATATGAATGTCAATGTCTGGCCTAAATTTCAGAATTTTTTCGAGGACAAATGCCATTTAATATTAATTTATTTTCAAAAGTGGCATATGTGTAAATTCAACCAAAGAGGCATGGAAAAATCATCAAGGATCATAAGATTAAATCCAGAGGGTACTAATACTTCAATTGACATCATTGTTCAATTTGGTAAGGTGAAGATAACCCCAAGTTCTTGATTTGACTTGATCCATCAATTAAGCAATTTCTCCAAAAATCAAAATAAATACTAATTAAATAGTAAAAATCTCATGATAATTATCCTAGCCCTATAACACTATCCTCCACCTAGGGATGAAGTTTGGTTGTCTAGATATGTGTTTAGGTCCTAGTTGCTTCATTAAGGCCCAAAAGGGCAATTAAGTAATTTTAGAGGTATGGGCTAGGGTTTTTGGTCTCCATTGCTCCAATCACCCATTGATGATGAGAAAGACCCTACACAATCCCTAAGCCCCATTACCACTGGATTTGGATAAGCCCTTAAGGCTAAGCTCCAAAATCCACAAGCCACCAAGGCTAAGTGGTTTTCAAACCTAGGACATCAAAATGTCCCTTGGGGGTTCACCATTAAGATGAACTCCAATTGTCCTCAAATTTGAAACAGAGGCTACTCATATACATATCTACATGGCACCAAAAATTTGGGGCCATTAGGGGTGATTACACCCACTAATTATTCTTAGGTCAATTTTCTAAGTTATGATCAAAACTATAACAAAAAGTGCACTAAACATACAAATATTTGGGCACAGGGTAGGCCTAGGGTGGGCACTGATGTGGCCAAAATTTCAACCCCATAGGCCCAACCATTCATAAGATATTAAGGTTTTAGTGGGCTGACCCCACCTAGGACCAGCCCTAGGAAAAAGGCTCCTCTGGGGTCTACAGACCTCCAAATGCCAAAATCTTAGTTTCTAATGAAACTAGATATTTAGGGATACAATAGTGTGTCTCACACCATTTTCATGATTTGGTCATTAAGGGCCTCAATTTGGCTCCTTAATTTAAATCAATTTTCTGGCCCAACACACACAAACCCTTAAGCCATCCTCACTCCAAAGAGGGTTCACCCACAAGGAGTGGTCCAATGGACCCAATATTTTTAACAGTGTGTGGACTTAGCCTAAACTTCACCCCCACCCTAATTTGGGGGCCACACAAGGGGGTTTGGCCACCTAATTATCATAAATTTAATTTTCAATGTTTGGACAAAAACTATAGAAAAGTTTGCCCCAAAAATTCTGATTTTTGGGCACATTGTAGGTCAGGGATAGTTACAATAGTGTTTAAAATTTCAGCCCTAAACTCCAAGCCAAATGAGAGTTATGGTTGTTTTAGTGGTAGAAATTATTTTGTACCAGCCTCAGAAAAATGGCTCTACAGGCGTCAAATCAACTCCAAATGATTTGATCTAAGGTTCAAATGAAAGTAGACTTCCGGATCTACAAAAGTTGTCTCAGGGAATTTTTTGATTTATGGCTTCTAAGGGCCTTAAAATTAAGCTACAAAAATGCTACAGAAACTGGCTAACAGCACACCAAGGATATATTACTTAAGGCGCTGATCGCGCACGAATCTTAACGCAGATCGGGCGGCGCTCCTTCATCGTCTTACTCAAGCCAACGGTCCAGATCAGCCCGCCCTGGAGCCGCTTCAAACTGGAATTCCCGGCCATCCTTCCATCTCCCTGGCCAGCCACCGCCACCACCACCTCCGTTGAGGTGGTGCCGATCGATTGGCGGTGGATTGGTCGCCGGAGGAGGCAGTTTCCGGCGGTTCTACCAAGAAGCCCAAATGGCGAATAACGGGAAAACTCTGAAATGAACTCGGCTCACTTGAGCTCGAACTCGACTCCTAACAGTCCTAGATGCTAGCACAGTCAGAGGGGGGAGAAGAGAACCTGGAAACGAGCTGGGCGGCGAGTATTCCGACGGTTTGCCATCTTCTCCGTCTCCGGCGAGCTCTCGTCAGCTAGCAATCCTCTACAGAATTCCTCGAACCAAAGCTCCTCTCCGACTGTAAAGGAGCTTCTGAAGCTCGTGGAGGGGTTTAAATAGGGAGAGGAGGCCGGCCTTGGAAGATTTGAAGCTGGAGGTCACGGGATTGCCACCTCAGCCGACATGGCTGCCTTCACCAGCTTTCCAGCTCCTCCTCAGCACTCATCTCCCTTCACGGAAGAGCCCGAGGCTGATTGGGAGGAGAGAGAGGGAGAGGGGAAGGCTTTTGCTTTAACTTTTCACTTTTTGTCCCCTTCTTTAGCCCAAAGCCCTCTTGGGTTAGCTTGGGTTAGCCCAATCCTTCTTAGCCACACTCCACCAGGCCCTTATAAATTTATTTTAATTAGTTAACTTAGGACCTAGGTCATTATAATGGGGAAAAAGGGTTAGGCCTCTCAAGTTGGGTTTAAACCCAATTGAGTTGACTTTGACTTGACCATTTGGGTTGACTGGTCCCCCATGTAGGTCATGGGTCCCATGTCACCACCTAATAGGGCTTGGCCCATGGTGGGGCCCAATTTGATCCAAAGGTGTGAAATTACCCAAAATGCCCTTCCTTGGGACTTTGGCCAAATTGAGGTGAATTGACTCTTCCATGATGGGGCTTTTGGGTCTCTTAGATCCCTAATGATGTTTAGAGACTATATGTGGAGTCAATTTTAAGGTTTGAGTGCAAATCGACCACATTTTGGTTGAGTTGACCTTTTTGCCCTAATTTGGATTTTGACCAAATTGGAGAGGGTTGACCATCCTATGATGGGGGCTTTTGGGTCCAAAAAGTCCCTAATCATGTTTAGAGAGTAGGGGGATGGTCAATTTGATCATTGGAAGGCTAATTGGCCCTCAATTGATTGATTTAGGTTTTTGCCTAAAAGTGCCCTAATTAGGGCATTGGCCCAATTAAGGGCAATTGGATACCCCATGATGGGGATTTTGGGACCTTTATGTTCAAAATTATATTTAGAATATAGGTGTGAGATCAATTTGGTCATTGGGTGGCCAATTGATTACAAGATGGTGGATTTGACCATTTTGCCCCTTGTCACACTTTGGCCCAATTGAGGAGGATGGGTCACCTCATGATGGGGCCTTTGGGTCTAATAGGTCTCTCTTAGTGCTAGGTGTATAAGGGGGAAGTCAATTTGGCCACTTGGGGTCAATTACCCCTTAATTGATTGGTTTGGTCCATGTTCACCTAAGGTGATTTTGGGCTAATCCTATGGAATTGAGCCCCACTAAGGGGTGATGTTCACCCCATCACCCTTCCTTAAGGTTTAGGGGACTAAGGGTGGTCTCATTTTGGGGAAATTGGTGTCCAAATGGCCCTCCTTAGTAGCTTGGGTCCTATTTGATTGGGACTTTAGGTGTGCACTTAGCAAATTCTCATCCTAAGGGGTCCTTAAGGCCCCTCATCCCACCCTTTGAGCTCACCATTCACATACTAGGGGTCTAGTAGGATTGGGGATGTTACAGAAACATTTTTTGGTTCTATTTCGGATATAAAACAAAGGTTTGAAAAAGGCTCATGTAAAGAAGAACGAGTACTTACCCCTTTTGATGGTTCTCCTATCACAAGCTCCTTTGGATGATCCTTAGTGAACTGCAACACGCTTGGAGGAACATATTCAATTATCTCATTTTCTTTCTCCTCTTGTTCTTGTTCTTTTTCTTCTTCTTTTTCTCCAATTGATTCATCATTCTCATGCTCCAAAGGGGAAATAAGTGCGTCTTCATTTCCTGTATGATTAGAATCTACACAAGGAACAAACTCATCAAATCTTACATGTATAGACTCTTCAACAACTTTAGTTCTTTTATTATATATTCTATAAGCCTTGCTAGTTGAAGAGTAACCAATGAAAATTCCCTCATCGCATTTTTCATCAAATTTTCTGAGTGTATCTTTAGTGTTTAAAATGAAACATTTACAACCAAACACATGAAAATAAGATACATTAGGTTTTCTTTTAAAGTAAAGCTCATAAGGTGTCAATTTTAAAATAGGACGAAGCATGACACGATTAATGATATAACATGAAGTATTAACCGCTTCGGCCCAAAATGATTTAGGTAACCCATACTCACAAAGCATAGTGCGTGCTAGCTCTTGAAGGGTTCTATTTTTTTCTCTCCACTACACCATTTTGTTGTGGGGTGCGAGGAGCGGAAAATTCATGTTTAATTCCTAAATCATCACAAAAAGAAGAAAATCTATCATTTTCAAATTCTCCTCCATGATCCGAATGTATGCATTTAATCTTTAAATCAAGTTTATTTTGAATACGAATGCATAGTTTAGTAAATTCAAGGAATGCATCAGATTTGGAAGATAAAAATAATGTCCAACAAAATCTAGAGAAATCATCAATTATTACAAATGTATATTTTCTACCTCCTAGACTAGAAGTGCTAACCGGTCCAAATAAATCCATATGAATTAATTGAAGAGGTCTAGTGGTAGAAATTATATTTTTGTTCTTAAAAGAATTTTTTGAAAATTTTCCTTTTTGGCAAGGCGTACAAAGAGAAGATAAATTTACATTAAGCATAGGTAATCCCTTAATTAATTTATCTTTTGATAATTTCAAAATAAGCTTGGTTGTAGAATGACCAAGGCGCCTATGCCAAAGTTCTAATTCTTCATTTTTAGAAATAAAACATTTTAAAGAAGAATTTGAAAGATAATTAAAAGTAATCATATAAACATTATGCATCCTAGGTGCGGTGAGTACGACATCATTTGTTTTAGAATTTCTAATTTTACAAAGATTTGTAGATGATTCAAATAGTACATTTAAGCCCTTATCACATAATTGACTAATTAAAATTAGATTATGTTTTAAATCATCTACATATAAAACATTTGAGATTGAGAAGGAATCGTTACCCACTGTACCGATGCCCATGATCCTTTACTGTTGTCACCAAATGTCACCATCCCTCCTTTCTTCATTTCAAGGCAAAGGAACTTTGCTTTGTTTCCCGTCATGTGTTTGGAGCATCCCGAATCCAAATACCACACATCTTGTTTGTCCTTAGCCTGCCAACATACCTAAAAAGGAGATGAGAGTAAAGATCCGGATACCCAAGAGGTTCCTCCCATAGAATAGGTGGAAACCTTAGGCACCCAGATTTGCTTTATAGCATTGCGACCCTTTTTCTTACAAGAGTTTGAGGTGTGTCCAAATAAATAACATTTGGCGTACGCTATAAAAGGGGATGAGACCCTTTTTGAAGTTTTGAGTAAGCTCTTGCTAGAATATGAGGTAAAATTTAAGTTTTTGAAATCATTATTACCAGAATTAATTTTTCTGGAATTATGGCTAACATCGACGTTAGGAGTTAATGCCTGGCGATAGCTTCCAGAACTATATCCAAGGCCTGATTTGTCATTTCCATGACATTGGTTGGGCAAGATCATGTCCAGAGATCTTTGTCCAACTCCGAATTTTTTAATAGCCAAATTTAAATCATGAATACGGGCTTTGAGAGCGGTGTTTTCCGTTACCAACATAACGCACCGATTCACAAAACTCTTCTTCCCATCCTCTATTTGAGAAAGAGAGATTTTTAAAGTTTTTTCCAAATCCCCCTTCTCCTTAGTAAGAAGTTCAATAGTGGAGTGGGATTTAGAAAGAGCTTCTTCAAGTTCTTTCACTCTTCCCAAGGAGTGATTGCACTCTTGGCAAGATACCTTTTCTTTCCCCAATTGTTTAGATAATTTTTTTATTTTCTTTTAACAAAAGTTTATTTTCAAAATTTAGAAGATCAGTATCTTTTAAACTTTTATCAAAAAATTTGCATGTTTGTAAATATTCAATACATAAATCATCATAAGAAGTAGGGAAAGTTACCTCAGTGACGTTTTGGACACTGCATTCATCTTCGGATATCTTGCTACTCTTTCCCATTAGGCACATGTTTGCCTCTTCTTCATCACTAGTGGATGAGCCGCTTGAAACCTCGGAGGAGGAGTCATCTCATGTAGCCGCTTTTAGGACCTTCTTCTTCTCATTTCCCTTGTGCCATTTTTCTTTACGCTCTTTCAGATATTTTGGGCACTTACTCTAAATATGTCCGGGCTTTCTACAATGGTAGCACTCCGGTGGTGGTCGTTTATCATCGTCCTCGTCGCTACCTCTCTCTTTCTTTGATGAAGATCCCTTTTTGATGAAATATTTCCGAAAGGTGTTTCTCCTTTCCGGATTCTTCATGAACCTTTTGAATTTCTTCATAAAAAGGCTCTCCTCTTCCTCTTCATCATCATCTTCATTTGCCTCCTTTGACTTTAAGGCCAAGCTCTTCTTCTTTGGCTCCAAGTTGTATTGTTGTTGTTGAATTTTGAGTTCAACCTCATGGGTTTTGAGGTTCCCAATAAGGCTCTCAATTTGGAGCTTTTTCAAGTCGTGCGACTCTGAGAGAGCCGTCACCTTTGGATTGAACTTTGGAGGGAGAGACCTTAGAATTTTTCTCACCAAGTCGCCGTTGGAGAACACCTTTCCAAGCACTTTTGAGTCGTTGACGATTTTGGTGAACCTTGTGTACATAGAATCCACGTCTTCATCTGTCTCCATCCGGAATTTCTCATACTCGGATTCAAGTTGGAAGAGCTTTGAATCCTTCACCTGCGAAGTGCCTTCATGAGTAATTTCTAAAAAATTCCAAATATCATAAGCTGTTTCGCAAGCACAAGTTCTATTAAATTCTGTTCTATCCAAAGCACAAAATAACGCATTCATTGCTTTAGCGTTATTCTTACATCTCAACTTATCATTGTCATCCCATCTATTTTTAGGTTTTTCCACAATGACTTCTCCAACAACAAATGTTGGTGGAGAATAACTTTGTTCTACCATACCCCAAATGTCATTATCTAAAGCAGTTAAAAAACAACGCATTCTAGTTTTTCAATAATTATAATCAGTTCCAATAAATAGTGGAGGTCTACTTATCCCTTGACCCTCCAAAAAGGCATGATCGTGATGCGCCATTATTCCCGGTTGTGAGACCGTTTTGGAATAACCTGCTCTGATACCAAGTGTTGGATCTGATGGCGCCCTTAGAGGGGGGGGGGGGTGAATAAGGTACTGTTTTTAAGATAAACTGGCAGATTTTAAAGAAACAAAAAACTTTTTAGCACTGATGCTAACGCCTGACGTTGACTAGTTAACGTCTGGCGTTATCCCTCCAGAAAATATTTTGGCAGAAATAAACAAAGAGATTTTACTTGCACAATTTCAAATGAAATACAAATCCAGAAAAATAGATATACTGAAAAAAGAATTTTATATATCACAAAATGATTACAAGGATAATATTTCAATAGCGCTTGAAATTGAGACGACAAGTTGAAGATCTCTTTTTTGTTCCTTCACCGGTCCTTCTCCCAAGGACCGGTTGGCTATAGTCTATCTATCCCCAGATAAGACCTCTAGCCACCCCCTAGATCTACCCTTGACCTAGTCGCCACGCACAAGGCGGCGAATTACCCCCTAAGCCGCACAAGGACCTAGTCGCCACACGCAAGGCGGCGATTTCACTACGGTTACAAGTAAATGAAAAAAATAAAGGTACAAATCAGAATAAAAGACTCCCTATATTGAAGAGTACTGAAGGAGATGTTGAAGACACGCTTTGATCATCATCGGAGTTGAAGCGAGCGTCCTTCTTCAAATTGACCGTTGCAAATCTCCTTCTCACTCTTGTTCCTCAATGGTGGTGTTGGGAGTTCTCTGAATTCATGGATGAAATGCTCTCTCAAAAGATTGGAGTGAAGGTTTCCAGAAAAGCTGTCTTGAACGCCGAACTCAGGTCTTTTATATAGACACGGGAGCTAACGCCTGGCGTTAGGGTTAACGCCAGCGTTAAGCATCGTGCCTGGCAGTTGCTGAAGTCATGCAAAAAGTCGAGACCGTGACAGAGCAAATTTTCGTCGAACGGAACTGATTTCGTCAAACTCGCCTTCGTCGAACGCACCCTTCGTCGAACAGAAAAACCACCACCACCAGGCTCGTGCAAACCGCCAGGAACGTAACAGAACAAACTTTCGTCGAACGGAACAATTTCGTCGAACAGAGCTTCAAATTCGTCGAACGCAGACTCAGTTCGTCGATCGGAGATTCTCGTTCGTCGAACGCAGCTTGTCGAGCACAAATTCATCGAGCGCATGGAATTTCGTCGAACGCAGACTCAGTTTGTCGATCGGAGATTCTCGTTCGTTGAACGCAGCTGGTCCAGCGCAAATTCGTCGAGCGCAGGATTCCTTCTCAGCGGTTTCGTCTCAGCGGTTGATAACGCTGGGCGTTAACTACTAACGCGAGGCGTTAACTCTCTTTCCAGAGAATCCTCATCAAACAGCATCCTGTTCATAGGATTATTTAACAATAGTACCTGCACACTTATAAACACAAGCAAGATCAAATACATAGTGTGATTTGTTATTCTCAAACTAAGAGATGTGAAACACATGCTCCAGCACGATCATCTTTGTATGCTTTACCCTGGAGTAATCTAATAATTCTAGATATTTCTGTTTGTCTCACTTGTTTGTCTGTCTTGTTATCTTTGTTTCATGAAAAGCGGTACACGATATTCTGTTTCCCTTGCTCGTATTTTATTTTGCTTTGCTCCTCTTTATTTCAATGTTCTGAGGCTTTTCCTTCTTGTTTTGGAATTTGCCTTAACATTCGTGCACGCGCCTCCCGCTTCCTGAGCCGATCTGCATCAAGCTCCAAGTTCTATATTTATGTTTCATTTCTTTTACCGACGGATATTTCTTTTATGTAATAATTATAATCAGTCATTTACTAGAATTTGACATTATTTGCATGTTCATTTCTCTGAGTTTGTCATTGCATAACGATCTGTATCAAAACTTGCATCATGAGTTTTTTTTCAAAAATAGATGTGCATCAAATTCTCACTGCCATATTTTAACGCTTCCGCAATAAAACAATCTATTTTACTCAAAAGTAACTATTTATCAATATCTCAGCTTCCGCCTAACATGCATGAGTTTTCCTTCCACCCATGCCTGTGGCATCACGGCCCGCCCCGAAGCTCACTCTGACTTTTGTCGAAACGGGTCGTGACAAGTCTAGTGCAATCTTCTGTGTTGTGTCCATTCCTGTGGTGAAACTCGCAGTACATCGTTGTTTCTCCCTGGTTTGGGGTGAGCCGCTTGGGTCTGCGGAGCATAGCGGAGTCCTGGATCGCCATGAGCACCTGCGCTCACGCGGTCTTCAGAGGGGTGAAGTCATGGTACCAACGGGAGCCATGGTCCCTACGAAGGTTGTTGCGGTGATTGTCGTCCCTTCTAGGAGCCGGTGGCACATGCTATTGCTCCCTTTTACGGTCCCCTCGAATTGCCGACGGGGTGCTTTGATGGCTTAATCCACCGCAATCTGCACCTCGGCCTGGTGAATTATGTTTGCGTAGCTTGGTACTGTCTCTCGCATTAGAGCGGAGCAGAATCCACTCGGGCGGAGACCTCCGAGGAAGACGCCACAGAGGAGTTTAGGGTCGACTCCTGGGATTTGTCGCGCTTTAGAAGTGAAGCGGCAGAAGAACTCCTTGAGCGCTTCCACCTCGCTCTGGCAGATGTCGGATATATGAGAGAGGTCTTTGATGATCCGACGATTTGTTATAAATTGATCGACGAAGAGATGTGTGAACTCCGCGAAGTTGTTGATCTCCCCCTCCATCAGAGAGTGAAACCACTTTTGTGCTTGTCACTTCAATGTAACAGGGAAAACCTGACACAGAAGTTGCTCGGGTGCGTTGTATAGGCGCATGATCATCCCAAAGTGGTTGACATGCTCCATGGGGTCATCAACCCCGTCAATGGTCTCGAAGTAGGGCAACTTGAAATAGTGCGAGATGGGGTGTGCTAGAACTTGGGGGAGAGCGAAGACCCATAGTGAAAAGGGTGTCGAGCATTCACAAGTAGGTGTGCTAGAACTTGGGGGAGAGCGGAGACCCATAGTGAAAAGGGTGTCGCGCATTCACAGGTAGGTGTGGTAGAACTTGGGGGAGAGCGGAGACCCATAGTGAAAAGGGTGTCGCGCATTCACAGGTAGGTGTCTACCTTGGGCATACTCCTCAATCATGTCCCTCACTTCCTCGCGGGTGAGCATTCAACTATCCTTTATGGTGTCTGGTTCAGCCGGGCAAGGGTTGAGCCGACAATTCCCAGGCGGTGCAGCCGGCCTTGCGGTGCGTGCAGAGCTTGCTGCGTCAGACGGCTCATCAATGGGTGGCTCGCAGAGATGGGCGATATGATGTCCCATGGTGGGATGCGTCCCTGGGCGAGCGGTGGTCTTCCTCCATGAGCTATGGTGGGGTTCGGAGGATTGGGGACTCCCAAGTCTCGAAGCAGGGTGAGCACCTCCACATGGCGCTTCTTCATTAGTCATACACGCTCCTCCACGGAAGTTGCAGGTGCGGCGACAACGGCTCCCTCTAGAAGCGGAGCGTTGCTTGCGAGTGAGTTGAGGGCAATATCGGTGCGCTCCTACGTAGTCGCCCCATTAGCAGTATGTGTGTTTCTCCTTGCCATTGTAGTTTGTAGAGATCGCTTGCGTAGAGCAAGCACAGTTTACAGAAATTGGTTGGAGAGTTTGGGGAATACCTTCGATCTCACAAACGACACCAAACTATTGCGGGTCACCCGACTTTCCCCCGGTCCTGAGAATCGAACTGTCTTAGCTCCAGGTTGGACCGGGCGGGCAAATAGTCAAAAGTAATCCAAACAACAATGACACATTGTTTTAGCGTGGAAAACCCGGAAAAGGTAAAAAATAATGTGACCGGTATGATGTCTGGTCGAAATCCACTATATTCCTTGAGGTTACAAGTGTTTGAGCTCCCTGGAGTGTGACATGTCACCTCTCAGTTTACAAAGTTTACAAGCTTTAAATGCAGAAAGTGAGGGATATATATATTTTAAAAAGAAATAGTGTGGCTTATAAATAACCTGAATTTAAAAGTCATCGGAAAAATCAGATCCGTCAGTGATGGTGTGATTAATAAGGTCCCTCCGATTCATGAGTCCAATTTCATATTCAGGCATGATGGTGGTCAGCCATTCCCGATAGTTCCATCCCGCTACCCTCCCCAACCTTTGCGCCTACCAAAATCTCTCCCGCTCGATGCTATCTTCCTCGGACGGGTAGGACATCCTCGGACGCGTCCTCGCAGATCCTCTGATGCCTCCTCACGGCTGCCTCTTCCAATCAGCGCCGCCCCTCTTCACATTTCCCACTTTCCCGCTGCCTCTTCCAATATTAAGATTACAAAGCAATACTCAATTATTAAATGGAGAAAAACAACCAACACAAAAACAAAAGATCTGCATAAAACAAAGAATATAAAAATTAGTCACATTTTTTGTAAAGAATATTTTGTAAGAAATATTAATTTGTTTACCTTGAATATATTAATAAATAGGACTATTAGAACATGCCATATGTACACCTACAAATATGCATAAATGATGTTAATAAATTGAAGTTGAAATATAGTTTCAGATAATGTTACTTGTGACATGTATTGTAAAGAACAACTTTATGTCGTTGTTTTTGTTGCAGCTGGAGATTGGAAATAGTGATCCGACGGCGGGTGATATCTGAAATGCAAAGGAGGCGTCGAGTTGGCCTTGCGAATGGAGAAATGACTGCGGTTCGTCTGGTACTACAAATGCATGGGCGGCGGCGGGTGGAGACTGGAAATGGTGATCTGGCAGCCGGTGTTGGCTGCGAATGCAGAGTCGGCTGCGGGTTGGCCCTGTGAATGGAGATCCAGCGTCGATTGAGGGGGATGGGAACGGTGATTCGGTGGCGGGCTTTCTCTGTGAATGAAGTTCCTACGTTGGCTTGGGGCTGGGATTGGAGATTCAACATTAGTTGGGGGCTTGAAAACGAAAATCACAGGTGGTGGATATAACGGATTGAGTATTGTGACAAAAGTTTAAAAGGGTGTTGTTACTAGCAAATCCATTTTGGATGCTAGCAAACCATAATAAATCTAGTTCAGTCATTTTTTTTTTCATTTTTTCTGACCCGAAATTTTGCTGCTAGCAAACCATTCCTAAATAGCGTATTCAGCCCTAGCGGCCTCCCAGGGGTCCTGCGAGGCAGTGGGAGATACAAACTCGCGGCATTGGCCGGGAGAAAGGAGCGGTGGAAATCAACGGACTCGATTATGGAAGGCTCCGGGTTGTAGAGGGACATGGAAAGCATCGCTCCGTTGCCGGTCTTCGTCGTGAACATGGAATAAGCATCTCATGGAGGGCATCGTCAATAAAAAGCTGTCTCACTTGGTCCGAACCGGTATTGTCGGCCATGAGGCCGCTTTAGCTTGTTGGAGAAGAGCAGCATCCCTGCCCCCCTCCTTTGGGCCCGATGTGGACGCAACCGATATTATTCAACAGGAATGTGATGGCTCGACGAGTATGGACAACGATGCTCCCGATCGCCGTAATAATGCTCTGTCCTCTTCAGGCGGGATAACTTGGTTGATGCTCATATTGAGTTTGTGAAGCTTGTTGTGACTCGAAAATTAATGGCAAATTAGATAGGTGCCACGATGAGAAAGGAGGACGAAACACGACGAGTAGAACCCTAAGTGGGCGGCATCGCGGCGTGACGAGAAAATTACAATCACAATTTTTTTCATCTATTTGTTTGTTAGTAACTACTTGATTTTCAAATAGTTATTTCTAAATTTTGTGATTTGCTGGCATCTAAAATAAATTTGCTAGTAACCTCACTCATTTAAAATGGTAAATATTAAGTGGTTATTTTCAAAGACTCGTGTGCCCTTACCACCCGTCTATAATTACCGTCACACCACACTCTTGCTGCCTATCCATTTGAATTTCGCATTAATTTATTAGGTGATTGTTATCCGCAAAGCAGTTTTGGCTATCCGCACTCTATTTATGAGTTATATACGTGTCTTTTGGAAATTCACTTTGTACATGTATTTTTAGGAAACGTGTTCAACACGAAAGTTGTAGATTTCGACGAGATCTACAACTTTCTTGTTGAACACTATTCCTAAAAATGCATGTACAAGACGTATTTCCAAAAATTCGCTATAGTTACACTCACATTTCAATCGGGGCGGCATTACGTCTTGTGCGTGCATTTTTAGAAAAAATGTTCAACACGAAAGTTGTAGATCTTGACGAGATCTACAACTTTCGTGTTGAACACGTTTCCTAAAAATGCATGTAAAAAATGTATTTCCAAAAGACGCGTATATAACTCATACAAATAAAGTGCGGATAGTCAAAACTGCTTTGCGGATAACAATAACCATTTATTATTATCATCATATATTCCAAAAAATGTTCAATCATTGGCGTTATTGTCTCTTCCTCGCCTGGGATTGTATTCATATAGTCGGACCCGTGATTTCCCCTCATCCTCCTCCTCCTCCGCCGCCGCAAAGAAAAATGGCCTCTAACTATCTCGCTTCCGTCGTCCTCCTCCTCCCCATCCTTCTCTTCTCCGGGCCCTCCGCCGCCGCTCTCCCTCGCGCCCTCGTCGCGCCGCTCACCAAAGATCCCGCCACCCTGCAATACTTCACCCGCATCCACCACCGCACGCCGCCCGTTCCACTCGACCTCGTCGTTGACCTCCGCGGCCGATACCTCTGGGTCGATTGCGACACCAACTACAAATCCAGAACCTACCGCCCAGCCCTCTGCCGCTCCTCCCTCTGCTCCCTCGCCGGCGCCATCGGCTGCGGCGGCTGCTTCACCTCCCCCCGCCCTGGCTGCAACAACAATACCTGCAGCGTCTCCCCCGACAATCCCTTCATCCGGACCAGCGCATTCGATGAACTCGCCGTAGATTCCCTCTTCCTCTCCTCTACCGACGGCCGTACCTCTTTCTCCCCTGTTTCTGACCCCTCTTTTCTTTTCGCCTGCGCCCCCGCCTTTCTCACCCGCGGCCTCGTCAAGGGGGCTGCAGGCATCGCCGGCCTCGGCCGAACCCGTGCCGCCGCACCGTCACAGCTCGCCGCGCGATTCAGATTCCGCCGCCGCTTCGCTCTCTGCCTCCCGTCCACCCCGGGAGCATCCGGCGCGCTCTTCTTCGGCCCCGGCCCCTACCACTTCCTCCCCGGCGTCGACGCCTCCCGATCACTCATCTACACCCCGCTCCTCACCAACCCAATCAGCACGGCGGCGACATTCGTTCACGGGGAGCCGTCCTACGAATACTTTATTGGCGTCACCGCCATCAAAATCGGAGAAACCGCTGTGTCGATCAACAAGACGCTGCTGTCCATCGATGAAAAAACAGGGGAAGGCGGGACGAAGATAAGCACGACGGTGCCATACACAGTGCTGGAGAGGACGATATACGAGGCGGTGACGGCGGCGTTCGCGGAGGCGATGGCGAACGTCCCAAGGGCGGCGGCGGTGGCGCCTTTCGAGCTGTGCTACGATGCGAAGGCGCTCGGGAGCACGAGGGTGGGGCCAGGGGTGCCGGCGGTGGACCTGGTGTTGCAGAGCGAGAAGGTGTATTGGAGTATTTTTGGGGCGAATTCCATGATCGAGGCGAAGGATGGGGTGCTATGTTTTGGTTTTGTGGATGGAGGGAGGAAGACGACGACGGCGATCGTGATCGGCGGCTATCAGCTGGAAGATAACTTGGTGGAGTTCGATTTGGGGTATTCCAGGGTCGGATTCAGCTCGACATTGCTGCTCAGGCGAACTACTTGCTCAAATTTCAACTTCACCTCCAGCGCCTGATGATGATGCTTTTCTGTGCCAAATGTTGAAGAAGAAGCTGATCAGTTTTTTTTTTTTAAATTTTGGCGTCGACCGTTGGTTGGATTATTTTCTATTTTGAGTTCTAATATGAGTGGAATGAGTAAGACGCTTCTATTTATCCACAAATTGTTAGGAAATTATTTTTGGTGCGGTTAACCGCATCATTCTTTCCCTGTGTTTTACCTATTTTTTCCCTGTGTTTTACCTATTTTTTTTTTTTAAAAATGGTAGAAAATTTCATTATACTTGCAGTCTAATTCTCATTAATCGCATCTCATCGAATAACCTCATCCTCTCCATCTCTCACCTCTCGTTGCCTAAATTCTAATCGTAGTTCTATTGGCCGCATAGTCTTTCCCCCTCTTAGATTTACTTCAAAAAAAACAAAATTATCCAGCAAAAATCTAAAAAATGTAGTCACTTTCCTGGTTAGAGGAAGGTTTGCATGTCATTTAACTTGTTTTAGAGTTAACTCTTTTATGCATGTCATTTAACTTATTTTCCTGCTATGTATTTAAATTATTTTAGGGTCTTTAAGACATTTCTCTAGGTTTTTAGTGCTTAATAAATCAGCAAAGTGTTTCGCTTATTTGAGATGAGGGTGAGGTGCAAATATAATTTTGGACTACAAATAAAATTTATGGACTACAAATAAAATTTATGGACTATGAATAGCGATGGATTACGAATAGCCAATTCCGGACTGCTAATATGAACTCTCTTTTTTTTTTTGTAATAAATCATACTTGATCACTTGAAGTCGTAAATTTACGTGCCGATTTGTCCCCATTTTGGTAGATTCTTGAACAAATTCATTTGAATTTTTTTCATTCGTGAGAAAATCCGATCAGAATTTGCGAGCCAAATTCTTTCTAATAAAAAAAATACTATTTGATTTTTTTCGACCAAAATGTAGGCGAATCGATACTTTTAGAGCAAAAAACTAGTGTTGCGGCCTTGCGGGTCGCTCGGGTGCTTTGGTAGACCGATCGAATTAAAAAACCTTAGCTCGGAAGCGAACCGAGCGCGCAAACAGTCAATTAGAGATTCGTTGAGTGCACTGAGACTTTTTAATGTGGAAAACCCGGAAAGGGTAAAAAACCACGCGGTCGGAGCTGTGCCGACCAACTTCCTCTATCTTCTGGGGAGTTACAATTAGCGACTTAGAACCCAAGCGCGACAGGCCGCTGCTCGTTACAATAATAGAGAGAGAGATAGTTCTGAAGATGACAGACCACCTCCGGAAAAACTAAGTCTTTTTCCTTCTGAGAATGTTGGAGAACAAAAGTGAGAATGCCCAGTCGCCTTTCGGGAGAACAAAAGTGAGAATGCTCAGTCGCCATTCGGGAGAACAAAAGTGAGAATGCCCAGTCGACTTTCAGGAGAAAGGAAATCTTCAAGTCCACGAAGGAGATCTTCAAGCGCCTAAGGAGAATTCCGTGAAAATCTTCAAGGAGCTCTCCCGGGTCTAGAAGGCAAGGTCCCCTCAAATGAAGGTTCTGGGCTCCTTTTATAGCTTTGGTCGGGGGTAGCCCGGTAATTTTGCCGTTGTAACCACCGTAACTACCTGACGAGCGAATCACGCTGGCCGATTTAGAGCACATGGATCGCCATTTTTCACAAATGACCGTCTCGCCCTTCGGGCAGTTCGGGCAATTCGGGCAGCTTTGTTGAAGGTGAAAAAGACGACAAGTCGTTTCTGCAATCTGAGAAATTAGAAAGACAAAAAGTGAGCGTGTCCGGAATGTGAAAGTGCTCTGAGCGCGCTCAGAAGCGTAACGAACGGGGAAGCGTTCTGAGCGCGCAACGAACGTGGGCGCACTTCGAGCGGAGCGCACGGAGGCGCTAGTGAGCGCGCAAGGGGGAGGCGCACTTGTGAGCGCGCAACGAACGGGGGCGCCCTTCGAGCGGAGCGCACGGAGAAGCTAGTGAGCGCGCAAGGGGGAGACACACTTGTGAGCGCGCAAGGAGGAAGCGCGCTTGTGAGCGCGCGAGGAGGAGGCGCGGTTGTGAGCGCGCCAGGAGGAGGCGCGCTTGTGAGCGCGCGAGGAGGAGGCGCGATTGTGAGCGCGCGAGGAGGAGGCACGCTTGTGAGCGCGCCAAGAGGAGGCGCGCTTGTGAGCGCGCAAGGAGGAAGGAGGAGAGAGAAAATTCGTAGGAGGATTTTCCCGGCCGGAGAGAGAGAAAGTCTCAAAAGAGGGGAGAGATGGAGGAGGAGAAGATGGAAAAAAGAGAAGCCTTGAGGTTCTATTTATAGTTTTTGAGGGTGGCACTTTCGTAATTAAATGGGTGGTGAGGGTGATTATGGTGGTTATGCGGCTACCCGCACACCATAACCAATTTATGTGTTATACACACATTTATCATGAATATAGCTACGCGCACACCAGTTTGTATAGTTTTGCGGTGATGTGTATTTATATGACGGATATGGTTATGCGCACACCATAACCATATTATTTGTTATACGCAGACCGTATTGAAGGATTTTACTATTTGCACCCTCATGTTGGAGGATTTTACTATTTACACCCCATGATGGTGGATTTTACTATTTGCACCCCATGATGGGGGATTTTACTATTTACACCCTCATGTTGGAGGATTTTACTATTTACACCCCATGATGGGGGATTTTACTATTTGCACCCCATGATGTAGGCTTTTACTATTTGCACTCCCATGTTGGAGGATTTTACTATTTACACCCCATGATGGGGGATTTTACTATTTGCACCCCATGATGTGAGATTTTACTATTTGCACCCCCATTTTGGAGGATTTTACTATTTACACCTCATGATGGGGGATTTTACTATTTGCACTCCATGATGTGGGATTTTACTATTTGCACCCCCATGTTGGAGGATTTTACTATTTACACCCCATGATGAGGGATTTTACTATTTGCACCCCCCATGTTGGAGACTATTTGCACCTCATGATGTGGGATTTTTACGGGGATAGTGAGGTTTATCTTGGTCATCCTCATTTCCTCCACCAAATGAGGAGAGTGATGTTCATTAGCGCACTGCCCGAATGCACTGCCTGAACGTTTTATGAGACCGCATCATGTATCATCTTTACGGATGCACATCATAAGCCCCCCAAACCTTCGGAGTCCGAATTATTGTGCGGAGGAGTTCGGAGGTTTTGATTTTTTCCGCGGCGGCTTCGATCATTGCTATCTTCGTGGCGCCTTGGGTAGGAATTGCTGTTGAAGGATGAGTATGCAGTTTTTCACATAATAGAAGATAAGTTTGCGCGAGTCTGAGCTCACGGCTTTTTACATAATAGAAGATAAGTTTGCGCGAGTCTGAACTCGCGGCTTTTTACACAGTAGAAGATAGATTTTTTGCGGGAGTCTGAGCTCGCGGCTTTTTACATAGTAGAAGATAGATTTGCGCGAGTCTGAGCTCGCGGCTTTTTACATAGTAGAAGATAGATTTGCGCGAGTCTGAGCTCGCAGCTTTTTACATAGTAGAAGATAGATTTGCGCGAGTCTGAGCTCGCGGCTTCTTACATAGTAGAAGATAGGTTTGCGCGAGTCTGAGCTCGCGGCTTTTTACATAGTAGAAGATAGATTTGCGCGAGTCTGAGCTCGCGGCTTTTTACATAGTAGAAGATAAATTTGCGCGAGTCTGAGCTCGCGGCTTTTTACATAGTAGAAGATAGGTTTGGTCGGTGAAGAGCATATGTATTCAAACCTATCTTCTACTATGCAAACACTTACGACGTCGGGACCTTACTGCGGTGGACTAGGTTGAACCTTCAATCGACGACAGTGAGCGATTGTTGTGAGCGTGCTGCCCGTAGGCAGTTCCTGTTCGTTAGCGCGTTGCCTGGAGGCAGGTGCTGTTCATTAGCGCCCTGCCTGGAGGCAGGTGCTGTTCATTAGCGCACTTCCTGAAGGCAGGTGCTGTTCATTAGTGCACTGCCTTGAGGCAGGTGCCGTTCATTAGCGCACTGCCTTGAGGTAGGTGATGTTCATTAGCGCACTGCCTTGGGGCAGGTGCTGTTCATTAGCGCACTGCCTTGAGGCAGGTGCTGTTCATTAGCGCACTGCCTTGCGGCAGGTGCTGTTCATTAGCGCACTGCCTTGAGGTAGGTGTTGTTCATTAGCGCACTGCTTTGAGGCAGGTGGTGTTCATTAGCGCACTGCCTTGAGGTAGGTGCTGTTCATTAGCGCACTGTTTTGAGGCAGGTGGTGTTCATTAGCGCACTGCCTTGAGGTAGGTGCTGTTCATTAGCGCACTACTTTGAGGCAGGTGATGTTCATTAGCGCACTGCCTGGAGGCAGGGGCTGTTCTTTAGCGCACTGCCTTGAGGCAGGGGCTGTTCATTAGCGCACTGCCTTGAGGCAGGTGCTGTTTATGCAAATGGACGTCTTTACGTAGTTTCGATAGCGCAGGATATTACATGCCTGGAATGATTAACTTTAAAAACAATTAGTAGTGATAATTTACACAGTTTTTACAGAAACAAAGTTGACATAATATTTCAGCGGCGCTGGTAGAGCCCCACTGATGGGTATGAAGCTTTCTCCTGGGATGACTGCCTTAAGGGTTGCTCCCGGTCCTTCCTGGCAGGCCGCTAGCTGATCTCCTGCTAGCTGAATAGTCGCCTAGTCTCGTAGGAATTTCCCTAGTAAGCCTTGTTTGACGAGATGCTCGATTTCATCCTTCAGCTTGGAGCAATTTTCCGTGTCATGTCCTTGTCCACGATGGAACTCATAATATTTTGTCTGGTCCCCCGAGTTTTTAGCGAGGGGTCTGGGCTTGCGGAGCGTCTGGTTGTCTTTGATTGCGTACAGTACGTTAGTCCTGGTAGTGTTCAGGGGAGTGTAGTCCTGATGTTGGCGAGATCCTCGGTCTCGGCTGAGGTTGTCGTAATGCTTGCTTTTCTTATTGGGAACTGTCTGCGGCGACGACTCCTCTTTCTTCCTCTTCGAGCTCCCCTCGAACTGCCGGCGGTGCGCTTCAATTGCCTCATCTGCTGCTATCTGGGCCTCGACTCGCTGAACGAGGTCAGGATAGCTTGGTACGGTTTCTCTTATTAGAGCTAAGTAAAAGCCACTTGGGCGGAGACCTCCAAGGAAGACTCCTCGCAAGAGCTCGGGGTCGACCCCCGGGATCTGCCGAGCCTCCGAGGTGAAGCGTCGGAAAAAATCCTTGAGAGTCTCTCCGTCATTTTGGCGGATTCCTGAGAGATGGGAGGGATCTCGGACAATCCTACGATTGGCGATGAACTGGTCCACGAACTGCTGCGCCATTTCTGCGAAGTTGTTGATGGCCCCATCTCGTAGGGAGTGGAACCAAGTGCGCGCTTGTCCTTTCAAAGTTGTCGGAAACACCTGACAGAGGAGCTGGTCCGGGGCGCTGTAAATCCCCATGATGGTGGTGAAGTGATTGACATGTTCCACCGGGTTGTCCGTCCCATCGAACATTTCGATGTTGGGAAGCTTGAAACTGTTTGGAACTGGATGGGCCAGGACTTGAGGCGATAGTGGGGAGCCGTGGTGTGTGGGACGGCGGGCGAGGGTTGCGCGTCTCCCCACCTGGATGTATTCTTCCTCTATCATATCGAGTATTTCTTCTCGTGCGGTTCTTTCTACTGCTCGGCCAGGAGCAGCTCTTCCTTGTCGATGGTGATGGGGGTCAGCTTCTGGGCCTCTGGCTGGGGGAGCAGGATGGGCGGAATTTGCTGCGTCGGAGAATTCTTCTGAGGCTTCTTCCTCTCGAGCGGCCTCCTCGTTCGGGGCATGACTCGGAGCTGGGGGCGGCGGAACGTTCAACGCTGGCGGTTGAATGGGAACTCGAGGAGCCCGGGATTTCTTACAAGAGACAGCATCTCAGCTTGCTGTTCTTCCATCTGCCGCATGCGCCCTTCCTGTATTGCTGCGGGCGCAGGCGCTGCCTCTTCTGCGAGAGGCGCATTGATAATCGAGTGGCAGGGAGCTGGGTCGATGCGTCCCTCCAGGATTGATCCTTCAGTAGCGCGAGCACTTTTTCTTGCCATTGCAATTGGTGGCGAAGCGCTTCCTTCAGTGAGTCTTTGCAGAGTTTTGGGAATCGATTCCCACAGACGGCGCCAAACTGTTGCGGGTCGCTCGGGTGCTTTGCTAGACCGGTCGAATTGAACCACCTTAGCTCGGAAGCGAACCGAGCGCGCAAACAGTCAATTAGAGATTCGTTGAGTACACAGAGACTTTTTAACGTGGAAAACCCGGAAAGGGTAAAAAACCACGCGGTCGAAGCTGTGTCGACCAACTTCCACTATTTTCTGGGGAGTTACAATTTGCGACTTAGAACTCGAGCGCGACAGGCCCCTGCTCGTTACAATAATAGAGAGAGAGAGAGTTCCGAAGATGACAGGCCACCTCCAGAAAAACTAAGTCTTTTTCCTTCTGAGAATGTTGGAGAATAAAAGTGAGAATGCCGAGTCGCCTTTCGGGAGAACAAAAGTGAGAATGCCCAGTCGCCTTTTGGGAGAACAAAAGTGAGAATGCCCAGTCGCCTTTCGGGAGAACAAAAGTGAGAATGCCCAGTCGCCTTTCGGGAGAACAAAAGTGAGAATGCCTAGTCGCCTTTCGGGAGAAAGGAAATCTTCAAGTCCACGAAGGAGATCTTCAAGCGTCGAAGGAGAATTCCGTGAAAATCTTCAAGGAGCTCTCCCGGGTCTAGAAGGCAAGGTCCCCTCAAATGAAGATTCTGGGCTCCTTTTATAGCTTTGGCCGAGGGTAGCCCGGTAATTTTGCCGTTGTAACCACCGTAACTACCTGACGAGCGAATCACGCTGGCCGATTTAGAGCATATGGATCGCCATTTTTCACAAATGACCGTCTCGCCCTTCGGGCAGTTCGGGCAATTCGGGCAGCTTTGTTGAAGGTGAAAAAGACGACAAGCCGTTTCTGCAATCTGAGAAATTAGAAAGACAAAAAGTGAGCGTGTCTGGAATGTGAAAGTGCTCTGAGCGCGCTCAGAAGCGTAACGAACGGGGAAGCGTTCTGAGCGCGCAACGAACGGGGGCGCACTTCGAGCGGAGCGCACGGAGGCGCTGGTGAGCGCGCAAGAGGGGGGGGGGGGGCACACTTGTAAGCGCGCGAGGAGGAGGCGCGTTTGTGAGCGCGCGAGGAGGAGGCGCGCTTGTGAGCGCGCCAGGAGGAGGCGCGCTTGTGAGCGCGCAAGGAGGAAGGAGGAGAGAGAAAATTCGTAGGAGGATTTTCCCGGCCGGAGAGAGAGAGAAAGTCTCAAAAGAGGGGAGGGATGTAGGAGGAAAAGATGGAAAAAGGAGAAGCCTTGAGGTTCTATTTATAGTTTTTGAGGGTGACACTTTCGTAATTAAATGGATGGTTATGGTGGTTATGGTGGTTATGCGGCTACCCGCACACCATAACCAATTTATGTGTTATACGCACATTTATCATGAATATAGCTACGCACACACCAGTTTGTATAGTTTTGCGGTGATGTGTATTCATATGACGGATATGGTTATGCGCACACCATAACCATATTATTTGTTATACGCAGACCGTATTGAAGGATTTTACTATTTGCACCCTCATGTTGGAGGATTTTACTATTTACACCCCATGATGGAGGATTTTACTATTTGCACCCCATGATGTGGGATTTTTCTATTTGCACCCCATGTTGGAGGATTTTACTATTTACACCCCATTATGGGGGATTTTACTATTTGCACCCCATGATGTGGGATTTTACTATTTGCACCCCCATGTTGGAGGATTTTACTATTTACACCCCATGATGGAGGATTTTACTATTTGCACCCCATGATGTGGGATTTTACTATTTGCACCCCCATGTTGGAGAATTTTACTATTTACACCCAGATGAGGGATTTTACTATTTGCACTCCATGATGTGGGATTTTACTATTTGCACCCACATGTTGGAGGATTTTATTATTTACACCCCATGATGGGGGATTTTACTATTTGCACCCCCATGTTGGAGGATTTTACTATTTGCACCTCATGATGTGGATTTTTACGGGGATAGTGGGGTTTATCTTGGTTAACCTCATTTCCTCCACCAAATGAGGAGAGTGATGTTCATTAGAGCACTGCCCGAATGCACTGCCTGAACGTTTTGTGAGACCGCATCACGTGTCATCTTTACGGATGCACATCAACTAGTTACACCACATGCATAGGATAATGTGTTACCCGCACCAAAAAAATTCCATGGGGCAGCCTGTCTGCCATGTGCAAAAAATGTATTGTGTTGGGCCGGATTCGTACCGCTATGTTCGCTCCGGAGCCGGGATGACAAAAAAATCCTTGATATTATAGGTGCAATTCAGATGAGTTCGGATGATTTTCGCTCTAAACTAATATTTGGGCAATATAGGTTCGGTTCCATCTTCTAAGTAATTGGATCTAAACCAAGTAAATCATATATTAGAATCAAATATGAATCAAGTAATTCGATCGCTCGAAATTGCTGGCCTTTCTGAGGCGGCGGAATCGAACGAATTTCGAATGTTAAATGTGTTTTGGCATGCCGATCAAGAGATATTTAGCGAACACTGCGTTTTCCCCTTGAAGATCCTCTTGGTATGATTCCTAATCAATAGCTCATGAGAAGGTGATTACGCCATCCGTTTGGCGCAATATTTTTTGCTCCGCTGAGTTTGGACAAAAACATCGTCGTCATGAAATGTGTTTGACATAAAAATGGATGAAGTTCCTTAGGTGAGGTCGGGCGTTAACGAACGACGGTTCGTAACCACTGTGTTCACGACCGCCACCACCGTGCTAAACGGACCCTTAATAAATTCAGATTACTCAAACAAATTTAGTCATCACAAAATTACAAAACATTAAGGCCTCATTTGGTTGAGCTTTTTGGCTCCATCGCGTTTTCCCAAAACGCAACCGCGGGCGCTTTCCTATTTGTTTACGCGCCTCCGTTTCGATCCTCCATCAAACGCCGCGTGCCCAAAAACATCCCGCGTCCCGCTGGAGCTAGGATAGTCCAGTTTATCGCGTTTGGCCGATCTTTCCGCGCGCTAGGGCATCATCTGCGGGCGATCGTCTTCTCCGGCGCGTGTTCTCTCCGGCGCGTGTTCTCGGAGGACCTCCAAGCTCGACATCCTGTCTCTTCTCCAGATCGTATTCCTCTTCGTAGCGGAGTTCCATCGACGCAGAGGCATCGCAGATCCAGGGCAGATCCAGGGCAGAGCCATCGCACCTCCATCACAGATCCATCGCAGATCCCTCCTGTTCATCTTCTTTCCTAGTCGGATCTGACCAGAGGTATAGATCCTGGATTGAATTTTTTTTCTCCCTCCTGTTCATCTTCTTTCCTGTGAATGTGTGGGCAGTTATGTGCAGATATGTGTGTGCAGTTATATGAATGTTATGTGCAGTTATGTGTGTGTGTGTTAACTGTTGTGTGTGTGGTTTGTGTTATGTGTTATTGTGAGTGTTTATTGTGTTATTGTGAGTGTTTATGTTTTATTGTGCAGTTATGTTTATTGTGAGTGTATATGAGTGTGCAGATATGTGTGTGAGTGTTTATGCTTAACTGTTGTGTTGTTTGTGTGAGTGTGTGTGCTGATTTTGGGATGTGTGTGTGTACATTTGAATGTGGGTGTATGCAGATTTTTGTTTACATTGGCAATGTGTTTGTGTGTGTGTTGTGGATGTGATTATTATTTTTGTATATGTAGCTGACTGTGTGTGTGTGTGTGCATTTGAATGTCCAAAGGAAGGCAGAAATTTGTTTGTGAAAATTTGTTTGTGTGTGTGTGTGTTAAGTTGATGAGTGTGTGTGTGTTATGGGTAGGTGTTTGTGTGTGTGAATGTGTTGTGGATGTGTTATTTTTTTTTGTATATGTAGTTGACTGTGTGTGTGTGTGTGAGTGTGTGTGTGTGTGTGTGTGTGTGTGTGTGCATTTGAATGTCCAAAGGAAGGCAGATTTTTGTTTGTGAGAATTTCTTTGTGTGTGTTAAGTTGATGAGTGTGTGTTTGTTATGTGTAGGTGTTTGTGTGTGTGTTATTGTGAGTGTTTATTGTGTTATTGTGAGAATTTCTTTGTGTGTTAAGTGTTTACTTTTTTATGTGATTATACTGTGTGTTGTGGGTGATGTTTTAAAAGACTTTTGTAGGAATATGGGTAAACACAAAGAAGGTGGTGTGAGTGCAAATTGGGACTCCAATGATGTTATGATATTTTGTGACTTATGTTTGAAAGAAATAGAGCTGGGTAATCGTCCCACCACCCACTTTAGTAGGGATGGGTGGAATAACCTAACAACCATATTCAGGCACACGATATCATTTACCGGATTTTAGACGGGGCAGTAGGCCAATACAAGGGCGACGGGAAATATTCAACCAGGCTCACTCGTCACTACGCAGTGTCATAGAACGTTCATTCGGTGTATGGAAGAAGAAGTGGAAAATACTGAGAGATATGCCACCGTACAGTTTGGCAAAACAACGGGACATTGTCATTACAACAATGGCTTTACATAATTACATTCGAAGGCATCCATCCCGCTCAGACACCCATTTTCGTGCCTGCGATGAAGACGAGAACTTCATTTACCCGGTGGGCCTTCAGAGAACAACAGGACAGATTAATGAAAGTGAGGGTGGAGACCATGTTAGAGGGATTCGGGTAGGGGTGGATGAGATGATGGCATTGCGCGACTCCATTGCCGAACAACTACAAAGAGCTTGAACTGATGTGGCCGCTGATGCGTAGTAACTTGTTGTATTTTGATTATTCACTATTTGGTTGTTTACATCTTATTAGAAGTATTTGGAGTTCTTGTATATGTTTGAACTGTGGCATGTGTTCTTGTATATGTTTGAACTGTGACTCGTGTATATGTTCTTATATAATTTTTTTTTTTAAAAAAATTATAAAATTGATTAACAAAACGCCACCACAGTTTTTCCAAATGCTTCTCTGTTTTGAACAGCTCTGAAAACAGAGATTACCCAAACAGATCTCCATTTCCACCCGTCAGTTTCCACCAGCTCTATTTATAAACCTCCCTTTCCAACAGCTCCCTTTACAACCGCAACCGCTAAACCAAATGAAGCCTAAGTTGCTTGGCATGAATATGTTTTCTTAGGAGATGTCGGGCTTTGTTTGTTTGAGCAGTTTTTCTCCGCTGTGTTTTTCGGAGAACACACGCCGTTTTTCTACGGTTTGAATAGGTTATGTATGGAACCACCAATCCACCAGATTTCAGAACACTGTTTTATGCCTGATTCCAATCTCAATGAGGGAGCTCCATTCAAGAACTTTGATTTATCTTTTTTTTTTATTTTATTTCGAAGAGCATAACCGAACCCGCCTTCCACGATTTTGATACGCACCTTCAAGGTTGTTGTTGCGTTTTTAAAGAATAATGAGTTATGACCGAGTTTGCGATTTCAACCGTACTCCCCCAAAGATCTAAAAAAATGTGGTTTTAGTTTTTCTAGAAGTGAAAGAATTCCATTGTTTTTCAAAAAGACCTCAAAACATATTTTTGACATAAGTACTTCTCCAAACATCCGAAAACCAAACACCTTACAACAATAGAGGCAGGGGAAAGAAATTTTCACCCCACCCGCCCTGTCTCAAACACGCGAAATTTTTGGAACCGGCCTCCGTTTCCAAATCTAGGTCCGGATTAAGCAGAGCGCGACACGTGTCGAAATCTGATAAAACTCATATTTTTTTGCTTTTCTTCTCTTAAGCGCGCGCGCCTATCGTTTTTGATCTCCTCGGAGATCATTTCTGATCTCCCAGGAGATCATTCTTGATCTCCAGGAGATTATTTCTGATCTCCTAGGAGATCAAAAATTTATCAAAATTTTTTGGATCAAAATGATCTCTCGATCAAAATAATCTATTATCCGGGAGATCAAAAAACTTCTCAAAAATTTCTGAATCAAAAAGATATCCCGGGAGATCAATCTCCTAGGAGATCAAAAATCTCCCTTTGATCTCCCGGGATCAAAATGATCTCCTAACGTGGACTTGGCTTTGATAATTTTTGATCTCCTGGGAGATCAAAAATGATCTCCTGCGAGATTAGAAATGATCTTCTGGGAGATCAAAAATGAACTCCTGAGAGATTGACGCGCGCTTAAGAGAAAAAAAAAGCTAATTTTATCAGATTTTGACACGTGTCGCTCTCTGCTTTAATCCGGACCTAGATTTAGAAACGGAACCCGGTTCCAAAAATTTCGCCTCAAAGACTGCCATAAATATCAAGAAAAGTAGGGTAGACCTTGGTAATTTTTTCAAAAAAACAACAGGGACCCAAGAAGGAACAGGAGCGACAATAGGGACCCTAGCTGGTTAGGAGCGTCAACAGACTGCATGGTTCTTTTGCAGTCTCCAATAGCATGCATTGTTTGCAGCACTCAGCGCAATAAAGTAGGTTATTCTCAAAAGTGACAGAGAAGGAATGAGTTACCTGATTTTAGTTAGTATTAATCAAACCCATAAAGATATGTGAGGGTGAAGAGGAATTGAGATTAAACTTAATACAAACACAGACCCAATCAGCACGCGTACCAAAATTAGCAACGCGTAAGAATCTAAAGAAAAAAGTGAATCCAAAGGTTTGACAAGTATGCGAAGAATGCCCTTATCAAAGCAATGGAACGACAGCCCCTGAATATTGATCCTTGCAAGTACACGATGTTTGGCTCCCGAGACGGAGATTAGTCAGGAGATCGACTACCGCGGAAAACAAATCAAAATTTTTTTCAAAGACAACCATGGGCTCCGAGAAATTTTCTTGTGCCATCTTTTGACGACTTTCATTAATTTGAATTTTTTAAAAAACATTGTTGGATGATCTCTTTGATGCACTCTTACTCTTTCATTTTGGAAATGCAACTCATGATTCTCAAGAAACTACTTGCAACCTTGAAGCGCCATTTCTCATGAGCAGAGCTTTCAAACTGCTCCAAACTTTTCTTGGAATCAAGATCCCGAACACAACCAACGTTGGCGCGCATCCGACGCCGCACGCCTTCTTGCGCAGGGCCACCGCCGCGGGCCTCCTTGTGCGCCCCGACGCCACCGGCTCCGCCCCACATCCTTCCTCGTCGCACCTCCCGGGCGCGCCGCCGTCACCTCCTAGACCGCATGACCCCGAGGGAACCCTTCGTGTATGTTGCGCGTGATAAGTCTCCGCGCCCACATGAGAATGCATAACTCTTCTTCGTTCATGTGAGAACGTCAACTTCCTTCTGAGGACACGATGCACTGTCTCTCTTGTCTACAAAGATTGCAGGTTTCTCCGCGTTCAACGATGTCGCCTTCTCCGCTGCCCGAACTATCGCGGGGGGGGGGGGGGGGGGGGGGGGGTGTAAAATAGTCATATCCGAAAAATGGATATCCGTGTGCTCCAGATCGACGAACGTGATTCGCCCGTCATGTGGTTACGGTGGTTACAACGACAGAATTACCGGACTACCTCTGTCCAAGGCTATAAATGGAGCCCTGAGCCTTCATTTATAGCATTACTAAAATTAGCATTAAACAGTTAAATCTATAACTATCTCAGCACCAGAGTCGCAACGGAAGCATATGTTTCATTTACTTACAACCAGTTATAACATGTCCACATCTCTAATAGGAATGAAATACATAAACAGTTAGTTACATTGTTTGTTTACATAATAACAGTGGCTTCCAAACATCGGCACGCAGGCCGGCCACACATGAATAAAAAGGTAAACAAAAGCTTTGGCCTTCAAGGGCCAGCACAGCACAGCAGCAGGGGCTGCAGCCCGCTATTTCCCGCTAGTCTCACCGGGACCTGTATAAGCAAATACACCAAGCGGTGGGAAAATAAGTAACCGGTTAGCTTTAGCTGACCAAGATTTATAACGACCCCACCCCATGCTTGGGGCGGCGGTGCTCCTTCCCTGCAAGCAAGCAACAACAGTATATATATCACAGGTGCGTTTAAGCACCGCATAGAAGCATTGCATTCATCGACAAGTCCTTTTTCAACTCGGATTTAGGCTTACACGCTTTGTGCACTCACGACACGCAATCGACAAGTCCTTTTACAACTTGGATTCTCTCTATGAGTTGATTCTCGTCAAGGATGGTCGGCCTTGATGAGTTCTAATCCCAAACTACACATCGTGACCCGAGGTTGCAATCCTCTTCACATGATGGCTAAGGGTGAGGTTTCGGTTCCGCCAGATGCCCGCGCTCATAATATTAGGCATACATCTACCTAAAACGGGTACGGCTTTCCCTAACCCGCTCTTGACCTGCAAGGTCAATGAAGCAAGGTACACGGACCTTCAGCTTCTGCTGTTCAACCCAGTGCATCGGGCTTCACAGTCTTCATACGGCTCACTGGGCGCTACCGCTAGCGCCTGGCGCTAGTAACAGAAACAGAATCCCGTTCTGCTACTCCTCAACACAAGTAGCTCACCTGGAGCTACCGCTGGCGATAACGCTAGCGCCCGGCGCTAGTAACAGAACTTAATTCTGCTACGAAACTTCGGGTACTGCCTGGGATTTACCTCCAGGCCCCTTTTTCTGTACAACATAGTACACAAGACCCGAACCACAACAGGTACACGGAATTTTCTCCAGCACTTTACACGCAATAAACATCACCAATCCGGCTCGACCTGACCAGATGGGCTTCACACAGCATGCCTATGCTCGTACTACCGTTCGGGACTCTATATGCAAATTGTGGGGGAATACTTCATCCCACCGGAAGATCCAATCTACTAATTAGTAGAAGTCTTCCTAAATTCATGCAAATCAAAGGACATACATGTCCAAGGATTAGGAAAGAGAGTCGTTACCATCGTAGGCCGTTTCGGTGCCATAGAACTGAGCTTGATCCGGAGGAAACTCGCTGAACCAGCACCCTCTCCACGGAATCGCTGATGGCACAAGCACACAAGGCCGCCTTCGTGAATTTTCCCTTCGCACAATGAAAGGCCCACCCTCAATTTCTCTTCTAACCTTCGGCTCTCAGCTCCCAAACCATGAAAAGGCAGAGGGTTCTCAAAGAAATGAGAAGAAACATCGGATTTTGGGGGATTTAAGATTTTCCCGCTACCGCCGGCGCTAGTGGCTAGCGCCTGGCGCTAGCCCTGAGTCGGTACCGCTGAGAGACACTACCGCCGGCGCTAGCTCCCTGACTTCAATTCATTTTCATTTTTGGTATTTTGGCGTGCACATGAAATTTGGGGGGACCAAATACTTAGTTTTTCGAGTGTTGATCTGTCACCCTCGAGAACTCTTCTACTTAGCTTCACGAGCGGTGGTATGTCACTCTCACGTTCTGCTAAAACTGCAACAAGATGCGGTCTGTCGCCCTCGAGTTCTCTGCTCTTGTAATACACCGAGATATAGTGGAATTTGGCCGACACCAATCCGTTCATGTGATTTTTCATCCTTTTCGGGTTTTCCAAGTCAAAAAATCTTCTTGTCAGCTGCCAGTTCTCTACTTTGACTATATGCAGCGTCCGGCTCGCTCTAGAGCTAAGACGGTCCAATCTCGACGGTCCAGAAAGCGTCGGGCGACTCGCAACATTTTGACATCGTCTGTGGGAAGGTGTTCCCCAAAGCTCTCATAAGACTCTCAAGACTGTACTCTACTTACGAGAGTACTCGTGACTGACAATCAAGCTCCCTCAAGCTCTTAAAAGACGCTCAAGACCATACTCGTGACTCGATCCTATGGCAAAGAAAGGAACCCAAAGTCCAGAGGGATCCGCCCTTGGGGGCATGCAAAGATAGCTCCCTCCCACTCACTCTTGAACGTACCGCTCGTGCAAGAGAGTATGGTTGCACCAGTCACATCAATGTGTGCCAGATCGAAGAGCATCAAGCTAAAATGCTCACATTACTGAGAAACATCAGAACGTCGCAGGATCCAGATCTAGTTCCTGAGCAGGGCAGTCTGCCCCTGCTAGCTCCAGATCATGCTCTGACCAAACACGTTGCCCGCATCTCAGAAGAAGAGCTCTCTAACCCAGCCAGCTTCGTGCATCCGATACAACCAGCCAGAGAACTCAAGGCTCACCGATATCATTGGCGGCCAAGAGGAGATGGCTTCGGACCTAAGATTGAAGGGCTCACCCACGAGGAGATTCGCGAGGTGATCGCTGAAGAATATGGACACATCAATCGACAAGCCGCGTTTGCTCGACGCCCTCATCACCTTGGTTCGCCATTGGCTCCAGAAGTTTTGGCACACCTGATCCCACATGGCTTCAAACTCCCGAGCATCGAGATGTTCGACGGAATGGACGATCCACTGGAGCACGTCAACCACTTCACCACCATCATGAGAATTTACAACGCCCTTGTAAGGACCCCCCCCCCCCCCCCCCTTTAAGCCAGGGGATCCTTATGCCCAGGGCGAGCGCTCCCCCAAAAGGTGTTGGGTTTTCCTTAAGGGTATACACATCATATGTGCACAGCGGAATATATCAAGAACAACCCAAAGAGACATATGGATCTTGCTAAAATCATGAATCAAGAAATAGAGGCAACAAAATTACCTTCACGGGATTGAGTCAGCACTCAATCAAAAGCTCCAAGAAAATTCTTCTAGGATTCGGAATCCTATTCCAAGTCCTTGCTCTGCACTTGCTATCTGCTCCGTCAACAAACGACTGCTCGTCGGAGGAGTGAGTGTGGAATTGTGTCCACACCTCTACAGAAGTCCACACAAGAGAAGGAGAACCCTAGCTTCTTGTCGCACAAGAACTAGGTCGGAGAAGAGGCGACCTCAACGTCTTCCGCGAACTGCTAGGTTCGTTTACAGGAAGAGGCGGCGACTGTCGGAAGAGGATAAAAGCTCTAGCGGAACGATTCCGGCGCTGCTCTCTCAAATTGCAAAAGGGGCGGTCTAATTTTCCGTCTTCCGCAAAACCGCAAAAGGTTAGCCGTCAGGAGTGTGTCTAAACCTAAATCGCAAACTGATTTATATATAAAGCTCTGTTAGACGAACCCGCAACAACTTACGTTCGACGAACCCGCAACAATCTGTGTTCGACGAACCCGTAACAACTTGCGTTCGACGAACCAGCATAAACCTGCGTTCGACGAACCAGCAGAAACCTGCGTCCGACGAACTAGCAGAAACCTGCGTCCGACGAACCAGCAGAAACCTGCGTTCGACAAACCCGCAGAAACCTGTGTTCGACGAACCAACAGAAACCTGCGTTCGACGAACCAGCAGAAACCTACGTCCGACAAACCAGCAGAAACCTGCGTTCGACGAACCCGCAGAAACCTGTGTTCGACGAACCCGCAACAACTTGCGTTCGACGAATGAAATAAAACCAGTTCGACTAATCCCTTTAAACGAATTCGCCTATACCCTATAGACGAATTCGACTATACTAATTTGGATATATAAATTCGATTAAACCATTTAGCCAAATTTTGATTTAGCCGAAATCGTCTAAACACTTTAGCCGAATTCGTCCAAACCTATTAGCCGAATTTGACCCAGTTCGGTTAAACACTTTAGCCAAATTTGTCTAGTATAAGTCCAATCGTTTAAACACTTTAAACGATTTCCCGTTGAGACATTCTCAACTTAATTCCAAACAGTCAAAAGAATGATCCTCTACTTACATCCAATATGAGCAAGATCAGCCCAATTTTTTTCTCCAATTTCTCCAAGCACCTTTTATGTGCGACCCTATAGGCTCATATCACGCTGGCAGTGAGACTAGATATTTGACCACTTCCAGATCACCATGGAAGCACCAACAAAAGGTTCGCGTGTCTGAAGAGGTTCACCCTCTTACCTGACCCACGACCCAATTGGCGGAACATTCGCCATGTAAGGCTATTGCATCATGACAGAAAACATTCACAGAGTATAAAAAATTTGCGCATAAGCAAAACATCACAGAAATACCCAACATGATATATAATAAAACATAGATGAAAACCCACGAAGGGGTATATAGAGTCTTGCAGGAATATGCGTCATAGTCATAAGATGACAAAATGTCTAATCAAAAGGGAAATCTCTCATCCTCTCCTCAGAGTAGTACCCTTACATCCTCACGGATCGTACGAACTGGCTCAGGGAACTCCTCGTCATCATGGGTACGTCTACGCTCGTCCATCCGCTCCTGCTCCGTCGGTAGGCGCATCGGTTCCTAAAATGATAACGTACAAGAGTACGTTAGCCACAACGGACCAAGTAAATCCCACGTTCCCCCCAGCACCTAATGGGTACCAGGAAGGACACATGCAAGGAAGGTTAGCACAATAGCCGAAGCAAATATATATACATATATAAAACAGGGTTATCTAAAAGGAGCAGTAATCCGAAGACAATTCGTAAAGAGGGGAAAACAGCTAAAGTAGTAAATTTACCCGCCATCGTATAACCCTGCCTGACGGTGGTTATACGATGTCGGAACAAGGTGAGGGCACAAGTAATGATATGATGAGCATGTATGTTTGTCCTCCCTATCACTCGAATGATGTGTCTCAATCACTTTCTCCTATGTCGACATAGTGACCTGTTAAGAGAAGGAGCTCACTTCCCAGGCCTCACCGCCGTGGAAAGACAGTGACAGTGGGTCAGTCGCTCCCACTTCTAGGTTATGGATACACCCCAACTTCCTATGCCCTCGTACCTCTATGAAGAATAGGTACTCTCAGTGGGAACACATCCTCACCTCGTGCGGAGATCCTCTCGGCACATAACCAAATAGGTGTGAAACGGGCCTGTGTGGAAGGGGTAGCTAGCCCCCGGTCCTCTTCACTACCAGAAACAAAAGAGTTCGTCGTGACAACTTCTCCCATAGTGTATATTATGGGGAAGCCGACGAACCCGCCACCTTGGTAACCATGCACCCACCCATACTTCCATGCGCGGGTAATGAATGAAATGACTACATGAAAATACTCATGACATTTACATGTGCTTACGGATCAATTCATAATTTGATATTCATCGGGTGATCAAGCTAGCAATAACAAACCTACAAGTATGAGAAAATCAAGTTTTTATGTATACAACATTTGAAATTATTAAGTCAGATTCAGGGCAAGTTTAAAGTTACTTAGAGGCTCCAAATCAGAAATATTACAATATAAAAGATTTAGAGTAAACATCCATCAAAATTAGTGTATCTAACATACATGTTCTGATTTGTCTTCTAAGACCTCCAAAACAGCGATTGAAGTTCACTGAAATTAATTGTTTGTGAACAAAAACAGGAAATCTGTATTTAAGTTGTCGGGTTGAGAGCTAAATTTAAATTATCTAGAGCTTTCAAATCGAAATCATTAAAACATAGATATTACAGAGAAAACATCCACCCATAAATATGTGTCTCACATGCTTTCCCCAATTCATAACCTAAGGCCTCCAAAACAAAGACTAAAGTTTGCTAAAAATATTAGTTTTAGGTTTAAACAGGATTCTGTATTTAAGTTGTCATGTTGAGAACTAATTTATCAGGAGACTCCAAATCAGAGAAATCAAAACATGAAAGTTGTTTATAAAATATCATGAATAATATAGTATCTCGCATGCATTCACTAAATCGTAACCTAATATTTTGAGAGACAAATATAGCAATAAATTAATTTGGCACATTTATATAAACAATATACAATTCTAACAGTTACAGTGGTGGCATGCGAGAGACTCCCCCAGGCATGACGGAACCACCAATGCTCCGGGCATCACTCACAGTGGGCACGCCGGGAGTAGGCTCTCAGGCTAGTTGTCGGCCGGCGGCCAGGCCGCCACCGACGACCTTGGATCTAGAAGGAAAATCCTTCCCGTTCCATGGTGGCTGCATGCATGCAGCCACCGTGAACCCCCTTTTTGTAGCGGGGCCTTCCAACCTCAACTAGTGGAGAGTTAGCTCCAGCCACCACCCCAAATGGGACCACCCGGGAAGGGAGCTCTGGTGGGGCATCTTCCGGCGGCCGGCCGCCGCCGGTGGTGGTCGGAAAATAATGTTGTATATATATATATTTTGTTTGGATGGAGGAGGCCGCCGGAGCGGGTTCCAGCGATTTCCTCTGCCTCAAGGGCCATGAGAGAGGGTCGAGGAAGCCCTCCCTCCCCTTCACACGCCCCATGCAAGGCCGAAACCCGCAAAGGCAGCGGAGGTTGTGGGGGTGGTCTGAAGCTATCCATGGCCGAGATTGTCGTCTCCGGTGATTCGGAGACGGCAGAGGTCGACGAGAAAAGATCTAAGGGCAGGGAGGAGTCGGAGGAACTTACATTCGTGTCGTTTAGGCGAGGGGATCGTCGCGCGGCCATTGATAGTGGTGAAGCTCGTCGGAGTTCGTGGAGGAGGCTTGTCGGAAGATCACCGGGGCTTGGTTTCTTGCTGATTAAGGAGGTACGGTGCAGGAAAAATGAAATCCTAGTGTGGAGGGGGTTTATATAGGAGTGAGATTTGTCTGGAGGAGTTAATGCCTCCTCCCTTGGTGAATCCGCCCCCTCTTCACATTCCAGCCACCCAGACCCTTCCCAAAGCCTCTGGAAGGGAATAAATTTACTCCCCCCAGCCGGCCATAGGCTTGGGGAGTAACGATGCATTAATTAGGGGTTATACTTGAAAGTGGAGGATGAAATGCTTTAAAAGAAAACATAATAATCAATTAATTAAAATTTATTTTCAACTGAGATAATTGTCACGGCATGTATGTGTCATATGTTAATTTTTTGGAAGTTACTTTATAATTTTTGAATATCGTTTTCTATCTATTTTATTTATTTGGTGTTTTAAATATAGTCTAAGTGTGTCCGGGTAGACAGTATTTAGGAAAAATATCAAGTTTTATGTGATCGACGAACTTCGATTTTCGCTCGACGAAATTTTTTTTCCGTTCGACGAACTTAATATTCAGCTCGTCGAACCCAGCCTTCAGTTCTTCGAACTCAGTCTTGAGTTCGTCGAACTCAGTTTTGAGTTCAATTCCGTTCGACGAATTAATTGGGTTCGACGAACTTAACCTTCAGTTTGTCGAACCCAGTTTTCAGTTCGACGAACTCGGCATTGAGTTCGTCTAACCCAGTCTTCAGTTCAATTCCGTTCGACGAATTAATTGGGTTCGACGAATTTAACCTTCAGTTCGTCGAACCCAGTTTTTAATTCGACGAACTCGGCCTTGAGTTCGTCGAACCCAGTCTTCAGTTCAATTCCGTTCGACAAATTAATTGGGTTCGACGAACTTAACCTTCAGTTCTTCGAACCCAGTTTTTAGTTCGACGAACTCGGCCTTGAGTTCGTCGATCCCAGTCTTCGGTTCAATTCCGTTCGACGAATTAATTGGGTTCGACGAACTTAACCTTCAGTTCGTCGAACCCAATTTTCAGTTCGACGAACTCGGCCTTGAGTTCGTCGAACCCAGTTTTCAGTTCAGTTCAGTTCGACGAATCAATTCAGTTCGACGAACTCAACCTTGAGTTCGTCGAACTCAGTTTTCAGTTCAATTCCATTCCACGAACTTATCCTTTAGTTCGTCGAACTCAGTTTCTTGTTCAATTTAGCTAATTCAGTTCGTCGAACTTAAGTCTGCGTTCGACGAACCCGTTTCTGCTCAAGTTCTCGCCGTCTCAGCGGTTTGGGCTGTCGTCTCAGCGGTTTGGACTGTCGTCTCAGCGGTTTGGACGTCGTCTCAGCAGTTTGGACATCTATACTAAGACCTAACGGGTCATTTATACACCTAGGAGGGTCAATTTCTGACTTTTAGGTATTATTTGGACTTACTAAGACCTAACGGGTCAATTCATACACCTAGGAGGGTCTATTGTGTGCATAAGTCAAAAAATTTCCATGTTGCCCGATGAGTGGGTTGAGTGACTTATTGGGTCAACAACACCCAATAGGGTGTCAACCCACCATTTGGGTGTCAATGAAGTTCGCAAGACCCTAGCGGTTCAATTAATCACGAAGGGGACTAGAAATTTAAAATTGGGATGTTACAAATCCAAAAGGTCAAACAAAAATTTCGTCCTCAAAAATTCGATTGGGTCATAGTATTTTCAAAATTGAGCAAAATCACTATGCTTAAAATAAGAAGTTCAAAAGATTTGGGTGTTACCTGTCGTAAAGAGGCCGGGGTAAAGTTCTCGCATCAGGTCCTCGGGTTCCAAAGTAGATTCCTCGGTCCCGCAGTTGTCCCATATAACTCGGGCAAGGGGAACTCTCTTCCGCCGCAAGACCTTAGTCTCGGTATCCATGATCTGCACCGGCTTGAGGGATATAGATCGGTCGGGTTCTACTGGTTCGGGGGTCTCCTGGATGACATGCTCCGGGCGTAGTAGTGCGCGTGTTAATGAAGAGATGTGGAATACATCATGCAACCCCTGAAGCTCCGGGAGTAGCTCCAGCCTGTACGCCACTTCACCGATACGCTTTGTGATGGTATATGGTCCCATGTATCTTGGGCTCAACTTTCGCTGTCGGCAGAGCCGAGATACACCGTGGCGAGGGCGGATCTTCAAGTAAACCTTGTCGCCCACGACGAATTCAACGTGTCGATGGCGGGCGTCGTAGTACTTGGCTTGGCGGCTCTGAGCTTCACGCATCCGTTCCTGTATTAGCTGAACGATTGCCGTCATATTTTCCATGAAAACGGGCCTCAGGGCCCTCAGATCCGCATCTTGGGCCCAAGAAAGTGGAGTACGGCATTTTCGGCCGTATAAAGCTTCGTATGGGGCCATGCCAATGCTTGCCTGATACGAGTTGTTATAGGAGAATTCAACTAATGGTAGGAGCCGCTCCCAGGGCTCCTTCTTATCCACCAAGCATAACCGGAGAAGATCCTCCAAAGTCCGGTTTGTGCGTTCCGTTTACCCGTCTGTTTGGGGGTGAAATGATGTGTTGAATGCTAATTTGGTCCCCAAATATGCTTGAACTCTCCTCCATTCATTTGAGGTGAATCGACCATCTCGATCAGAGACCATGGTTTTCGGCACACCGTGGTACCGAACCACATTCTCAACGAAAAAACACACCAATTTCCCAACACCATCGTCTTGGCGGTTGTGAATGAATCTCGCAACCTTCGTCAAACGGTCGACCACCACCCAGATAGAATCGTTCCCAGTCCGAGAGCGGGGAAGGCCATGGATGAAATCCATGGATATGTCTTCAAATTTCCACTCGGGGACGGGAAGCGGCTGTAGTAACCTGACGGGGTTCCTGCACTCTGCCTTAACAAGTTGGCATGTCGGACAATGTGTCACAAAAGAGATGACGTCTCGCTTCATCCCAGGCCACCAGAATGTTTTCTTCAGATCCGCATGCATCTTTGTGATGCCCGGATGGATCGAGTAGCGAGTGTGATGACTCTCATACAAAATCTCATGCCAAAACTGTCCACCTGAAGGAACGAACATCCTATCACGAAAGTAAAGGATTCCGTCCCTAATCTTAAAATCTGGGTGCTCTTTTCCGGCCTTCAAACGGGCAATCCCATCCTCGAACAATGGGTCATCTTGTTGGGCATCTCTAATCCTGTCCCGAAGATCGCACTTAATCTCCGTCCAATAAAATTGATGTGCTGCCGCGATCGAATCTCCCCGAGCGATCACTGTGATCCCCATCTCCTCGAGTCCTCGTACTATATCTCTCGGAGTGCCGATCATCCAGTTAGCTAAGGCTATAGGGTTTCTACTCAGGGCGTCTGAAACAGTGTTTGCCTTGCCCGGGTGATACTGGAGGTTGAAGTCGTAATCGCACAAAAACTCCAACCACCGCCTTTGTCGTAGGATCAGCTCCCTTTGCGTGAAGACGTACTTGAGGCTCCTGTGGTCCGAAAATACTTCACATCGGACGCCGTACAAATAGTGCCTCCATATCTTTAGAGCAAAGACTACCGCACCCAACTCCAAGTCGTGTGTGGCGTAGTTTTTCTCATGCACTTTCAGCTGTCTCGAAGCGTAGGCAACAACCTTCCCATGTTGCATCAAGACCACTCCTAAGCCCTGCTGACAAGCATCTGTGTACACTTGGAAACCTTCCTGGCCTGATGGTATGGTCAGTATAGGAGCTGAGGTAAGCCTCCCCTTCAACTCCTGGAAGGCCTCTTCACACTGTGATGTCCATATGAATTTCACATCCTTCTTTGTTAACGATGTCAGTGATAGCGCGATCTTAGAGAATCCCTCTACAAACTTGCGGTAATATCCCGCAAGCCCGAGAAAACTCCTTACATCTGCTGCGGAGCGAAGCTGCGGCCAATCCCTTGACGGCCCTAATCTTAGTTGGGTCCACTGCTATGCCGTTGGCGCTGACGATGTGACCCAAGAAGCCAAAATTCACACTTTGAAAACGTTGCATATAGTTGGTGTTCTCGCAGCTTTTGAAGCACTTTCTCCAAGTGTGTGACATGCAACTCTTTCGAAGCCGAATACACCAGAATGTCATCGATGAATACAATAACAAAATGGTCGAGGAAGGGCTCGAACACCCGATTCATCAAAGACATGAATGTTGTCGGGGCATTAATGAGGCCAAACGGCATCACTGTGAATTCGTATTGCCCGTAACGAGAGCAAAACGCTGTCTTCTCAATGTCCTTATCATCAATCCTGAGTTGATAGTAACCCGACCGAAGATCGAGTTTGGAGAAACATCGAGCCCCCTGTAATTGATCAAACAATTCTTCTATCCTTGGGAGAGGATACGTATTCTTTACGGTCAACCGGTTCAACTCTCGGTAGTCGATGCAGAGTCAGAGGGATCCGTCCTTCTTCTTCACGAAGAGCATAGGTGCTCCCCAGGGAGAAGAGCTGGGTCGAACGAATCCCAAGTCTACCAATTCTTGAAGTTGTACTCTGAATTCTGCTAGCTCCTTTGGCGCCATCCTGTAAGGGGACCTCGAGACTGGATGAGCCCTTGGAAGGTGGATTTTGAAGTCCCCTTCCCGGTGTGGAGGCAGGCCTAGAAGCTTCTCCGGGAAGACGTCTGGAAATTCCTTTACCACCTTTACTTCGGCCAACTCTACAGTCTGCCCCATCATCTCGAAGTAGACGACAAACACCTCATCACCTCTCATGGTGGCCTTCGTCGCCTGTATGGAATTAAGCACGAGATGAGAAATAAACGGTATACCTTGATACGTGATTGTTCCTCCCATTGGTACTTGGAGGGTCACCTTCCTGCTCTGACAGTCTATCTGTGTTGCATGATCCGCGAGCCAGTCCATTCCTAGTATCAGGTCAAATTCTGACAGCTGGAGTACTGTTGCTTCAACCTCCATTTCCCGATCATCTATTTTTTACTTTAAATCTGCATAAATCGGAGGAGATCATCTTTGATCCATCAGGGAGTCGTACTCGTAGTGGGTTCCCTGTGAGGTAAGCCACTCCTGGCTCCTGACGTATGAAATCATGAGACACAAAAGAGCAAGTGGCTCCCGTGTCGAAGAGCGCTCGAGCGGCCCGATCATTGATCCATAGGATCCCTGAGGTTTCAATTTAATCGATTGATAGTAATATATATATATAAGCACGTAATAAAGGTATCACAGGTAATGCGCAAAATATGCATATGTATATAAAATTTTCTCGTGTCGTTCACCACGTCCGCGGTGGATCGATCCCTCTCTAGGTCCAAAGCATAAGCCTGTTGGGGAGGTCGCTGCTTTCCTCTACCAGGCTGTCCTCGTCCACGACCTCCGCCCCGATGAAAGTCCCGATGTCCTTCCCTGGGTGCCAGTATGGGGCATTGGGGTCGTTGATGTCCTAACTCGTTGTAGTGGAAACAACGCCTCTCAAAAGGTCGTTGTTCTACCGCATATGCTGGTGAGGGAAGGGCTCGCTGCTGTGCTGGGGGAGGTGGAGGTGTCCTCCTCCGATGATAGTCACGAGGTGGCTGGTGGCGATCTCCTCGATCTAGCCTCTATGATCTCCCCCATTGTTTCCGCGTTCGCGCTGATGCCTGGTCCCCTGACCTCTCTGATCCTGTCCTTGGGGTGTCTCTGCTATTCTCTTCAACCTGTTCCTTTCCCGGGTGGTTTTTAAGTCGGCCTCCATCGTCTTTGCAAGGTGGACGATAACCTCAAAGGGAGCGTGAGCTGCTGTCATCAGTGGTTGACGGATGGAGTCGTTGAGGCCCTGAAAGAACCTCTTGGCCCAGTTCTCATCCTCTATGGCCATGATACCCGCATACCGGGCAAGGTGGGAGAACTCCCGCTGGTACTCTATAATTGTCGTAGTACCTTGCCGAAGATGAAGAAAGCGTTCCTGGAGCTCTGTCCGATCGGAGCTAGAAATGAAGTGCTCCATCATCAAGGTAGAAAAATTTCTCCAGGAAACCTCAGTCAGTCGGCGATCCCTATAGGTGGTCTGTAGGACGGACCTCCACCACTACCTAGCATACCCCTCCAGAAGGGTGGTGGCTAGGGAGACCGCATAGTAAGAAGGGCAATGCATTCCCCTGAGTAGCTCCTCAATTCTCTCTAGCCAATCCTCTGTCTGGATGGCCGATTCTGTCCCTTTGAAGACCGGGGGACGAAAGCTCCTGAACATCACCAATCTGTCCGCATCTGTCGGGCCTTGTGCCTGTGGTGGCAACTGCTGCTGTAGTGAGGCCCGGAAAGTATCCAGTAGTGTCGTGAGAGTCCGCCCTAACTCCGTTTGGTGAAGCGGGGTCGGCTGGGCCGGCATTGCCTGGCCAGTGGGTGCAGTAGGAGGTGGAGGGTCCCACTCGTCAACTGGGGTGCCGGGGCGGTATATGTCCTCGTCGGTGTCGTCGGTGTTCTCGTTCCTTATCCCGAGGCTAGGTTCCCGAAATTCCTGTTTCAATTTATTGAAATATGTGTGTCAGAATTGTCTAATCAAGCTAAGAGGTAGGTATTTGGTCGAAGAATTAGTTCGGTTGGATTTTATTAGCGAAACTTTGCCCTTGTGTTTTATCATGAATCTTTTGCGGTCATGGCGGTCCATCTGTGATGATTTTATAATTCTGGGTTGTTTTTCGCTCTGATACCCTTGTAAGGACCCCCCTTTTTAAACCAGGGGATCCTTATGCCTAGGGCGAGCGCTCCCCCAAAAGGTTCGCGTGTTTGAAGAGGTTCACCCTCTTACCTGATCTGCGACCCAATTGGCGGAACATTCGCCCTGTAAGGCTATTGCATCATTACATACAACATTCACAGAGTATAAAAAATTTGCGCGGAAGCAAAACATCACAGAAATACCCAGCATGATATATAATAAAACATAGATGAAAACCCACGAAGGGGTATATAGAGTCTTGCAGGAATATGCGTCATAGTCATAAGATGACAAAATGTCTAATCAAAAAGGAAATCTCTCATCCTCTCCTCAGAGTAGTACCCTCATATCCTCACGGATCGTCCGAACTGGCTCAGGGAACTCCTCGTCATCAAGGGTACGTCTACGCTCGTCCATCCGCTCCTGCTCCGTCGGTAGGCGCATCAGTTCCTAAAATGATAACGTACAAGAGTACGTTAGCCACGACGGACCAAGTAAATCTCACGCTCCCCCCAGCCCCGTAATGGGTACCAGGAAGGACACCTGCAAGGAAGGTTAGCACAATAGCCGAAGCAAATATATATACATATATAAAATAGGGTTATCTAAAAGGAGCAGTAATCCGAAGACAATTCGTAAAGAGGGGAAAACAGCTAAAGTAGTAAATTCACCCGCCATCGTATAACCCTGCCTGACGGTGGTTATACGATGTCGGAACAAGGTGAGGGCATAAGTAATGATATGATGAGCATGTATGTTTGTCCTCCCTATCACTCGAATGATGTGTCTCAATCACTTTCCCCTATGTCGACATAGTGACCTGTTAAGAGAAGGAGCTCACTTCCCAGGCCTCACCGTCGTGGCCAGACGGTGACAGTGGGTCGGTCGCTCCCACTTCTAGGTTATGGATACACCCCAACTTCCTAGGCCCTCGTACCTCTATGAAGAATAGGTACTCTCGGTGGGAACACATCCTCACCTCGTGCGGAGATCCTCTCGGTACATAATCAAATAGGTGTGAGACGGACCTATGTGAAAGGGGTAGCTAGCCCCCGGTCCTCTTCACTACCAGAAACAAAAGAGTTCGTCGTCACAACTTCTTCCATAGTGTATATTATGGGGAAGTCGACGAACCCGCCACCTTGGTAACCATGCACCATCCCATAATTCCATGCGTGGGTAATGAATGAAATGATTACATGAAAATACTCATGACATTTACATGTGCTTACGGATCAATTCATAATTTGATATTCATCGGGTGATCAAGCTAGCAATAACAAACCTACAAGTATGAGAAAATCAAGTTTTTATGTATACAACATTTGAAATTATTTAGACTGATTCAGGGCAAGTTTAAAGTTACTTAGAGGCTCCAAATCAGAAATATTACAATATAAAAGATGTAGAGAAAACATCCATCAAAATTAGTGTATCTAACATACATGTTCTGATTTGTCTTCTAAGACCTCCAAAACAGTGATTGAAATTCACTGAAATTAATTGTTTGTGAACAAAAACAGGAAATCTGTATTTAAGTTGTCGGGTTGAGAGCTAAATTTAAATTATCTAGAGCTTTCAAATCGAAACAAAGACTAAAGTTTGCTAAAAATATCAGTTTTAGGTTTAAACAGGATTCTGTATTTAAGTTGTCATGTTGAGAACTAATTTATCAGGAGACTCCAAATCAGAGAAATCAAAACATGAAAGTTGTTTATAAAATATCATGAATAATATACTATCTCACATGCATTCACTAAATCATAACTTAATATTTTGAGAGACAAATATAGCAATAAATTAATTTGGCACATTTATATAAACAATAAACAATTCTAACAGTTACGGTGGTGGCATGCGAGAGACTCCCCCCAGGCATGACGGAACCACCAATGCTCCGGGCATCACTCACAGTGGGCACGCCGGGAGTAGGCTCTTCGGCGAGTTGTCGGCGGCGGCCAGGCCGCCACCGGCGACCTTGGATCTGGAAGGAAAATCCTTCCCGTTCCATGGTGGCTGCATGCATGCAGACACCGTGAACCCCCTTTTTGTAGCGGGGCCTTCCAACCTCAACTAGTGGAGAGTTAGCTCCAGCCACCACCCCAAATGGGAGCACCCCGGAAGGGAGCTCCGGTGGGGCATCTTCCGGCGGCCGGCCGCCGCCGGTGGTGGTCGGAAAATAATGTTGTATATATATATTTGTTTGGATGGAGGAGGCCGCCGGAGCGGGTTCCAGCGATTTCCTCCGCCTCAAGGGCCATGAGAGAGGGCCGAGGAAGCCCTCCCTCCCCTTCACACACCCCATGCAAGGCCGAAACCCGCAAAGGCAGCGGAGGTTGTGGGGGTGGTCTGAAGCTATCCATGGCCGGGATTGCCGTCTCCGGTGATTCGTAGACGGCAGAGGTCGACGAGAAAAGATCTAAGGGCAGGGAGGAGTCGGATGAACTTACATTCGTGTCGTTTAGGCGAGGGGATCGTCGCGCGGCCATTGATAGTGGTGAAGCTCGCCGGAGTTCGTGGAGGAGGCTCGTCGGAAGATCACCGGGGCTTGGTTTCTTGCTTATTAGGGAGGTACGGTGCAGGAAAAACGAAATCCTAGTGTGGAGGGGGTTCATATAGGAGTGAGATTTGTCTGGAGGAGTTAATTCCTACTCCCTTGGTGAATCCGACCCTCTTCACATTCCAGCCGCCCAGACCCTTCCCAAAGCCTCGGGAAGGGAATATATTTACTCCCCCCAGCCTGCCATAGGCTTGGGGAGTAACGATGCATTAATTAGGGGTTATACTCATTATGAAATGCTTTAAAAGAAAACGTAATAATCAATTAATTAAATTTTATTTTCAACTGAGATAATTGTCACGGCATGTATGTGTCATATGTTATTTTTTTGGAAGTTATTTTATAATTTTTGAAAATCGTTTTCTATCTATTTTATTTATTTGGTGTTTTAAATATAGTCTAAGTGTGTCCGGGTAGCCAGTATTTAGGAAAAATATCAAGTTTTCTGTGATCGACGAACTTCGATCTTCGTTCGACGAATTTTTTTTCCAGTTCGACGAACTTAATATTCAATTCGTCGAACCCAGCCTTCAGTTCGTCGAACTCAGTCTTGAGTTCGTCGAACTCAGTTTTTAGTTCAATTCCGTTCGACGAATTAATTGGGTTCAACGAACTTAACCTTCAGTTCGTCGAACCCAGTTTTCAGTTCGACGAACTCGGCCTTGAGTTCGTCGAACCCAGTCTTCAGTTCAATTCCGTTCGACGAATTAATTAGGTTCGACGAACTTAACCTTCAGCTCGTCGAACCCAGTTTTCAGTTCGACGAACTCGGCCTTGAGTTCGTCGAACCCAGTCTTCAGTTCAATTCCATTCGACGAATTAATTGAGTTCGACGAACTTAACCTTCAGTTCATCAAACCCAGTTTTCAGTTCGACGAACTCGGCCTTGAGTTCGTCAATCCCAGTCTTCGGTTCAATTTCGTTCGACGAATTAATTGGGTTCGACGAACTTAACCTTCAGTTCGTCGAACCCAGTTTTCAGTTCGACGAACTCGGCCTTGAGTTCGTCGAACCCAGTTTTCAGTTCAGTTCAGTTCGACGAACTCAACCTTGAGTTCGTCGAACTCAGTTTTCAGTTCAATTCCGTTCGACGAACTTATCCTTTAGTTCGTCGAACTCAGTTTCTTGTTCAATTTAGCTAATTCAGTTCGTCGAACTTAAGTCTGCGTTCGACGAACCCGTTTCTGCTCAAGTTTCTCGCCGTCTCAACGGTTTGGGCTGTCGTCTCAGCGGTTTAGACTGTCGTCTCAGCGGTTTGGACGTCGTCTCAGCGGTTTGGACGTCGTCTCAGCGGTTTGGACGTCTATACTAAGACCTAACGGGTCAATTTATACACCTAGGAGGGTCAATTTCTGACTTTTATGTATTATTTGGCCATACTAAGACCTAACGGGTCAATTCATACACCTAGGAGGGTCTATTGTGTGCATAAGTCAGAAATTTTCCATGTAGCCCGATGAGTGGGTTGAGTGACTTATTGGGTCAACAACACCCAACATGGTGTCAACCCACCATTTGGGTGTCAATGAAGTCCACAAGACCCTAGTGGTTCAATTAATCACGAAGGGGCCTAGAAATTTAAAATTGGGTTGTTACAGCCCCTGACCAACTATTATGCCAAGTGTTCTCACCAACACTGAAAGGGCAAACAAGAACCTGGTTCCACTCTCTAAGGGTGGGAACCATCGCAAGTTTTGCATGACTGATTTGACAGTTCGTAGATCAATTCATTGTTAACCGCCGCATCGTACAAGACCCTTCCCACTTTTTAGGGATACGCCAAAATGAGGGTGAGACCCTGAAGAAATTCTTTCTTCACTTCACTACCGAGGCACGCCAGATCCCTGGAGTCGATCACGAACTCATGCGAGGAGTCCTCCTGGGAGGACTCCACCCGAGCAGCTTCAACTCAGCCCTCATGAGGGAGACGGTGCCCAGCTATCTGGACTCATGCATTGGGTCGAGGCCCAGATAGCAGCCGATGAAGCCATCGAAGCACACCGCCAGCAATTTGAAGGAATTCAGAAAAAGAAGAGAGGGGAGGACCAGGTCCCCAGAAGATAGGAAGAGCGCCGCGACAATGAACGTCGTCAAGACACCAGGAGGAATCGAGATCCCCGACCTCCTCGAGATTATACTACTCTTAACACCTCCCACGCAAATGTACTATACGCAATCCAAGACAACCTAACACTTCAGAGGTCGAGAGAGCTCCCCCCGAACGCAAGAGCGGTGCAGTCGAAGTATTGTGAGTTTCATCGGGGAACTGTGCGCACCACCGAGGAATGCATCAAACTAAAAGAGGATATCGAGCCTCTTGTTTGTCAGGGCATTCTCGACAAATTTTTGCAAGGACACGTTCACAATCAGCCAGCCTCGCCTCCGCCTAGAAGAGACCAGCAGCCGCCCGCGAATCAGGACGCGCGGGGAGGCAGGCTGATAGTATGAGAAGTCGAGACAATATATGTGTCTCCCTTCCCCTGCATTCACTCAATAGCTCAGCACGAGGAGGGCCAACAAATCCAAAAGGCACCACAGTCGGCCACCATCAGCTTTGGTGATGAGGACCTGCAAGTACTGCACCAGCCACACCACGATCCGCTCGTCATTGGCGCAGGAATCGGCATGCCTGTTTTTCATGTCAAGAGGATCTTGGTTAACAACAGAAGTTCCTGCGATGTCCTGTTCATGTCCACCCTCCGCAAAATGAAGATCCCCAAAGAGCAACTCCAGTCAACAAAAGGTCTGATATACGACTTCAACAACAGCCCCATTCCAGTACAGGGGACCATCACTTTACCTGTCACCCTAGGAGAGTTCCCAAGGCAGGCCATGCACAACATCCAGTTCATAGTCATGGAATCAGACTCCCCGTACAATGCCATCTTTGGTTGTCCCCTCCAAGCAGCGTTCGAGGCGATCCCCTCCATCCCACACTTGGCAATCAAATTTGTCACCCCTGGTGGAATAGGCGTCGTACGAGGTAACCAAGAAGCAGCACGCTCATGCTATCTACAACAAGCACACCCCGGCCAGGGGCTGGCATCAGCCCTCGACTCAAACGGCCCCCAGGACGCAACCGCAGTGCACTACCTCGACCTTCCAAAGGTTACCCACAAGTCTGATCCAGAAGGGCTAAGAGAGGGACGGGGGAGCACCCCCCCTTTTTATCTACATTTCATTGCTTCTGTTTGTTTCTGCATTTCCTTTTGTTTCTGAGAACAATAGCCGCGAGACTGCACTCGCTCGTATGTATCAATTTTTATTTCTTCTTCTAACTTCATGGTTTGACTCAATGATCGTGCACTATCAGTTTGAACGCATCCTGTCTTCACGGTCATAGTAAGTCACGAAACCGCCCGGGCAAGCCCCCCTCGCGGTCGTCATCGGTTCGAATGCATTTGCTCTTCACCACAATTCGGGGTTCGTCGCCCTGACCACGCACTATCGGTTCGAACACATCCGTTCTTCACCGTCATAGTAGGTCACGACACCGCCCGTGCAATCCCCCCTCGCGGTCTCCATCGGTTCGAACGCATGTGCTCTTCACCGCAATTCAGGGTACATCCCTCTGACCATGCAATATGGGTTCGAACGCATCCGCTCTTCACCGTCAAAGTAGGTCACGACACCGCCCGGGAAATCCCCCCTCGTGCTCTCCATCGGTTCGAACGCATTCACTCTTCACCGCAATTCGGGGTCCGCTCCCCTGACCGTGCATTATCGGTTTGAACGCATCCGCTCTTCACCGTCATATAGGTCATGACACCGCCCAGGCAAGTCCCCCCTCGCGGTCGCCATCGGTTCGAGCACATCCGCTCTTCACCGCAATTTGGGGTCCGCCCCTCTGACCACGCACTATCAGTTCGAATGCATCCACTATTCACCATCATAGTAGGTCGTGACACCGCCCGAGCAAGCCCCCCTCTCGATCGCCATCGGTTGAAACACACTCGCTCTTCACCGTCATAGCAAGTCTGATCCGTGGTTAAGGTCGCGCCATTGGTTCGAACGAGAAAGATCTTCACCAACAAAGCAAGCCTTCACCCCATTACTACTGACATTTCAGGAAAAACAAAACCGCACTCACAGTGTGTCAGAGGAAGAGCCCTCCCATCGGCAAGGGCCGACGTAACCGACATCTAAAGAAGCTACCCTTCTTACGAACGATGTTGGCACATCCAGATGAACGAACAAAATCAATCCACCACAGACAATGCACAGGGACGAAGGAGTCCACTAAAGCAAATGCAATAAATATAAGGGTCCGCTACATACGCACCCGAACACCACACAACGCTCTGCGAAAGGAAGCTACAAGCTAGAAAAATGGAACAATACAAAATTCAAGCAAGTACACATGTAAGCAGAACAACTCAAACTACGACATCCACGTCAGAGTCATCATCCTCTGAAAGGTCTCTGACACTTAGGCTAGCAACGTTGCACTTGAGCTTCATCTCCACCATGCGAATGGTCTTCGCGATGCCCCCATGGAATGAGGCCTCGCACTCATCCTCTAGGAGCGGCTCCACATCCATGTTCATGATCTCTGCACACAGCTCCTCCAAAATACGACAACACTCCTCCAGGAAGGATAAGAAATCCTTGTACTCGGCAACCCCCGCAGCCTTGGTCTCCTCAACACTTTGCTCTAGAAGGAAGAGCCTGACCACCTCGCCTCTCAAAAATTTTAATTCATTGTCCTGGCGGAACATCTCTCCATGGGCATCCGCAAGTTGGCGGATGGCATCATGAGCTAGCACCTTGTCCTCGCCAAACTCCTTCCGCAGGCTCTTGACCTAAGCGCGAGATGAGGAAAGTTCAGACTCCAGCTGCGATATGCACGAAGCGTCGAGTTCCCTCCCCTTATGGGACTCCATCAGCGCATCCTTTGCCTTCCGCACCTCCTGCACAAGAAGAAGGTACTCGTCCTTCAGACCCATGTTATAGTCATTCCAGGTATGGATCGTGCTGCATAACTGTCCAATATGCAAAAGAAGAATGACGATCAAGGCTTGCTTCAAACCAAACAATTAAAGCACAAGCTAAACAACTATTTAGCTTACCTGAGAGGTCGACGCTTCCATAGAAGAACAAATCATCCTCTTCGCCCCCATAATGGAAGGCAGGCGGTCATCTCGGCGAGGCTCCTTAGCAATCGACATCACCAGAATCACTTCAACCTTAGGTTTAGCAGACGGAATCCCCGCCACTAGAGCGCTAGTGCCCGCACCATCAGCATGATCAACAATCGCCGCCCTCGACGACGCCACTCCATACCCTCCACACTTGATGACGAACTTCCTCTTCTTATCGCGGGACAGAGGAATGGCAGCATCGCGCTCCGCATCATAAGACAGTCTGACCATCAGAAGCCTCTTCTCATCCACACAACTAACAACCCGCAGCAACGCCTTCGCCATCCCGCTACCTTCCGAAAAACCAAGAATAGGAGTAAAGCTCTTCTCTAGTCCAGTTTGTCGACGGCAACGGCTCGGAAGTGATCTCCATAACTCCTGCAGTTCAACGAGTTTCTAACATAGTCATAAAGAGTGTTCATGTGGCGGTAATCAGTCTTCTCTTCAAAATGGAACCACTCCTTGTTGTTACGCACCTCCATCCTACCACCAGGATCGTCCAGCACCTTGCAGTACTCCTGGAAGACCTCCAACGTAAGATACGAGTTCCGCTCCCAGAAGAAGACAATCAATCCCATGAAAGTCGCCATCCCAGTCGGAGTAAACTGCGTAATCGAAATCCAGCAGAAGCGAAAAATCTGGAGAGTCTCCTCCGATGGCGGTAAGCGGAACCCCGACCTCAGGCAGCTCTCAGAAATAGTGATGAAACCAGTCGGTGGATTCGGCGCAAGCTCCTCTGGAAACGGGATTTTCACATATATGGTCTCAGGGAGCCCGAACCTCTAACGCCATGTGTCAACATGCCCGCCAGACAGCGAAGAGCATAAGTGCATGGGCCTCGAATGTGAGCCACACTTTGCTACATGGAAAAAAAAATCAGGAAACCAAGTTAGCACAAAAATATTTTAAGTCAAATCCTCTCCGCCACAACAAAAATACCGGCGCAAAAGCACCCCGAGCACAAGACGTCGCATGGGCGCTTGACCCGTGAACCAGTGCACAAGCACCTGACCACTCAGTGAACGGCCGGCAGTGCAACAGCGCGCCCATGCAGCCGCAAGGTCGTGACAAAGCGCGACCACACGACCGCAACAGCGCGCGGCCGCATGACTGTAACAGCGCGCAGCCACATGACCGCAACACCGCGCGACCGCACGACTGCACGACCACAAGGTAGCGCACGACCGCAAGGTCGCCCGTTTTCGCGCGGTCGGTCAGCCGGCCCCGGTCGCGCACCTCCATGCACTGTGCGACCGGCCGACCCCATATCGCCCGTCAGGGGCGCACATGCACGAACGCACGCCCTCAGCCGCACCTCGCCCAAACTGACGGCCCCGCGCTCCCACGCCAGTGCCTGGCCGCCCGGCTAGCCGGTCGAGCGGCCAGCCCCTATCGCGCAGCTAGTCCCTATCGTGCGGCCCCTACCGCACGACCAGGGCCGCGCGGCCAAGGCACGGGGACCGCGCGGCCCTTGGCACACGGCCGCCGCCACGCACCCTTCCTCACCGCCTCCTTGTGCGCATCCCCGACGCCCCCAGCTCTGGCTGCTCCGCCCCGCACCCTTCCTCACCGCGCCTCCTCGGGCGCGCTGCCATTACATCCTAGGCCACATGACCCTGGGGGAACCTTTCGCGTATGATGTGCGTGTTAAGTCTTCGCGCTCACACGAGAATGCAGAACTCTTTCACGTTCGCGAGAGAGCGTGGAACTCTTCCTCGTTCATGTGAGAACGTCAACTTCCTTTTGAGCACGCGCTGCACTTTACCTCTCTTGTCCACAAAGATTGCATGTTTCTCCGCGTTCAACATTGTCGCCTTCTTCGCTGCCCGAACTGTCCGAATTGCCTGAACTGCCCAGGGGGCAAAACAGTCATATCCGAAAAATGGCAATCTGTGTGCTCCAGATCGACGAACATGATTCGCCAGTCAGGTGGTTATGGTTGTTACAATGGCATAATTACCAAACTACCCCTGTTTAAGGCTATACAAGGAGCCTTCATTTGAGAGGACCTGATCTTCAACACCCGAGAGAGCTCGTTCGAAGAAATCCTTCAGAGTTCTCCTTCGGTGCTAGAAGATCTCCTTCGGGACTCGAAGATCGCCTTTGAGACTTGAAGATCTCTTTCGCTTTCGAAGATCTCCTCGGAAGACGACTTGAAGATTTCACTTTCCCTGGGAGCCGACTCAAGCGTCTCACTTCTTCCTCCATCAAATACTTAGCTTTTCGAGTGGTGACATGTCACCCTCGAGAACTCTTCTACTTAGCTTTACGAGCGGTGGCTTGTCACCCTCACGTTCTTCCACAACTGCAACGAGATGCGGCATGTCGCCCTCGAGTTCTCTGGTCTTACTTGTAACACACTGAGATATTGTCGAATTTGGCCGGCATCGATCCGGCCACGTGATTTTTCACCCTTTCCGGATTTTTCACGTCAAAAAGTATTCTTGTCAGCTGTCAGTTCTCTACTTTGACTGTGTGCGGCGCTCAGCTCGCTCTAGAGCTAAAACGGTCCAATCTCGACCGGTCCAAAGAGCGTCGGGCGACCGACAACAATAATAAAATGATCTGATTTATGCTTCATTTGGCGCAACGATGACGGTGATGAACCCGGTGGTTATGAACAACGGTTCATGAACGTCCGACCTCACCCAAGGAACTTCATCCACTTTTATGTTCAAAATTAGTTTTCGTTTTTTGGTGGACCCCAGTCAATAACCTTTGACATGCCAAACATACATTTTAAGACGGTGACGTCCTTGTCCAAACACGTCGAGTAAAAACGCCGCGTCAAACCGAGCAAAAATGTCGTAAAAAAAAGTTAATAAAATAAGAGTTATAATTGCCTTTTTTTAACCAAGCAATCAAGATACACATTCATCTATTTTTTTTCTTTTATTTTCTCCGTCTCTTTTTTTCGAAATAGAAAAAAAAAACGAAAGAATAAAATAAATAGCCTAAATGTTACATCAAAGTGATGACAATCCTGATATATATGGAATAGGTAATAGATGAAACACCCTCCCAGACTTGGGCTTCGTTTGGTTGGGCGACGGGATGCCGGTGCAGGAGCAACCACCGCCGCAAGGCGGGAAAACAAACGCCTCAAAGGCGCACGTGGCGGCGTTTGCTCCCGCCCTACCTCTACAGAATGGAGAAAAGGCACCGTTCCCAGCCGCAGCTCTCCCCCTCCGGTCCCGACCTCCGGCGTCGTTTGCTCCTTCTCCAGCCACCGCCGCCCTCCCAAACAGAGCCTTAGTTATTAAAGACTCAAGGCTCTTGGAGCTTAGGCACAATACTCAAGGCGCATGCGCGCACCTGACGAGAGCAAGGCGTGTCACATCCATTTTAAATAATTTGCATCAAATATCAATTCATCTTCTTGATCAGATTCTTCATCTATTCCACTCAGTAATCATTCATTACTATCATCTATATCTCTTTAAAATAGAATCAATTTGATCACTTGCATCATATCTAAGTTTTAACGCTCGACTATATTTCACAAATACTTAATCATGCAAAAATTATTGAGTTCTTAAATTATTTTTTCTTTATTTTGAAAACAAAATTACAACAAAAATCTCACATAGACGCGTCTTTTATACTCCAACGACGCATGAAGACACAAACCTCCGAGTCTGGTGAGCCTTGAGCCTTAGGCACGCCTGAGGTACGCCTTTAACAACATAGCTCTAAGATCATTAAGAATACAATATGACGGCATGACTGAAACTCCAAGAACATTAGGGTTTATTTGTCTTTAAGATTTGGGCATTTGACACATAAACACATAAGAATTTGGTAGTTCATGGTGCAAATATAGTCCTACACTGAGAAAACTATCAGCCTTGTGCCCTAATTGATTTTAGGTTGAAAGTATAGATTATAATATGGTACAAGATACTCTCATATCACCCATTTAATTTTTTTTTTAGAAATCATGGTTTAAATACCAAAGTCCCTTGCATTTAAAGGTTAGGGCTTTGTTTTGGCGCGGTGGTGGCAGTCGTGAACGCTGTGATCATGAACCGTCGTTCATGAACGCCCGACCTCACCTAAAAAAAAATTCATGCATTTTATGCTCAAAACTAGTTCATTTCTTTATAGCGATCATAACCTTTGGCTTGCCAAATATACATTCTATGATAATGACATTTTTGACCAAATTCACCGGAGCAAATAAGCATCGCCTAACGAAGCCAGGTCAGAAATTTTTTGTAGTTCTATGAACTTAAAACAGATAATATGCTGCATCTGACTACAATGAACTCAACAATGAGAGAATGATGAACACGGATAATATAATTGTATTTCATTCAACAGCAGACGTAGAATTTTCTGTGTGAGCGAAGTACTAATTTATTCAAAAAATGCAATCAACAAATATAAAAAATATATCTATGATATGTTAATATCACAATTTTTTACATTATGTCTGTGTTTTTAAATAAATTTTTGTTGTACAATTTATCTAAATATAGAAAAATTATGTTTTTTATTTTTAATGAGTTTTTGTGTGCAACATATCTACATATAGAAAACTACCTCAAAAAAACAATAAAATTATGATATCACGAAGATTCGAACACATGACCTTCCACTCAAAAACATGATACAACGATCACTATATCAATCATATTTTATTGAAAATTTAATGAATATTTAGAATATATACTATGTAAGGATAAAATAATTTTAATTTAATTTTTATAAACGATTTTTTTAAAAGAAATCATTGTGGGCGGCTACCACATTGAGCCCTATGTAGGTCCACCTCTGTTTTCATATAGAACGGGCGAACAGCAAGTACATGAATCTACCAAATAGAACAGCATGAAGAAATCATATAAATAAAAGAAGGGTCATGTTATTAGCAGTCCTACAACGGCTATTCACAGTCCTAAAAACACCCAAAATGACTATTCGCAGTCCTAAAAGCACTTAAATTCATTGGACTGCGTTTAGCCGTTGTAGGACGGCTTATAACATTGCCCAAGAAGAAGCAGCTGGTTGATTCATTCTTTCATTTATACAAAAAGAATAACAGAAATAGATATAAATTTCCAAAAACTCCAGCAATTACAAAAGAAGAAGAAAAACATTGAAGGAAACTGCAGTTTAATGAATCACCTTCAACATTATTGACTTGTAGTTTTCACTTCTCCATGTCTCTCTTCTTCCCTGAATGACAGACTTTCAGCGCTAGAACTTCTGAGGGTAAAATGAAAAGAAGAAGCATACCCCCTTTTAGCATAACAACATAGGAAAAAATTCCAGAATCAATACTCTGAAGTATTCATTGTGATGTTTAGATGATGAGTTGGGCAGAAAAGGAAGACATTAGACGTATCAACTGGCGGCCATGCATGTCGTCGCCCCGTATGCGGTGTGCGACAGTACCCGACCGTCATTCAAGTGAGGGAAAGTACTATGGCCGCTGCAGAATACCCAAAGGGGCTCTGTGCACATCCGCTGGTATCTATACAACATATATATGGTCGTTTAGTGGAACCTCCCCGGTAAGTTTGCATAATTATAGGTTGCTCCCCTCTTATCTTTTAAAATTACAAAAAATCTCCATTATGAGTTTACATTTCATGACATACATGTACAAAATACTCATTCTGTGCGATCTATAACTATGCAAACTTACAGGGAAGATTTGAGCAAGTAATAGTGCGTGCGTGTATTATTTTTTATGCTAGCTTATTAAAAAAACAGCCGTTCTGTTGAAATTGAAAGTCTCAGATTCATTTGATGATCATATTTAAGAACCACGATCAACCTAAAATTTTCTTTTAATATAGAATAGACAATTTTACTGTACTGCAATTAGACTAGCGATGCTCTATGGTTCTGAGTGTTGGGCAGTAGATTGTGCACATGAGCAAAAAATGGGAGTTGCGGAGATGAGAATGCTTAGGTGGATGTGTGGACACGCGAGACTAGATAAAATTAGGAATGAATGTATAAGGGATAAGACAAGAGTGACACCAATTGCAGAAAAGATGCGAGAAGCTCGACTAAGATGGTTTGGAGTTTGGACTCGTACAAAGGAGACCATTAGAGACACCTATTAAGCGTTGTGAGAGTTTAGTCACTAGGCATGTTAAGGAAAGACATGATGTACTTAGGCATTAGTGAGATTATGACTAAAGATAGGGCACAATGACTTGTAATATAGAATAGACATGAAGGGGAGCCTTGTCGCACCGGTTGAGGTGTTGTCGTGTGACCTTGAGGTCACGGATTTGAGTCCTAGAAGCAGTCTCTTGCAAAAATGCAGGGCCTAGTGGTGGGACCCTTCCCCGGACCCTCACTGCACCGGGATGCTTTGCGGCCCTGGCTGCCCCCAATATAGAACAGACAGATATAATATATGAAGAACAAGAAAAATATTGCTATAGGATATATTCAATAAAGTACTAGAAGATATATTCTATGAATAAAAAGTCATGTAGCCAGTTTTTATAACTAAACATTAGTGCAACTTCAATGCATCAAGTTTTTTAAAAATTAAACTAATAAAAAAAGGTTGAAAAAGTGTTTTTATAGTAAACCTGAAATCAAATTTGTCCCTTGAACTTTTATATTTAGGAGCTGCAACATCACTACTAAATGCTTATCATTAAAATTTCTAAATTAATTTGAAATTATTATGATTTAAAAACTTACAATACCAAAGCCTAGGGGCGTGTTTGGCGGGGCTAAACCGCCGCGGTCGCATGGACGGCACCGCCCGGCTGCAACCGTGCGCCGTTTGGCGGGGCTGCGGGGATCAGCCCCGCCAAGGGAAATCTGCGAATTTCCGGCGGATTTCCACCGCGCGGAGGCGACCGCGGCCGCCGCCGCCGCCGCGCGGATTTCTCGCCGCGCCAAACAAGCCCTAGGTGTCAAGATAATTCGGAAGGTGGCTTAAAAATATCATAATAACAATTTAAATAATGATAAATTGTTATCATTATTGTTAGAGAATATAGGAAAACATATGTAAAGGCCCATATATTAGGCTCATTTATTCTCCTCTCTTTTAGTCCCACATCTCTTGTATAGGATTTCTTCCTCCTCTCTCTTCCTATATATTTGTATCCATACTTGTATTTACCTCTTAAGTGAATATACCACAAGGTTTTATACCAATTCTCTAATTGGTATCAGAGCACTCGGTCCAAAATTTCCGGTCTCCCATTTTCTGACCGCCCACCCCCCCCTTTCCTGTCGACCTCTCGCGGTCTCCTTTTCTGAGACCGCTCTACCTGTCGCTGCTTCCAGCATTGCTCCTACATTTCCCTCTCCTCTTCTTGGCTTTTTATAGCCCGCTTCCTTTGGCGCGTGGGACCCATCTCCTCCTTCCGCTTCTCTGCTCTGCCCGCAGCAGCTCGCGCGGTCTCCTCTGCTCCGCAAAGGCTCGAACGATCTCAAGCCGTGCGATCTCCGCTCCTGCTCGCTGCAACTGTATCTTGCGCGGTCTCATCTGCTGTCGTGCGGTCTCCTCTTCTGCTCGCTGCGGCTTGCGGCCTGCTCGCCTATCGTTTGCGATCTGCGAGCTTCCTGCCATCTGCGAGCCTCCTGCCAAGGTCGCTTCTACTGCGATCTGCGAGCCTCCTGCCAAGACCGCCAATCCTGCCAAGACCGCCAACTCGAGCGACCTCCCCGAGCTTTCTGCGACCTGCCGAGACCGCTCTTGCCGTTGCTCGCTCGCCCCCTGGTCAAGCGGTCTTGTGCTGCTCTGTTTTGGCCGCTGCTCTGTTCGCTGCCATTGCCGCTGCGGGCTCCTCTCTGGCCGCTGCTCCTTGTCTCTAGCCGGCTTCTCTTCCAATGGCCCTCGACGATTCCTCCTCCACTAACATTCCGTCGCCTGCTCTGACTGCTGCTCCGATCTCCGATGTTCGTGACGAACTTCGAATTACCACTATCTCACTTACCGGGAAGCGTAACTTTGTGGAATGGGTGCACTCGGTGCGTCGAGTCTTACAGACCAAAGGGCTCCTTCATCACTTAACCCAGGTTACTACTGAGCCTACTGCTGACTGGCTTAAGGATGATGGTCGTGTCCAAACGTGGCTTCTCAACTCCATGGACTCGGAGCCATACAGGATGGCTATGTATCATGATACCGCCAAAGCCATGTGGGATGAACTGCATGCCTTCTACTCTGGGCAGAACAGTCTCCAACATCTGTATGACATCATATCTGACCTTCAGAACCTTAAGCCTGGCACGCCCGATGACATGCTCTCTCATGTCGCCAAGGCAAAGACTCTTCATGAGGCTTGGCTTCAGCATCAACCTCCCACTCTGGATCTAGCTATTCAGCGATCCCAAAAAGAGGCAGTGACCATTGCTATGCTACTCTCTAGCGTACCTCCTCATCTACATAGCGTTCGCGCTCAGATACTCTCCTCTACTACCACACCGTCTCTGTCTGCTGTCTGCTTCATGCTTATCAAGGTTACACCTCCATCTGAGGCCCAACCAAGTTTTTCTCCAGCTCTTCTCCAACAGCCGCTCCTTCCAACACCTACTCCTGGTTCCTCTGCTCGCGGTGGCCGTCCCCGTCTCGGGGACGAGGACGTGGTGGCCGACCTCCTTTAAAGTGTACTTACTGTGGTCGTGACGGTCATCGTGAAACAAC